>JZKD02S1703183.1:43987-92780 GCA_000966675.3 Picea glauca
CATGTTGGCCAAGTATCACTTTTGAACCTTGATTTTGAGGTGGTTCTGCTAGACAATATTTCTTCTATTGTATCTCCCAAGTTTCAGCCCTTCTGGGTATGAAACTTTCTTTTATCTAGTTCTATGATATTTCTTCTTTGCAATGCCGCAGGTCTGATCAAAATTGGATGTTCCAAGTGGAATTTACGGTAACTTCCCCACAACTTGCCGATTTTTGTCCTTTCCAGAAGATCTCACTTATATAGCTTGCCCCGCACAAAATAATTGATATAAAATTCTGAAACTCACACCAGAAATACTAAATACTGTCCATGTTCCAATGAAACCAGTCCCACTCAATTTGGATATTCTAGGAATAATTTATGATTGTTTTACCTGGAACACCTTCTTGAGACTTGTCAATAGGACTAGTCAGATACCCTATCTTACACAGGGTGTATCTACAAATTTAAGATGACCCATAAGATAAAATTTTTACCAAAGATACCTTACTAATTTCTTTAAATATCCTCTGAAGTTCAAGGTCTGAAACATTACGAAATTGTTTTTATAGCGAAAATTCCACAATGACTCATTTTAGTATGATTCCAAAACCCTATCTTGTACAGGCTGTATCTCCGAAAGTATAAGGCCTCAGGAGATGAATTTTGAACCCAACGTACCTTGATCCTTCTACTAAATATCCTCCAAGCCGTTTCTTCTAAAACATTGTAGAAAACAAGTTATAGCGAAAATGCCACGGTGTCTCAGATGTAGCAGCGAAACCCCAAGACCTTGAGCTCTGATACCATATGTTAAGAACCAAATACCAATATAGCATAGAAAAACCTCAAAAAAGTACTCAACGCCTTGAAAAAGAGATAATTTTAGATAATAAGCCTCTTCGAGGGGGCAACCTCCTTTTACCCCACTTAAATGTTCAAGTACAAGATTATTCAAAATGAAAATGTCTCCTTGGTATATAGGAGACTAGGAGGTATAATTACAACCAATGGCCTAAAGCCGACATAAATAAAATAACATTACTAATATAATATGCCCCAATTAAGGGGTAATGAGCCAAAGGGATTAACAATTCATTTCGTCTAGAGATCAATATCCAAAGAATTTTTGTGCCTAGAGCAAGATTAAGGAGAAAGGGGTCTCTTATTCCAAGTCCTCCTCTGTACTTAGGTGCTTTGACAGTGTTCCAACTTATGAGATGATGTCGTCTATTATATAGGCACAAAAAATCTATCTAGCCTCGCTACGATATAGGCAGAGACAGATCTATTATTGGACCAGGTGAACTTTCCATTGGTGGGATTTATGTCTAAAAGATCCCAAGAGAAGGAGAAGTCTTCCATAATATCCCTATAAGGATCTCAGACTATATTTCCACCTATTTTTTCTTTGTTGCATAGAATGGTATTAAAATCCCCCGCTGTTATAAGATTCAAACCTCTTACCTCGTTGGAGAGTGATAGGAGGTAGTTCTAGCACTAAAGTTTCTCTTGGGGGGTGCAAGGCATGTAAATATTTAGAATCCAGATAGACATATATGAGGAGATGTGTGTTATATTGAGAAACATCCACTTAGTTGACTCCTTTGTGTTATTGATGTTAAAAAATTGCAGATCTGAAAGTGTGCAAATGCCTTTGAACATCCCTATTGCTCTGATTGATTTGCTTTTGCTATTGTTCCACATTAGATCTGTGATTTTCAAAACTTCCTCTGCTTGCTTCTTAGTCTCCTAGAGAAGGAGGAGGTCGGGTTTTTCGGATTTTATGAGTTGTTGAACCATTTCTATTTTTTCTTTCGAGCCCAATCCTCTACAATTCCAGGATAGGACTTTTATCATTTAGAATGAGATTTAGGGTTGCCTCCTTTCGAGGAAACTTGACCGCTTTGATTTCGGTGGGATCTGGTTTCTTTCTTCAACATTTCTTCCATAGTTTTTTGCTTTCCCAATTATTTTTCTTGATTCACTATTTCTTCTCTTTTTTGGTTGTTGGGTTTGCGACCTGGATTTCTGGGGTGGGTTGTGGCCATTGAGTGTTTAGAATATTCTTCTGAAATATCAATGTAGACTTCTGCTGCTTTGGGGATGGGGGGAGGAGTAGGGCCATCAATGATTGGGGGGTCTTCAATTTGAAGAGGCGAAGAGTGGGAGGGGTCTTCGCCCAGATCCGAGACTGAAATGGCTTCAAACTAGTTTGGAGAGGCGACTTTAGGGAGGGGATGGGGTTTACTGAGAGAGGAGTGTTTTGGACTAGAGGGAGCTCCCTTTGGAGGGGAAAGAGGTTTCCCTTGATACTGATGAGTTCCTTGCTTCCTCGGTTGTTTCTTTTTCTTGGGATGCTTCCATTGTTCCTCCTGGTTTTTCATTTTGGATTCATTTTCCATCTTCAGACAATTCTTGGAAAAATTCCCATAGTTATGGAAATATTTTCATTTGAACAGGAGTTGCTCGTAATCTACCTTATGAATGTACGCCCAATTGTCTAGTGTGATATTGATGGCTTATGGAAGACCTTTTTCAAGATCCACTTCCACACAGATCCACACACAGGCTTGCATACCATCCTTGGGTTCAGCTCTGTCTATGTATTTTCCCAGTGTGTTTCCAATATTTTGGATAGTTTCATCATTCCAATAGTGGAGGGGGAGATAAGGGAGACGAACCCAGACAAGAACTACACTGGGGATGTCATTTTCTAGATAGAAATTAGGCATCGAACGGTTTAAGTACAGACCTCTTGAGCCCATGAAGTATGGTCTACTCCTGAACATAAGATCGCTATCATTTTTTGTTCGAAATAAAATGCGTAAAATTCCTTTCCACAGAAAGCATGGGTGAGATGTCCTTTGATAAGTGGCTTCCAGTTTCTCTCTAACCAGAGGGCCATTGTTTTTGGGGAAGGACATAAACCTGTAAATTGGCCAATAAGTCCATTTTCCACTAGTTTCGGAGCGTGGGCTCTAGAAACTGGCTGAACTGGAACAACTGGGATTGCGTCTAGTTTTTTTACGAACTTCGAGTTTTGTTGCTTCTTAGGGGGTTTCGAGAGAGCGGATACGAGGGAGGAGATGGCTGCAATGTCAGGAGAAGGAGGAGGGGGAGAGGGGGTGCCCCCACCGAAGTTAGTAGCCATGAGAGGGAGGCGGAAGCAGGGGCAACAAAAGGGCTGGATAAGGTTTGCGTAGAGGGGAAACACTAATTCTCCTTTCTAAAAATTATACATTTAACCTTGAAATAGTTGTTGAAAAAAAATTACATCTTAAATTTTCCATAAATTTGTAAGGAAAAACATATAGTTAAATGTAAATTTGGCACATTAAAGTATATTAATATTTTTGAAAAATATCGTTAGAAATATAACACAGTTCCCTTACAAATTATTTGTTAATTGCGCATTGAAATTCACAAGGCATGTATGAGTTTCGAGAGATCCAATATATGTAAACTGTTAGAATTGTTTTGCCACATTTCATTAGAAGGCACGACGCATCTTCATGGGTTCACCCTTATGTGTGTGTCTCTTATACATGAGTGTATTTCTTATGTGCATGAGTGCATTATTTATATTATGTTAGTCACTTATATGTGTGATTGCTTCACCTATATGTTTGGTGTGTCACTTATGTGCATTGATGCATCCTTTATGTGTGCCACTTATATACATCAATGCACAACTTATGTTAGGTGCATTTATTATGGGTGTGAGTATGTTTTCTATGTGCGTGAATGTGCCACTTCTATTAGGTGCATTGCTAATACGTGTGAGTATATTGCTTATGTAGGTGTGTCTCTTATATAAATGAATACACTACTTATGTTAAGTGCGTGAGTGCATCACTTGTATTAGTTAGTGTGTTACCAATGTGCATGATTTCGTTGCTTATGTTCATGAGTGTGTTATTTATGTTAGGTGTATCACTTAAGTGTGTGAGAGCATCACTTGTGTACATGAGTATTGTGATTCTCATCTTAGTTGCATTTATTATACTATATGTGTTTCTTATGTGTATGAGTGTGTTTCTTATGATTTTTTTTAAGCAAACAATCTAATCTATTGCATTATAAATAATATATAATAGAAAATTCAGAGACATAGGAGTTCAACCCTACCTGTCCATGGAAAATTTTAACAAGACGAAAAAACTATCGACCCACCCAGGGGGAAACCGGGTCGAACTGAGATATTGAAAACTAGGCAAACATAAAATTCCCAAAAAACAGTTGTGGACTGACGATTATGGGATTATAACTAGATTTGACTATAACATTGTGATAACAATATTGAAAGCTTCCTAAACCAAAAGAAAATTCAGACTTATGATTCATGTTGGAGGAACCTGAGAGCAAGCTAGAGGCGACCCATCACCCATCACCACTGGAAGATAATCTTGAGTAGTCGTCAAGGTACCTTTCAGAGTCAGATTAATGGATCCACCTTGCTTCTTCACCAACCATGAACATAGAGTGAACAACCATCAATTTTTTTTTCCAATGTGTTTAACCACATCCTAAATTATCGACAGTCAGGCTCTTTAGCTAACATGGCTTGGGCCATGAAAGATTTAGTGTGCCATTAGATTTTGGTCGTGCAGAGAAATTTAGTGTCCCTGGAGCGACTAGAGCCCAACTATGGGACAAACATTACCACCCGCTCATCAACTTCCTTGTCCTCCCAGTATGCTTGAAGGATCTTGACATCTTCCTCAATCGACCATAAGAAGTCTTGGGAGGAGGGATCAATGGAGGTCGTAAAAATGAATGCCATGGTGGAAGCCTCAGAGGAGAAAAAGGCATCCTTGCCTTTCCTTGAATTGCACAAATCCAGAAACCAATATAAACCCAAACAATTTGATGCCCAAAAAGAAAAATGTGTCGAGGATACAAGGACTAGAACCAAGCTTGTGGCTTGAAGAGCCTATTTTTAAGGAGATACATCATATCAATGCAAAGTACGACCACTGTGCGTGGGGAATTCATTTCTAGAAATGGAAATTGAATTTTATTTTATACCTCCTCCATCATTTGAAGCCCTGACCTCCTCATTTCTTCCTCAACCCGTAGGGGAATGTTCTTTGCATGATTATGGATCCCAAGATCAATATGAGGGGGAGGTTCACCGTAGAATGTGCCTCTGGCCACATGATGTCAAGACTCCATGCACACACCAACACCCCTTCAATCATGTCAATCATTCGATTCGAGGGGATTGTATTTCTTATGTAAAGTCTGTCACCTATGTGTATTAGTGCATTTCTTATGTGTGTTGCTTATATGTGTTAGTGTGTGTCTTATTAGTGCATTGTTTATGTGTGTCACTTTTGTGTGTTAGTATGTGTCTTAAGCTAGGTGATTCATTTATATGCATGAGTACATTGATTATGTTATGTTTATTACTTATGGAATGAGTCTTATGTCGCTTAGGTAACATTATTATGTTTCACATAATATTGATATGTTGAAAAACTACTAAATTTGATGAAATATAGAAAACACTTAAACTTTTACTCTCTCCATGTGAGGTCTTATGGGTCTTGTTCCATTACTAAACATATTGAAATGGGGTTCCACTTTTAACTATTAATATTTAAAAATTATGTTAATGAAAGTAAAATATAAATTATAAGGTAAATACCAACAAGAACTTTAATAATTTATAATAAAAACTAGTTGTAGATCAAAAAATAAAGATCAATGGCACTGATTAATAAATAATTATGAGATACATCACGATAAAAGTAATAATGCCCCCGTAGTGTAGAACAGTCGGTGATGGAGTGTATTGTTAAGGCACTTTGTTATGTGAATTGACCGGTTCGAAACCCTTGACTGGCCTTGTGTGTCGCGTGAGGGGTCGTGTTGGCATGCCTGGGGTTATAGTGGTAGCAGTCAGATAACACAACCACGTGTCATGCGAGTACGTTATCGACTAGTTGTTGATTTCCCCAGTAAAAAAAATGATAAAAGTAATAATTACCCTATCACATGCCAATTGTAGTAATAGGATAAGTAAGTCATTAGGCTAGTAACTAATAGATTTGTTAGAATATTTAGACTCTTTGGAGTTAGTTAAGATCAACTTGCTGTAATTTGTCTTTATATAAAGTGTGTTTCTTTATTATGCTTTGTAATTATTTAATATGATGATCATGATTATGTTCTAAGCATAAAGTAATTTGACAGTTCATCTTCTCCTCGATACTAACAACACTTTATATGTGGCTTAACACTCGATTGGTTCATGATCTTTGTTCAAAGAGCATTGAGTGTCATTTTTTGATGATTGATTGTGACATATTCACATGTAAACTATTTTATTTTGCATTAATATATTGCTTCAAGTGGGCATGCTCACGACGACCATGGATTGTTTCTCTCTTTGAGGGTTTTTAACATGTAATACAATGATGTACTGATTTTTGATATATTTGTGTGAGTGGTTTCCTTAAGGTGTTCAACATATGTGAATATACTTTATTTATCAAACATGGCATCAAAGCGCTTATAAGGATACACTCCTATTGTTGATCGAGATCTTGAACCTGTGTCATTTCCTGCATCTTGAAGAACTTCTAGAGTCTATTGTTTTTTAGTATTTATGGCTGAGAAAATCATTACATCACTTTCAAAGTATTGTTTTCAATTAGAAACCATTTTCCTTTCATCTGAAAATATTTTTTCTTTCCCAAGATACAACCATTTATATTAGATCTAGAGATTACAATTTCAATTTGGTTTTTAAAATTTCTTTCATATTATTTTAATACCTTTTATTTATTTTTTATTTTTTTTCCGAAATTGCTTCATTTCTAATTTGGGTTTACTCTTGTCCTTGTGCCTTGTTTGATCTCCACAAATTAGAAACGGTGAACGGTATTCTCTTTTCTGCATATGTTCTTTGAATTGGGATTTATGTGACCTTGGCAAATCAGAAATAGAAAGAGAACATTGCATTTTCTAGATAAACTAACCGAGATCTAACCCCAAGCTTATAAAGTTTTTTAAAAATGGAAATATGCTTGCTCTTTGTGTGCAACTGTGTTGAAGTTTTTTGCAAGCAAAAACAAGAGTTTTGAAGTAAGCACTCACTTCGAGACAAAGAGTAAAAACAAAGAAAAATAAGGCCCCCTTTCTCCTTTCTAAGATTCGTTATATATTTTATAATAACTCACCTGGTTAAAAGTTGTTTTATTAAAATACATGTATTGAATTCAAGTTCTTTTTGTAAGTTACTTTTTAAAAAAGTGCATGGTTATTTTTTTGAAAAAGTTCATGCAACTTTTAGTTATAAAATAACTTTATTGTTAAATGAATCTCAGTTAAATTATAAAAGTGGATCACTTATAAAGTAACTTTATTGTTCTTTTTTTTAAAATTATTTTTTACATTCAAATTTAAGTTATAAAGTAACTTTATTGTAGAAGTGATTCTCACTTATTTTATAAAAATAAGACGCTTATATTATAAGAGTAACTTATTTGTAAAAATGAGTTTATAAAAAAAGTTATAGAATGAAAAGATTTTTTAAAAACTATATAACCTCATTGTGCACTCATCACGTGGACCAACCTCCACCTACCATGTGGCACCATGGTTACTTTTCATGAATTTCTTCAAAAGGGCATAACTTTGACATCTAAACTCTGTTTTCATTATTGTTTTTTTAACTATCTACTTTTTCGATATATTTCCATATGAACAATCAATTTCTATTTTTGAAGTCATCTTACCTACATATTGTAATATGGCTAGTCTAAGTGATCTCCTACTTACTAGTTCAAACTAATTTCATGGAATGGTGGATTTACTATGAAATAGGGGACTTTATCAAGTTACCTTGTGAACAAAAGTCACCCCTACTCAACCATTAAAGAAATATAAATGGGATAATAAAAATGATGAAGCACGTGGATTAATTAAAATGTCCATCTCCAATGATCTACAATTCCACCTTCAAAGAATTAAGATACCAAATGTAGCTTAACAAAATATGGAAATTGTGTTTGGTAAACATAATGAGATTTGAGCTACCCGATGTAATATTCCAGATATAAAATAACAAGCAGAGCATAAATAATTAGCTAGAAATGGCAGATGAACAACAATATAACCAGAACAATGCCACAATAATGCCAAAATGATACTAGAATAACACCAGAAAGAGAACTTTTATTACTGAGACTAATGTTCACTTGCCTCTTTGAGGGGGAAAACTCTAGCAGAGCAAATCTCTATTACAATAATATCCAAGACAAAACTTCTCATACCCTCGACTCCTATTTATACTAAATATGTCTATCAAAAGAACAATCTAGAGGAAGATCCTTCTAGAAGTGGAAGCTTCNAATTGGCCAATAAGTCCATTTTCCACTAGTTTCGAAGCATGGGCTCTAGAAGCTGGCTGAACTGGAACAACTGGGATTGCGTCCAGTTTTTTTACGAACTTCGAGTTTTGTTGCTTCTTAGGGGGTTTCGGGAGAGCGGATACGAGGGAGGAGATGGCTGCAATTTCAGGAGAAGGAGGAGGGGGAGAGGGGGTGCCCCCACCGGAGGTAGTAGCCATGAGAGGGAGGCAGAAGCAGGGGCAACAAAAGGGCTGGATAAGGTTTGCGTAGAGGGGAAACACTAATTCTCCTTTCTAAAAATTATACATTTAACCTTGAAATAGTTGTTGAAAAAAAATTACATGTTAAATTTTCCATAAATTTGTAAGGAAAAACATATAGTTAAATGTAAATTTGGCACATTAAAGTATATTAATATTTTTGAAAAATATCATTAGAAATATAACACAGTTCCCTTACAAATTATTTGTTAATTGCGCATTGAAATTCACAAGGCATGTATGAGTTTCGAGAGATCCAATATATGTAAACTGTTAGAATTGTTTTGCCACATTTCATTAGAAGGCACGACGCATCTTCATGGGTTCACCCTTATGTGTGTGTCTCTTATACATGAGTGTATTTCTTATGTGCATGAGTGCATTATTTATATTATGTTAGTCACTTATATGTGTGATTGCTTCACCTATATGTTTGGTGTGTCACTTATGTGCATTGATGCATCCTTTATGTGTGCCACTTATATACATCAATGCACAACTTATGTTAGGTGCATTTATTATGGGTGTGAGTATGTTTTCTATGTGCGTGAATGTGCCACTTCTATTAGGTGCATTGCTAATACGTGTGAGTATATTGCTTATGTAGGTGTGTCTCTTATATAAATGAATACACTACTTATGTTAAGTGCGTGAGTGCATCACTTGTATTAGTTAGTGTGTTACCAATGTGCATGATTTCGTTGCTTATGTTCATGAGTGTGTTATTTATGTTAGGTGTATCACTTAAGTGTGTGAGAGCATCACTTGTGTACATGAGTATTGTGATTCTCATCTTAGTTGCATTTATTATACTATATGTGTTTCTTATGTGTATGAGTGTGTTTCTTATGATTTTTTTTAAGCAAACAATCTAATCTATTGCATTATAAATAATATATAATAGAAAATTCAGAGACATAGGAGTTCAACCCTACCTGTCCATGGAAAATTTTAACAAGACGAAAAAACTATCGACCCACCCAGGGGGAAACCGGGTCGAACTGAGATATTGAAAACTAGGCAAACATAAAATTCCCAAAAAACAGTTGTGGACTGACGATTATGGGATTATAACTAGATTTGACTATAACATTGTGATAACAATATTGAAAGCTTCCTAAACCAAAAGAAAATTCAGACTTATGATTCATGTTGGAGGAACCTGAGAGCAAGCTAGAGGCGACCCATCACCCATCACCACTGGAAGATAATCTTGAGTAGTCGTCAAGGTACCTTTCAGAGTCAGATTAATGGATCCACCTTGCTTCTTCACCAACCATGAACATAGAGTGAACAACCATCAATTTTTTTTTCCAATGTGTTTAACCACATCCTAAATTATCGACAGTCAGGCTCTTTAGCTAACATGGCTTGGGCCATGAAAGATTTAGTGTGCCATTAGATTTTGGTCGTGCAGAGAAATTTAGTGTCCCTGGAGCGACTAGAGCCCAACTATGGGACAAACATTACCACCCGCTCATCAACTTCCTTGTCCTCCCAGTATGCTTGAAGGATCTTGACATCTTCCTCAATCGACCATAAGAAGTCTTGGGAGGAGGGATCAATGGAGGTCGTAAAAATGAATGCCATGGTGGAAGCCTCAGAGGAGAAAAAGGCATCCTTGCCTTTCCTTGAATTGCACAAATCCAGAAACCAATATAAACCCAAACAATTTGATGCCCAAAAAGAAAAATGTGTCGAGGATACAAGGACTAGAACCAAGCTTGTGGCTTGAAGAGCCTATTTTTAAGGAGATACATCATATCAATGCAAAGTACGACCACTGTGCGTGGGGAATTCATTTCTAGAAATGGAAATTGAATTTTATTTTATACCTCCTCCATCATTTGAAGCCCTGACCTCCTCATTTCTTCCTCAACCCGTAGGGGAATGTTCTTTGCATGATTATGGATCCCAAGATCAATATGAGGGGGAGGTTCACCGTAGAATGTGCCTCTGGCCACATGATGTCAAGACTCCATGCACACACCAACACCCCTTCAATCATGTCAATCATTCGATTCGAGGGGATTGTATTTCTTATGTAAAGTCTGTCACCTATGTGTATTAGTGCATTTCTTATGTGTGTTGCTTATATGTGTTAGTGTGTGTCTTATTAGTGCATTGTTTATGTGTGTCACTTTTGTGTGTTAGTATGTGTCTTAAGCTAGGTGATTCATTTATATGCATGAGTACATTGATTATGTTATGTTTATTACTTATGGAATGAGTCTTATGTCGCTTAGGTAACATTATTATGTTTCACATAATATTGATATGTTGAAAAACTACTAAATTTGATGAAATATAGAAAACACTTAAACTTTTACTCTCTCCATGTGAGGTCTTATGGGTCTTGTTCCATTACTAAACATATTGAAATGGGGTTCCACTTTTAACTATTAATATTTAAAAATTATGTTAATGAAAGTAAAATATAAATTATAAGGTAAATACCAACAAGAACTTTAATAATTTATAATAAAAACTAGTTGTAGATCAAAAAATAAAGATCAATGGCACTGATTAATAAATAATTATGAGATACATCACGATAAAAGTAATAATGCCCCCGTAGTGTAGAACAGTCGGTGATGGAGTGTATTGTTAAGGCACTTTGTTATGTGAATTGACCGGTTCGAAACCCTTGACTGGCCTTGTGTGTCGCGTGAGGGGTCGTGTTGGCATGCCTGGGGTTATAGTGGTAGCAGTCAGATAACACAACCACGTGTCATGCGAGTACGTTATCGACTAGTTGTTGATTTCCCCAGTAAAAAAAATGATAAAAGTAATAATTACCCTATCACATGCCAATTGTAGTAATAGGATAAGTAAGTCATTAGGCTAGTAACTAATAGATTTGTTAGAATATTTAGACTCTTTGGAGTTAGTTAAGATCAACTTGCTGTAATTTGTCTTTATATAAAGTGTGTTTCTTTATTATGCTTTGTAATTATTTAATATGATGATCATGATTATGTTCTAAGCATAAAGTAATTTGACAGTTCATCTTCTCCTCGATACTAACAACACTTTATATGTGGCTTAACACTCGATTGGTTCATGATCTTTGTTCAAAGAGCATTGAGTGTCATTTTTTGATGATTGATTGTGACATATTCACATGTAAACTATTTTATTTTGCATTAATATATTGCTTCAAGTGGGCATGCTCACGACGACCATGGATTGTTTCTCTCTTTGAGGGTTTTTAACATGTAATACAATGATGTACTGATTTTTGATATATTTGTGTGAGTGGTTTCCTTAAGGTGTTCAACATATGTGAATATACTTTATTTATCAAACATGGCATCAAAGCGCTTATAAGGATACACTCCTATTGTTGATCGAGATCTTGAACCTGTGTCATTTCCTGCATCTTGAAGAACTTCTAGAGTCTATTGTTTTTTAGTATTTATGGCTGAGAAAATCATTACATCACTTTCAAAGTATTGTTTTCAATTAGAAACCATTTTCCTTTCATCTGAAAATATTTTTTCTTTCCCAAGATACAACCATTTATATTAGATCTAGAGATTACAATTTCAATTTGGTTTTTAAAATTTCTTTCATATTATTTTAATACCTTTTATTTATTTTTTATTTTTTTTCCGAAATTGCTTCATTTCTAATTTGGGTTTACTCTTGTCCTTGTGCCTTGTTTGATCTCCACAAATTAGAAACGGTGAACGGTATTCTCTTTTCTGCATATGTTCTTTGAATTGGGATTTATGTGACCTTGGCAAATCAGAAATAGAAAGAGAACATTGCATTTTCTAGATAAACTAACCGAGATCTAACCCCAAGCTTATAAAGTTTTTTAAAAATGGAAATATGCTTGCTCTTTGTGTGCAACTGTGTTGAAGTTTTTTGCAAGCAAAAACAAGAGTTTTGAAGTAAGCACTCACTTCGAGACAAAGAGTAAAAACAAAGAAAAATAAGGCCCCCTTTCTCCTTTCTAAGATTCGTTATATATTTTATAATAACTCACCTGGTTAAAAGTTGTTTTATTAAAATACATGTATTGAATTCAAGTTCTTTTTGTAAGTTACTTTTTAAAAAAGTGCATGGTTATTTTTTTGAAAAAGTTCATGCAACTTTTAGTTATAAAATAACTTTATTGTTAAATGAATCTCAGTTAAATTATAAAAGTGGATCACTTATAAAGTAACTTTATTGTTCTTTTTTTTAAAATTATTTTTTACATTCAAATTTAAGTTATAAAGTAACTTTATTGTAGAAGTGATTCTCACTTATTTTATAAAAATAAGACGCTTATATTATAAGAGTAACTTATTTGTAAAAATGAGTTTATAAAAAAAGTTATAGAATGAAAAGATTTTTTAAAAACTATATAACCTCATTGTGCACTCATCACGTGGACCAACCTCCACCTACCATGTGGCACCATGGTTACTTTTCATGAATTTCTTCAAAAGGGCATAACTTTGACATCTAAACTCTGTTTTCATTATTGTTTTTTTAACTATCTACTTTTTCGATATATTTCCATATGAACAATCAATTTCTATTTTTGAAGTCATCTTACCTACATATTGTAATATGGCTAGTCTAAGTGATCTCCTACTTACTAGTTCAAACTAATTTCATGGAATGGTGGATTTACTATGAAATAGGGGACTTTATCAAGTTACCTTGTGAACAAAAGTCACCCCTACTCAACCATTAAAGAAATATAAATGGGATAATAAAAATGATGAAGCACGTGGATTAATTAAAATGTCCATCTCCAATGATCTACAATTCCACCTTCAAAGAATTAAGATACCAAATGTAGCTTAACAAAATATGGAAATTGTGTTTGGTAAACATAATGAGATTTGAGCTACCCGATGTAATATTCCAGATATAAAATAACAAGCAGAGCATAAATAATTAGCTAGAAATGGCAGATGAACAACAATATAACCAGAACAATGCCACAATAATGCCAAAATGATACTAGAATAACACCAGAAAGAGAACTTTTATTACTGAGACTAATGTTCACTTGCCTCTTTGAGGGGGAAAACTCTAGCAGAGCAAATCTCTATTACAATAATATCCAAGACAAAACTTCTCATACCCTCGACTCCTATTTATACTAAATATGTCTATCAAAAGAACAATCTAGAGGAAGATCCTTCTAGAAGTGGAAGCTTCTATTAGGTCTTCTTACATTGGACTTATTCTTCCTTATTTCTAGGCCTTATTAATATTGACCTTTATTACATAGAAATATATTATTCTACCTACGTTAGGGTTTAGGTCCCTAACCTGTCCTCCCCCTTAAAAGCAACTTTGTCCTCAAAGCTTGAGATGATAAAATTGCTGCAGAATGGTAGCTGGTTCCCAAGTGGCATCTGCTGGAGTTGTATCTTTCCACTAGAATAACACTTTGTTTATGGTTTGTTGACGCAGACAACGCTCACAGTGGTCCAAAAATGCTTGTGGTTGTAGCTAAATGGAGCCTTCTTCATCCAACTCGGGAAGGTTGGTTTGAGTTTGGCACTTAGTTCCAATCACCTTCTTTAAGCAAGAAACATGAAAAACGGGATGGAGTTTAGAATGACTAGGCAAAGCTAACTGATAGGCCACCTATCNCTTCTAGAAGTGGAAGCTTCTATTAGGTCTTCTTACATTGGACTTATTCTTCCTTATTTCTAGGCCTTATTAATATTGACCTTTATTACATGGAAATATATTATTCTACCTACGTTAGGGTTTAGGTCCCTAACATGTCCTCCCCCTTAAAAGCAGCCTTGTCCTCAAAGCTTGAGATGAGGAAATTGATGCAGAATGGTAGCTGGTTCCCAAGTGGCATCTACTGGAGTTGTATCTTTCCACTGGAATAACACTTTGTTTATGGTTCGTTGATGCAGACAACGCTCACGGTGGTCCAAAAATGCTTGTGGTTGTAGCTAAATGGAGCCTTCTTCATCCAACTCAGGAAGGTTGGTTTGAGTTTGGCACTTAGTTCCAATCACCTTCTTTAAGCAAGAAACATGAAAAACGGGATGGAGTTTAGAATGACTAGGCAAAGCTAACTGATAGGCCACCTATCCCACATGCTTGAGAATGGTATAAGGACCATAGAATTTGGCCATCAGTTTCTGAAAATGGTTAGCCTTGAGGTAATTTTTCTTGTAAGGTTGCACTCGAAGAAACACCTGATCCCCTTCTGTAAATTGACGTTCAGAGCGACCTTGATCTGCTGCTTGCTTCATGAGATTCTGGGCCATGACCAAATTCTTTTTGAGGGTATGGAGAATAGCCTCTTGAACTGTAAGTGTTTGGTCAACCACTTGGACCTTCAAGACACCTGGAAAATATGAGAGAACTAAAGGTGGCTTTTGTCCATATACCACTTCAAAAGGAGTCATGCGGGTAGTTGTATGGTAAGAAATGTTGTACCACCATTCAACTAGTGGTAACCATTGAGCCCCTTGATTTTGCCTTTTCGATGCAAAACACCTCAAATATATTTCCAAACACTTGTTGACAACTTCCGTTTGACCATCAGTCTGGGGATGATAAGATGTGTTGAGATGCAATTGGGTGCCTTGGAGCTTGAACAATTCTTGCCAAAAATTGTTGGTGAAAGTTGGGTCACGATCAGAAACAATAGAATGTGGCATGCCATGAAGCTTGAAGACCTTATCCATGAAAAGTTGAGCCATAGTGGATGTTGTAAATGGGTGTTGAAGAGAACAGATTCAATGAACATATTTGGAAAGACGATCAACTACCACCATGATGACTAATTTATTGCCCGATTTAGGTAAACCTACAATAAAATCCATAGAGATATCCTACCAAATAGCAGGTGGAATCGGAAGCGGTTGTAGTGTGCCAGGAGATTTGACTCTTTCACCCTTGTTGCATTGACACACATCACATTCAGCCAAAAAATTGCAAACACCCTATTTCATACCATCCCAAAAAAAAGAATGTTTGACCCAGTAATAGGTTTTGGTAAACCCGGAGTGCCTAGCAGTGGGTGTAGCATGAAGCTCATAAAGTACCGTGGATTTAAGTTTTGACTGTTTACTTAAATAGAAACGAACTTTGTATCAAAGCTCATCATTGAGCCAAGAGTACCCTGGGGAGACTGGAGAATTGGACTGCAATTGTTGTATCGGATGCGAACTTTTGGGATCGTGTATCCATTCCTAGTGAACAGCTTGGATCCAATATGGTACAATGAAGGAGAGAGAAAAAAGGGACCCTTCATCTTCATATTTTCTGGAAAGTGCATCAGTAACCACATTGTCTTTTCCTTTCTTGTAAATGATCTCATAATCATATCCAAAGAGCTTAGTCACCCATTTTTGTTGCTCTGGGGATGAATGTCATTGTTCCAGAAAATACTTGAGGCTTTGATGATCTGTCTTAATTTGGAAGCGTTTCCCCAATAGATAAGGGTGCCAAAGATCCACGATATGAAGAATAACCAACATTTCCTTTTCATAGATTGATTTGCCCAAATTTTTCTCTCACAATCGTTTATTGGTAAAGGCCAAAGGTTGACCCTCTTGCATAAGGATGACACCAATTCCTTTCCCGTAAGCATCACATTCCACCACAAAGGTCTTTGTGAAATAATCAATGGACAAGACTGGAGTGGTTCACATGGCCATCTTCAAGGTTTGAAAATCCTGAGCAGCTGTTGGAGTCCAAGTGAAAGAATTCTTTTAAGGAGAGCAGTGAGAGGTGCCACAATTTTTCCATAATTCTTAACAAGCTTGCAATAATAACCTGTTAAACCCAAAAATCCACGCAAGCTTTTGAGAGTCTTTGGGTGAGGCCAATATTTCATAGATTCAATCTTTTTAGGATCCACCCTGACAATATCCTTGCCAACAAGATAAACCAAGTACTCGGCTTTTGAGGCGCCAAAAGCACATTTAGATTGTTTGAGGAAACGTTGGTGCTGAGAGAGTAGATGGAGAACTCGATCCATGTGAGCAATATGGGTTGTCTAGGTTTTACTATAGATGAGGATATCATCAAATAAAACTCAGACACAATGACAGAGAAAAGGATGGAAGACATGATTCATGAGGCTTTGGAAAGTGGAGGGAGCATTACACAAGCCAAACGAAATTACCATTAACTCATAGTGGCCCTCATGAGTTCTAAATGCAGTCTTCGGAAGGTATTCCTCTTTCATATGGATCTGGTGGTAGCCAGAACAAAGATCAAGTTTAGTAAAGAACTAGGGGCCACTCAATTCATCTAGGAGGTCATCAATGACAGGAATGGGAAATTTTTCTTTATTGGTGAGTTTTTTGAGGGCGCGGAAGTCAAGAAACATGCGCCAAGAACTTTCTTTCTTAAGGACCACGACCATAGGAGAAGAGTAGGGGCTCGTACTAGGGCGGATAACACTTGCATTGAGCAGTTCTTGAAAATTTTTCTCAATTTAATTTTTTTGGGAAGATGGGTGCCGATAGGGACGAATATTGGGAGGAAGGTTTCCTGGGACAAGGGGAATGAAATGATCATGAACACCACAGGAAGGAGGGAGTCCCTGGGGAGTGGAAAAAACCACTTAATGTTTAGAGAGGATGGATTGGAGGTCCTACAACACAAAGGGTGTCTCAGTTGCTTGTATGGCATGGAGTTGGGAAATAATGCTAGAATGACCTTTTTTGAGCAGCTTTTCCATGCGATGGGAACTGATGATCTTTGGGGAACCAATGATGATGCCTTGGAGATTATATTGTTGGCCCTCATGGTTAATTCCTTAAAATCCATGAGAATGGGACCCAAATTCCTTAGCCATTATGCACCCAACACAATGTTACAATTGCCCATGTAAATAGAAAACATATGATATTTCAGGTGGCATTAACCAATTTGGAGACACACATTTTCTCAACGCCCTACATTTCATGGACCTGACATTGGTAATCATTATTTGAAAATTATTGACAACATGAAGATAACAATTAGTTTCTTGGGNATGGCCATCTTCAAGGTTTGAAAATCCTGAGCAGCTGTTGGAGTCCAAGTGAAAGAATTCTTTTAAGGAGAGCAGTGAGAGGTGCCACAATTTTTCCATAATTCTTAACAAGCTTTCAATAATAACTTGTTAAACCCAAAAATCCACGCAAGCTTTTGAGAGTCTTTGGGTGAGGCCAATACTGCATAGATTCAATCTTTTTAGGATCCACCCTGACAATATCCTTGCCAACAAGATAACCCAAGTACTCGACTTTTGAGGCGCCAAAAGCACATTTGGATTGTTTGAGGAAACGTTGGTGCTGAGAGAGTAGATGGAGAACTCGATCCATGTGAGCAATATGGGTTGTCTAGGTTTTACTATAGATGAGGATATCATCAAATAAAACTCAGACAAAATGACAGAGAAAAGGATGGAAGACATGATTCATGAGGCTTTGGAAAGTGGAGGGAGCATTACACAAGCCAAACGGAATGACCATTAACTCATAGTGGCCCTCATGAGTTCTAAATGCAGTCTTCGGAAGGTCTTCCTCTTTCATATGGATCTGGTGGTAGCCAGAACAAAGATCAAGTTTAGTAAAGAACTAGGGGCCACTCAATTCATCCAGGAGGTCATCAATGACAGGAATGGGAAATTTTTCTTTATTGGTGAGTTTTTTGAGGGCGCGAAAGTCAAGAAACATGCGCAAAGAAATTTCTTTCTTAAGGACCACGACCATAGGAGAAGAGTAGGGGCTCGTACTAGGGCGGATAACACTTGCATTGAGCAGTTCTTGAAAAATTTTCTCAATTTAATTTTTTTTGGAAAATGGGTGCCGATAGGGATGAATATTGGGAGGAAGGTTTCCTGGGACAAGGGGAATGAAATGATCATGAACACCACAGGAAGGAGGGAGTCCCTGGGGAGTGGAAAAAACCACTTAATGTTTAGAGAGGATGGATTGGAGGTCCTACAACATAAAGGGTGTCTTAGTTTCTTGTATGGCATGGAGTTGGGAAATAATGCTAGAATGACCTTTTTTGAGCAGCTTTTCCATGCGATGGGAATTGATGATCTTTGGGGAACCAATGATGATGCCTTGGAGATTATATTGTTGGCCCTCATGGTTAATTCCTTAAAATCCATGAGAATGGGACCCACATTCCTTATCCATTATGCACCCAACACAATGTTACAACTGCCCATGTAAATAGAAAACATATGATATTTCAGGTGGTATTAACCAATTTGGAGACACACATTTTCTCAACGCCCTACATTTCATGGACCTGACATTGGTAATCATTATTTGAAAATTATTGACAACATGAAGATAACAATTAGTTTCTTGGGMAATGTGACAATAAATAAAATTATGGTTGCTTCCACTATCAACAAGAATGGTGACCTCCCTATGATTAATGTAACCAATTAGCTTGAGGGTTTGGAGAGCAGAGAAGTCAGTGAGAGCATTTAGGGAAATGACCGGTTCTACTTTGGGAGGGTCTGAGGGAGGGGTCATGTTAGTGGGTTCAAGTGACACAGACACAAGGGGAGCCTCGACATCCTCTTCTAAAACATCCTCCAAGATGACCATAAAAATATTTTGTTCCTTACACTTGTGCCCAGGAAAATATTTGTCATCACAATTATAACAAAGGCCTTTGAGTTGGCGTTCATCCATTTCGGCCTTGGTCAATTTCTGGATCTTTAATGGAGTAGAAGGAGGAGTGGGAGTGATTGGTTTAGAGAAGGAATAAAGGAGGTTTTTCAGTTTTGAGAAGAGACAACTTGTTGTGCTTCCTTAGCTCTTTCAGTAGTGTCCACCCAACTCTGAGGTTGAGCCATGAGGACATGGGCACAAATCTCATCATTGAGGCCACTGATAAAACATTCTCGGAAAAAAGCATCAGACATGCCCTCTGTACGAAAATCCAGTCGCTCAAAAGAAGCTATAAATTCTTCCACTGTGTCAGATTGTTTCAACTTTGTCAAGCGACCTAAATGGTTGGTGTCAGTGTCAAAGAATTCATAAATCTCTGCCACAAAGTGTGTCCAAGCCACATACCCTTGGCGGGCATTTTTTCTCCATTGCCAACGTTCTTGATCTAGATGGAGAACACCATACCGGAGTTTGGCCAACTCATCTGTAATTCCATACAAAGAGAAATAATGTCCCATTTGATTTACCCAGCCAGTGGGATCCAAGCCATCAAATTTGGTCACATCCACACGCAGAAGGCATAGGTCACGTGGAAAGTGATGGGGCTGAAAATTATGGGAATGAGAGGAAGTTTCACCTTTGATATGCAAAGGTGGGTCAGATGAGGGAAGATCTGCAGGGATATGCAGCTTGGCACAGATCATCCTAGTGATAGATTCAATCTTGGTAGTAATGTCTTGTTTGACGTCTTGTTTGAGTTCATCAATTGTGGCGGTGATGGAGAAATGCATGTTTTTATTGATGGTGGAAATATTGGCACTGAGTTGTATCACTTCTTGTTGGGTTTATGTAAAATTAGAGTGCAAGGTATTGAAGCGAGCTTCCAAGTCTTGGCTACAGGTATGGGCCATGATGAAGAGGGAACACGAAAAGGGGCAGGTGGGACCACACAAAAAATGGGTTATGGGTGAATTATATCACAACGATCAGGGTGACGAGTGGAATCCAATGGGGTAAAGCCCAAATAAGGGTGTTGGAAGGGGAACAAGTCCACAATATTTTTTTTTCTTCTAAAAAATGATAGGTATGACTACGATAAGGTCGAAGAGATAAATCAAATAGAATAGGTCACAAATAATGGTGCCAACAGGATACATACTCGTTTTTTTTTTTTAAACTCATGTGGAGTTTGACTCTGATCTGAAGAATACTGCAGTGATGAAATGCCCAAATGCTTAACAGGAAGAAATGTGTAGTAATTTTGCAACCCGAATGCAGGAGACACAGTTACAGGACAATAGATCTTGTCTGTTCTATTTTTTTTTCCGTCCCAAAGGTTAGGGTATTCAAGGTTTATACATACAAGGGTTTTCCTTATGCTATAGCTCTCTGATATACGTGCGGGGTCCAACAGTAGTACTCAACCCAATATCTCAGGGCACCAACTAAGGAGGCTAGACCATGACCTTAGCTGTACTACCTGAGTACCCAGGTACTAGAGAGTATCTTCCCATGTGTTGTTCTCGGTGGCACTATAGCATTCAGGCGGTCGATCGGTTTATCTATGGAGGGATTAAGGAGATCTAGGCCGATCCATATACATGTGTTGTCTGATGTGCTACCACTCGAAGAGGTACCAATAAGGGTTACAAGGGTGGCCAACAGATGTACGCTTAAGTACCACTTATATTTCCTACGTGTATGAATCCTTGACCACGAGTTTATGCGTGCAACAACAGATCTTTGTATATTAAAGACGTCGAAATACGTCTCTACCCTAAAAAAAATTTAACCCACAATTTTCTGCCAAGGAAGATGCTTTGATACCAGTTGTAATATTCCAGATATAAAATAGCAAGTATAACAAAAATAATTAGCTAGAAATGGCATATGAACAACAATATAACCAGAACAACACCACAATAACACCAAAATGATACCAGAATAACACCAGAAAGAGCACTTTGATTACTGAGAGCAATGTTCACTTGCCTCTTCGAGGGGGAAACTCTAAATGTGTTGAACCTGCACATAATAGATCTAGATAAGCAATAATACACACATTTGTAGAAAGAATTTTAGAAAGAAGAAGAAGGAGAGAAATAATGGAAAAATTCTCATTAACCGTTTTCCACTCTCAAAAAGTGAATAATTTACAATAGATATAGGATACATGAGTAAATAATGATCCATAGTGGTGGTATAGAGTGATTTGGACACACACCAATAGTTACGGGAGTAAACTGTCACCTAGTCTAGTCTCTCCAGCAGTTACGAGAGTGAACTGCCACCTAGTTGAGTTAACTAGTCAACTAGTCTTCAGTTAACTGACTGAACAAAGAGTAGTGAGGAGTTAACTTAGGAAATCAAGGGTAATGCACTAGTCTAGTGATGATCCCAAGGCAAGTGCGCATTATCTGGTGATGATCTCAATGTTGCATGGTGACAAAATCAATGCAACATCTAAACTCAACTCAACTAGTCAAACTGAAGTGTTAGCTGAAAGAGAATATTCTCCAGGTGAAATATTCTCCCCTAAAATATAGGAGACTGGATAATGACTAATTATGACTAATAAACAAGAAAAAACCTTAGGAAAAATAAATCCTAGCTCTGTGTGAAGTAACTCCAACACCCCCCCTGAACATCACTATGGTGAAAATAAAGATTGGGTCTTGGCAACAAGACCATGTGAGGTACCCAAATAAAAAATATACACTGAAATAAACGAGGAAAGAGGGAAAAACTCATGGGAAACCCCCCCTCAAATTACAATGCATAAAAAAAAAAATGAGAAGGAACAAAAAATAGTTGCTAAGCAACCCTGTCCTTCACTCCAAGAAGACCTTGCAATTGTGCAAGTTTGTGTTCATTGAATATTTTGTTGAAGATGTAGATTTCTGCATGGATCTGATGAAGTAGATGCACCATTTATATGTCCACACATATCCACTTTATCTTCTTGTAATGAAGAATATTGAAATAAATTTTGGATGAAACTTTGAAAACTGTGCGGCCGTTTCCGGAAAAACGCTGAAATTTTGTTGATTTTAAGACAATCATAACTTCACTTTACGAACTCCATTTCAGACTATTGTTTTTTTGAAATTGGATATTTTCCTGAGAGGAATTCAAATATCCAATTTGTTTCTACAAATTGTGCTCAGGAAAAATGATAATTGAGTTTGATGTGCGTGGCTCCCTTTTTGTCTTCTGAGATGCATGCATTGTGCATGAAAAAGTCTCTGCATGTGACCCCTGAGATGCATGCAATATATATTCCACATGAAATTCAGAAAAAAAAATTGAAATGGAGTAGACATCATCTTCAATTAATGGAATACAAATTTGTGCAAATACTTTTGTAGAAGACTCTTCATAATAAAATGTTTGATCTTCTGATGGCTTCTCTTCTGGCTCTATCTGTTCAACCTCCTGCATGAAATCTTCACAATNGGTTTATGTAAAATTAGAGTGCAAGGTATTGAAGCGAGCTTCCAAGTCTTGGCTACAGGCATGGGCCATGATGAAGAGGGAACACGAAAAGGGGCAGGTGGGACCACACAAAAAACGGGTTATGGGTGAATTGTATCACAACGATCAGGGCGACGAGTGGAATCCAATGGGGGAAAGCCCAAATAAGGGTGTTGGAAAGGGATCAGGGCCACAATTTTTTTTTTTTTTTTTCTTCTGAAAAATGATTGGTATGGATAAGGTTGGGTCGAAGGGAGAAATCCAACTGAATAAGTTTTAAATATTGGGGCCAACTTGATCCATTCTCGTTTTTTTTTTTTTTTTTTTTAACTCCTGTGGAGTTAGACTCTGATCTGAAGAATATTGCAGTGATGAAATGCCCAAATGATTAACAGGAAGAAATGTGTAGTAATTTTGCAACCTGAATGCAGGAGACACAGTTGCAGGACAATAGATCTTGTCTGTTCTATTTTTTTTTCCATCCCAAAGGTTAGGGTATTCAAGGTTTCTACATACAAGGGTTTTCCTTGTGCTATAGCTCTCTGATATACGTGCAAGGTCCAACAGTATTACTCGGCCCAATATCTCAGGGCACCAACTAAGGAGGCTAGACCGTGACCTTAGCTGTACTACCTGAGTACCCAGGTACTAGAGAGTATCTTCCCAAGTGTTGTTCTCGGTGGAACTATAGCATTCAGGCGGTCGATCGGTTTATCTATGGAGGGATTAAGGAGATCTAGGTCGATCCGTATACATGTGTTGTCTGATGTGCTACCACTCGAAGAGGTACCAATAAGGGTTACAAGGGTGGCCAACAGATGTACGCTTAAGTGCCACTTATATTTCCTATGTGTATGAATCCTCGACCACGAGTTAATGCGCGCAACAACAGATCTTTGTATATTAAAGACATCGAAATACGTCTCTACCTTGAAAAAAAATTTAACCCACAATTTTCTGCCAAGGAAGATGCTTTGATACCACTTGTAATATTCCAGATATAAAATAGCAAGTATAACAAAAATAATTAGCTAGAAATGGCATATGAACAACAATATAACCAGAACAACACCACAATAATACCAAAATGATACCAGAATAACACCAGAAAGAGCACTTTGATTACTGAGAGCAATGTTCACTTGCCTCTTCGAGGGGGAAACTCTAAATGTGTTGAACCTGCACATAATAGATCTAGATAAGCAATAATACACACATTTGTAGAAAGAATTTTAGAAAGAAGAAGAAGGAGAGAAATAATGGAAAAATTCTCATTAACCGTTTTCCACTCTCAAAAAGTGAATAATTTACAATAGATATAGGATACATGAGTAAATAATGATCCATAGTGGTGGTATAGAGTGATTTGGACACACACCAATAGTTACGGGAGTAAACTGTCACCTAGTCTAGTCTCTCCAGCAGTTACGAGAGTGAACTGCCACCTAGTTGAGTTAACTAGTCAACTAGTCTTCAGTTAACTGACTGAACAAAGAGTAGTGAGGAGTTAACTTAGGAAATCAAGGGTAATGCACTAGTCTAGTGATGATCCCAAGGCAAGTGCGCATTATCTGGTGATGATCTCAATGTTGCATGGTGACAAAATCAATGCAACATCTAAACTCAACTCAACTAGTCAAACTGAAGTGTTAGCTGAAAGAGAATATTCTCCAGGTGAAATATTCTCCCCTAAAATATAGGAGACTGGATAATGACTAATTATGACTAATAAACAAGAAAAAACCTTAGGAAAAATAAATCCTAGCTCTGTGTGAAGTAACTCCAACACCCCCCCTGAACATCACTATGGTGAAAATAAAGATTGGGTCTTGGCAACAAGACCATGTGAGGTACCCAAATAAAAAATATACACTGAAATAAACGAGGAAAGAGGGAAAAACTCATGGGAAACCCCCCCTCAAATTACAATGCATAAAAAAAAAAATGAGAAGGAACAAAAAATAGTTGCTAAGCAACCCTGTCCTTCACTCCAAGAAGACCTTGCAATTGTGCAAGTTTGTGTTCATTGAATATTTTGTTGAAGATGTAGATTTCTGCATGGATCTGATGAAGTAGATGCACCATTTATATGTCCACACATATCCACTTTATCTTCTTGTAATGAAGAATATTGAAATAAATTTTGGATGAAACTTTGAAAACTGTGCGGCCGTTTCCGGAAAAACGCTGAAATTTTGTTGATTTTAAGACAATCATAACTTCACTTTACGAACTCCATTTCAGACTATTGTTTTTTTGAAATTGGATATTTTCCTGAGAGGAATTCAAATATCCAATTTGTTTCTACAAATTGTGCTCAGGAAAAATGATAATTGAGTTTGATGTGCGTGGCTCCCTTTTTGTCTTCTGAGATGCATGCATTGTGCATGAAAAAGTCTCTGCATGTGACCCCTGAGATGCATGCAATATATATTCCACATGAAATTCAGAAAAAAAAATTGAAATGGAGTAGACATCATCTTCAATTAATGGAATACAAATTTGTGCAAATACTTTTGTAGAAGACTCTTCATAATAAAATGTTTGATCTTCTGATGGCTTCTCTTCTGGCTCTATCTGTTCAACCTCCTGCATGAAATCTTCACAATCTTCTTTATTCCCAAATAAAACCTCCAATCTAGTCCATAATTCATTTGGAGTTGATTCTTGTGATTCTTCATATACTTGATGGAGAATTTCTGGAGAAATAGACAAGAAGATAAATCCTATGGCCATATCTTGTCTATTGAGAAAGTCATTTTTCTCATTGAAGGAATCAGGCTCTACTTCCATTGCCATGGTTATTTGGTATAAGCCTCTACTTCTGAGAAGAAGTAGAATCTTTGGTTTCCACTCCAAATAGTTATGAGGCGTGAGAAGTATTATCGGTGAGTAAAACATATATTCCATCTTTTCTGTGTTCTTCAATCTTCAGTACCTGCAAAAACTAATTTGGTGTAGTTTTTTATTAGCAGTCTGTCAGCTTTGATACCATATAAATGTGTTGAACCTGCACAGAATAGATCTAGATAAACAATAATACACACATTTGCAGAGAGAATTTGAGAAAGAAGAAGGAGAGAAATAATGGAAGAATTCTCATTAACTGTTTTCCACTCTCAAAGAATGAATAATTTACAATAGATATAAGATACATGATTAACTAATGATCCATAGTGGTGGTATAGAGTGATCTGGACACACACCAACAGTTACGGGAGTAAACTGCCACCTAGTCTAGTCTCTCTAGCAGTTACGGGAGTGAACTGCCACCTAGTTGAGTTAACTAGTCAACTAGTCAACTAGTCAACTAGTCTTCAATTAACTAACTTAACAGAGAGTAGTGATGAGTTAACTTAGGAAATCAAGGGTAATGCACCAGTCTGGTGATGATCCCAAGGAAAGTGCACATTATCTGGTGATGATCTCAATGTTGCATGGTGACAAAACCAATGCAACATCTAAACTCAACTCAACTAGTCAAACTGAAGTGTCAATTGACAGAGAATATTCTCCAGGTGAAATATTCTCCCCTAAAATATAGAAGACTGGATAATGACTAATTATGACTAATAAACAAGGAAAAGCCTTAGGAAAAAGAAATCCTAGGTGTGTGTGTGAAGTAACTCCAACATAAACCTCCAGCAGAGCAGAGCTCTATTACAATAATATCCAAGACAAAACTTCTCATACCCTCAACTCCTATTTATACTAAATATGTCTGTCAAAAGAACAATCTAGAGGAAGATCCTTTTAGAAGTGGAAGCTTCTATTAGGTTTTCTTACATTGGAGTTATTCTTCCTTATTGCTAGGCCTTATTAATATTGACCTTTATTACATGGAAATATATTATTCTACCTACGTGAGGGGTTAGGTCCCTAACACCCGACTTGAAAACCAATTGATAGCTTTAAATCCTAGTAATTTCTCTTACATTAAATATTATATGTCTAAGTTTAAAATACTTAGGCTTTTACTTGAAGAATGTATGATCACAAAGAAGAATGGTAACTTATATATTTTATTCTTTCTAATCTTGGTAATGCTATTGTGTTTTTGTATCTACCTTTTACTCCACTAAAGACGCACTTATGAGTCAAGGGGATACTTATAAAATTCTCTCTTTTGAACCTTTTTGTGATTCTTTATTAGAGAGAAAGATAAGCTATTGCATATTGGAGTGATCAATATTGCAAGTACATCTAACAAATCCTTAGTGGCACAACCAAAGCAAGGCCCCAGGAATCGAAAGAAGCAACATCCTTGCAAAAAAAAACCAAAGCAAGAGTCTCAAACCCTTTCAATTAGGTCCTACTCCCAATAGTGATAAAGGAACTAAATCAAAAGGCGGGAACACTGAGAAACATTGTAATTTTTTTGGGTGAAATGGTAATCCAGAGTCTAAATGTTTCAATAATATGGAAGGCTTATAAGTAACAATGAAGAATCATTACATGTTGGATTATTTTGAGGGTGGGTGAATCAGTAATGAGCAATTTATACCACTTATTAATCCTTTTTAACCACAATGTATATTCCTTTAACTTATTCAACAATGTTCATCATTTCATCATTAATATGTTATTGTATCATATAACATTAACATCCATCAATGCATAATAAATAATAATAGACACATCCACACAATGCATTGTACACCAGCATTTTACATGGAGCCTCAATGTGGGAGAAAATCATGGAATGCTTTTCTTATATGTCTTTAAGAATTACATTCAAGGAAGAACCAACTTCCAATTCTCCAACTCCAACTGGAAGGAGGCTCCAACCCCCTAGCTTCTCAGGATACAACCTGAGGGAAGCTCCAACTCCCCAATTATTTGGCTACAACCATAAGGAGGATACAACCCCCTATGTTCTCCATCTACAACTGAAAGGTGGCTATAACTACCTAGTTCTCAGGCTCCAACCTGAAGGGAGCTCCAACTCCCTGATTCTCTGGCACCAACCAGAAGGAGGCTACAACCCCCTTTTCTTGCTCCGTCCAACCACCCTGAAATATAAATGTCAAATGTAGACAACCTGTCACTGAATCAAACACTGCCACTGTCAACCTATCACTGTCAACCTGTACCAACAACTTGTAACAAACTGTACCAATCAACCCACACCAAACAACATGTACCAACAATCTGTACCAACACAAGTGCATCAACTATGCACAACACGACCTATCACAACAACTTGTCACATTAACTTGTCTCATCAATCTCATCAACCAATCATATCTATTCACCAATATCAATCACCTATAAAACTCTCAACCATATGCACAATATCACCAAGATGTGCATCAACCAAGAATACTTACAAGCATCAACAAGATGTATCATAATCAATATGTGCTTCTAAAAGTATACCAAGTCATATATATCACATCATCCATAAACCATGTGCCAACAATACTACTAGAAAGTGCCTCTAACAATGTACCAAATATGTACCAATCACACATCAACTATAGATCAAAATATGACTTATCAATATGTACCAACATCACCATACCATACACCTCATGTATGTGTCACTCATCAACTATCTATCCCAACATGTATCTCAATCATATACCAAAGACATATACCAATATAACCATCAAAAGTTCTCTAACAATACATCACATTATCCATAACCAAATACCATAAACCTTCACATCAAATCATGTGCCAAAACCTCATTTTTATGTAGCCTCAAGTGTGTACCAATCATATATCAAGACCACTAACAAAAKCCTCTCACAATGTACCATAAGATATACCAATAMGACTCAGACATCCACCAACAATAYACTTCGATAGATCTGCCTCAAAAACCATTCTCCAACAAGACCTAAACTTCCAAGAGGGAATCCAACATATTTACAAGGCAAACCCTCAACCAGATTCATAGATTCAACACAACACATATGAAAACCATACCTTTTTCTTCTTGTAGTTGTGGATTTATTACAGATCTGTTTCTGTAGCCGTGATTTTGTTGCCACAATTTTGTTGTTGAGATTCCATTGTCGTGGTTCTTCTGCCATAGTTTTGATGCCGCAATTCTATTGCCACAATTTTTCTATCGTGATTTTGTTGCCGCGATTCTGCAACCACGACTATGCAGACACGTTTTTTCTGCCGCGAATTTGCTACCATGAATTTTCTGTCGTGATTTTTCTGCCACAATTTTTCTGCCGCAAATTTGATATATCAATAATACATACCAAATAACTTGTCATAAATGCATATTCAATTATATTCCAAAAAAATGTGCTAATAGGAGACCCTTTCTCTCTTATTTATACTCTCCAAACAACTTCCTCAAGGGGTTATCTTCTAACTCACTTTACCCAACTTCCTTCTTTTAGGGCTAACCCACTTCTAACCACTTGTCCACTTACAACCACTTTATCCAAAAATAGTAAGTTCTCCACTTTTAGTTGCAACTAACTTTATTATTTAATTGATTTCTTGCAACCACTTTGAGTTATCCATAAATAGTAAACTCACCACTTCTTGTTGCAACCACTTTATTATTTAAATAATTTTCTCTTTGCAACCACTTTACCATAATTAACAAACTCACAACTTTAATTATTTTCTTAATGCAACAACTTTATTCGTGATTAACTCCTAGTTACCATCAATTTGACTAGTACACTTCTTCTAGGAGCTTCTAGAATAATTGACTTCTTTGACCTTCTAGGGGCTTCTAGATAACTCATGAGGGCTTTCCAACTTCACATGGCCATAAATCTCTAACCATGAGGATTTATGTGGTGTTCCACATATCACCAGAAATGGGACGACATGTACTATCCATCGAGAATAGTATCACCTACAAATTCATTGTTCTGAATTACATTATTCCTCAACCAAACTTGGGTTCCTTACCCATACCTCTGGAGCTACCATAATGTGCTACTGGACATACTCAAGGGTTGAAATCAATCTCTAAAGGTTGACATAAATCTACAATATCACTCTCCAAGGGTTGACATCAATGAAAACCAACAATACAAACCAACTGTCAATCAAACTAAACCAATTGTCAGACACTACATCAATCTTGATTCTTCTTATTCTAACTCTTTTTCTCATGGACATGCACTTTTTGCTTCTAGTTTTTCCTTAAATGCAACATCTACTTCTTCTAATGAGTGGATTATTGATTTTGGAGCATATTATCATATGGCTAAGGATAAATCCATCTTTCATGCTATTAATGAATGTAACACCAAACACATATTTGTTGGTGATGATAAATCTCTTATTGTTGTAGGGTATATAATAGTTCACCTAGATGATGGTCATTTTAATGATGTATTATGTGTTCCAAATATTTCCTACAACCCTCTGTCAGTATATCAATTCACTCATTCATGTGAAAGTAAAAAAGTAGAATTTCACCTATCAAGTTGTAATTAAGGATTTAAATGATCTTGAACATGTACTAGAAATTGGATTTGTTGATGATATTACCAAGCTGTGCATATTTGACAAACTTGGGTCATCATCTCTTCCATTAGTTTTTATTTCTCATAGCGGTGACATGAGTAAACTTTGGCATGAAAAAATTGGTTATCTAAACTATCTCTCATTGCAACAACTATGTAATTATAATATGGTAACGAGTCTTCCTCTTGTTTCTTGCAAAGATGGTGTTTTTGTAGTTATGTTCTCGACAAGCATCATTGGGACAGTTATGACAAACATGCCTCTTGGCGTGCTTCGACCCCCTTTCATCTTGTTAATAGTGATTTTCGTGGTCCCCTTCCTTCTTCTTCTTTCTCTAGGTTCAAGTACTTCTTAACTTTCATTGATGACTTCTCCAAATGCACCCAAGTTTACTTCCCGAAACGTAAGAGTTAATATTTTGACATGTTTTTGGCTTACAAGGCCATTGTAGAAAAACAACATGGAAATCAACTTTAGAAGTTAAGAACATATAATGGAGGTGAATATGTTGACAACAAATTTACAACTCACTACACTTGATAGGGCATTCAAATGCAACATATTGTTCCATGTGCACCATATTGAAATGGTGGTGTGGAGAGAAACAATTGAACATTAAAAGAAATGGAAATTTTTTTGAGTCAATCTAAGGGACCAAGTCCTCATTTTTTTTGTAGAAGCCATTAATTGTGCAAATTGCATGGTTAATTGTACTCCCACAAAAGATTTAAAAGATAACACCAAAATAAACATGGATGAAAATTAAACTAGGTGTAAGACACTTTCATGTGTTTGGTAATGAAGCATGGGTTCACATTCCTGATGAGAAAAGGAAAGCATTACAACATAAGAGTAAGAAGTGCATTTTTGTTGGATATTTTGAAGATTTAAAAGGTTATATAATTCTTCAACCTCATTCCATTTGAATTATTATTATGAGAGATGTCAAGTTTGATGAAGGTATCTCAGCCTCCATGCCTAATTTGACATTTATTCCATCTTTAGCCTACGAGCCATCTTTTATTCCTAACATTTCTGCTAATGCTCCTATTCTAGTTCCTTCTTTTTTTAAATAATTACAATTAGGGTGAAAATCCACCTCTTCTTGCTAACACTCCTCCAATTGAGTCCATTTAACATGAACATGCAGTGACACCACAAATTCCTAGATGCATCCATACAACACGAGAAGCAACTAGTGATCTTGCAGGTGATCCTTCATATCGATGTCGTACGTGTTCATAGTTCTAGCGAGCCTCCTCTCTTATGGATCAAGTTTTAAAGACATGATCTAGAAACATTTGTAGAAGGTTCTGGCCATCCAAATTGGAACACAACAATGAATGAAGAATATTGTTCCTTAATGGAAAATGATACTTGGGATCTTATATCTCTTATGAAAGGAAGAAAACTTGTTAGATGTAAATGGGTGTATAGAATTAAGTATGTATCCTATGTAAGTGTTAAAAGGCATAAGGATAGATTAGTTTCCAAAGAATTTTCTCAAGTATAAGGAATTGACTATACTTAATCCTTTTCCCCTATAGCCAAAATGAAATCAAGTTGCCTTGTCCTAGCCCTTGCCACTTCATACAAATGGGAGGTCCATCGGATGGATGTTAAATCCACATTCTTGCATGGGGATTTGTAAGAATATATTTACATGGAACAATATCTTGGATATATTTAAAATCACTCGTTCCTTTCTTTCCACTTGAAGAAATCTCTCTACGGCCTTAAGCAAGATCCTCGAGCTTGGCATGCTAAAATGAATATATTTCTTCTTGACACTGGATTTTCTAGATGTTATTCTAACCCCAATGTTATACCAAGAAAGTGGGCCACGATCCCATAATATGTTTTCTTTACATTGATTACCTTATCCATAGTGGTAGTGACTTCAATATTTTAACCCATGTGAAATACAACCTTGTAAATAAATTTTAACTGACATCCTTAGGATATTTCATTATTTTCCTAGCCTCTAATTCTTGCAACTAAGGATGGAATTTCCCTTTCTTAGTCTAAGTATGCATGTGACCATGTTTACTTCTTTCACATGGAATATTGTAAACCAACCCCATCTCCCTTCCAATATAGACTTAAACTTATTGTCAAATGTACTACACTTGAAGTAGATGCCACTTTGCATTGTCAGTAAGTTGGTATCTCTTTGTCTTTTACTCATACCCATATTGATATTGTCTTTGTTGTTGGTCTTGTTTCCCGGTATATGAAAATACCCCATGAGAGCCATTGGAAATCAAAAAAGAGTATACTTCTATATAACTAGGGTAGAGTTCAGTTTGGAATACATTATAGTCTAGGGGGGAACTCCTTTGTTGGTTGGTTTCATTGATTCCAGTTGGGATGACGACCTTCATGATCAGTTGTCTACTACAAGTTATGTTTTTAGTATTAGTTATAGAACTATCACTTGGAATTGTAAGAAACAATTTTCCCTTGCTCTTTCTTCAGTGGAAGCAAAGCGTCAAGCATTAGTTAGTGCAATTCAAGAATCAATTTGGCTTTTACAAATCCTTTCATAATTTGGATTCCAAGAGAAACATTCAACCACACTTTGGTGTGATAATCAAGGTGCCATTTAGCTTTCCAAAGATCCATTTCAACATCATCACATCAAAGACATTGAGCTATACATGAGCTTCATCATAAATATTCTTCGAGATCACATTCTTTAAGTGCTCTATTGTCGTACAAATGATCAAGTTGCAGATATTTTAAGAAACACTTTTATAGAAGTGAAGTTTTCCAAACTTTAGTCTATGTTAGGAGTTCAAGAAGTCGTCATTAAGGGGGAATAGGATATAATGCCTCCTTTCTTCTCATATTGTATCACCTTTGTTGCATCAAGAGTAATAAGGTGCTCTACTGCCCAGTATGGAGGAGTTGTCATGTTAGTGTTAGGTTAGATAATGTTACATAAAAAAATTAAAGTTGGTTCAATTAAAAATATAAAAAAAATAACAATAATAAAAATAAAGTTGACTCATTTAAAAAAAAATTACATGCACCATTACATATCACACACACATATATATTGCGTACTTATGTATATGGAAACATCTAAAATATTCATTCCTTCATATTAATTGATAATTTAAAAAAAATACACCTTAAGAAATTTGATCCCTCTCATTTCTTGATAGATCCAGGTTTAAGATGGATATACGATGGTAAATCTTTCAATCAATCCAAAGTTGTTCTTAAGGGGGGATGTTAGGATACTTAGACACTTAGGAGTTAGTTAAGATCAATTTGTTCTAATGTGTCTTTAGGTAAAGTGTGTTTCTTTAGTGTGCTTTGTAATTATGTAATTTGATGGTCATGATTAGGTTATAGCCATAAAGTGATCCAACGGTTCATCTTATCCTCGATACTCACGACACTTGTTCCATGGATTAACACTTGAATGGTCCATCATCACTATTTAAAGAGCATAAAGGGTCATTTTATAATGATCAATTGTGATAAATTCATATGTAAACTATTTTCTTTTGCAACAATATATTGTCTCAAGTGGCTGCATTGGTTGGCGCCATGGACTATTTACATCTTTGAGGTTTTAAGTACGTAATACACTATTGTATTGATATTTGATATATTTCTGTGAGTGGTTTCCTTAATGTGTTCAACTTGTGTGGATATACGATGTTTATTGAACATCATCAACAAAATTTTAACAAATATGGCATGATCACACTTCAAAAAAATACTTTACTATACTGATGAGGTGGAATTTATGTCCATAATCCATAACATAATAGACATAAGTATAAAAATGTTGTCTGAAAAATAAAATGGAATATAATATTTATTAGTTTATTTTTTATCATTAATTTTTTACTAATGGAATGAAAATCAAATATAAAAATCTGAAATTTAAAAAATGGAGCTAAAAGTTTAGCAAAATTAATGAAGTAAAACTTATTGGAAAATGGCATGCTTATTGTTATATTCAGAAGTCAGTGGTCAATTAATGGAAATATTTTTTGATCTCATTAGAGCTATCAAAATAGGAATGCTATGATAATTTTCTTTCTCTACTGCTAGCTACCTTCCAAGAAGATCTGCTCAATGTTCAACAAGTTTTAAGCTAATATGTATCTCAAATTCCTCTCAAGCAGTTGGATACTTCATAAAAAACTTGTTGAAGTCATCTTCCAATCAAGAAATTTTCTATACACATTTTCATGATTCTACCTTCTCATTTATATTTAGTAATACCAACATCTAGAGGAATAGGAAGAGCACTTGATGTTGATGCCTACATAATAGGAGTGAAACTTGGTAAAGCATCTAGTGTCATTGGTTGTCTAAATTTACAACATTGTCACTTATTTCCTAGCATGGGGTAAACGACTATGAATCCTTATTGCAGTAGCTATAATGGAACAGTAGCTATAGTGTCACATGGAACCCATCAATATTCTACTTTCCTTTTTCTTTTGAATTCTTTGAATAATTGCGATGCAAAAGTTTCTTCAACCTGTATATTATTAGGTCATCTCCCTTTCTCCTTGAAGAAACAAAAGAAGGAATTATTTATCATGTGATCATGTGTGAATGATTCGGATTGGATCATTATATTATTTTTCATCTATCTCATTACTTTATGGGTGGAAAAATTGGAGGAATCAACTTGCAAGGCCATTCTGACAGCTAGTCCAAATTTGGAAAATTGGGTCCAAAATACCGTCTGAAATATTTCAGAGCCATTTTGAGGCACAAAATGACACGTTTTTTGGTCCAAACCTTACTATGAAGGAATATTCTATATTCTACACACTGATACCTTTCCAACAATGCAAGAATATCCTCAATCAAAGTTTGTTTTCGAAAGTTATACCCCTCGCAAGTTGACCTACCATATTGATCACCATGGTGCAAGTGGATGCCACGTCAGCCTCCATTACTTAGACATGTGGGGCTAGCCACTTAGTGTATTTTATAATAACATTATAGAAGGTCCAAAACCTTATCACAATTGAGGGTTGAGGAAGTAAAAAACCTATCCCTAGATGGCTATCGGGTTGTGTTAAATACTGGGCCGCTAGGAGGAGAAGGGGTTCCATTCTATGTTATTGTATCTTGTACCATAACAAAGAAGAAAAAATGGGAGTGGGAAATTATAGAGAATAATAGAGGAGGTTAATGTTTTGTAACAACCTAATTGGCCACATGTCTCAGGTAACTCCACAGTGTTTGACAACACATGTATTCCAATAGAGGATGAACACCTTCAGTAACCACTCCCATAACCAGATAAAAGATCAACACACCAATTTTTTCACATGGTAAAACCCATACAAGGAAACATCCACAACCCCGACCAACGTGGACACTTGGATAAATTTATTAATGCAAAAGAAAAACATTACAGAGAGATTTACAAGATATTTTCTCACAATCAATCATCGCCAAATGACCCTCCATGCTCTTTAAATAGATATCATGGACCAATTAGGTGTTAAGCTATGGATCAATGTAGTCGTTAAGATTGAGGAGCATATGAACCATCGAATCACTCTATGTCAGGAACATATCGTGACCATTGGATTTCCTAACTACAAATACATACTAATGTATACTAAATAAACACATTAAGAAACACAATTTTACCTAATGACGCATTAGACCAAGTTGATATTAACTAACTCCTAAGTGTCTAAATATCCTAACACCCCCCCTTAAGAACAAATTGGGATAGGAATGAAGGATTTACAAAGGCAACGCAATAGGAGGAGGAAGGAGGCATTAGATCCTATTCCCCATTAATGACAACTTCATGAACTCCTAACATAGATCAAAGTTTGGAAAACTTTGCTTATGTAAGAGACTACATGAAAATCTCTGCAACTTGAGATTTTGTATGGCAGAAGATCACTTCAATAAATTGATCATGAATAAGATTTCAAATGAAGTGCATGTGTAGCTCGATGTGGTTGTTGTGTTGATGTTGAACTGTATATTTGGTGAGCTTGATGGCACTCTAATTGTCGCACCAAAGGGTGGTCGGATGTTGCTCCTGGAATCCAAACTCTGAAGGGATCTATTGAAGCCATAAGGATTCCTAACTTGCATTAATTGTTGCTTAGTACTCTGCTTCTACTGAAGAAATTTATTATAGTCCCAAGTGATTGGTCCTGAACCAAGGATGAAAACATAACATATAGTAGACTTTCGATCATCAAGATCATCGACCCTATTTGAATCAGTGAAACCAACCAATAAAGGAGTCCCCCCTGAACTGTAATGTATTTGGAATTGAACTGTACCCTGGACATACCGAAGTATTATTTTAATTTCTTTCTAATGGATTTCATGGGGTGTTTGCATATATCAAGAAACAATACCAACAACAAAGGAAAGATCAGGATGGATATGAGTCAACTATAAGAGGCTACCAACTAATTGATTGTACAAAGTGACATCAACTTCGAGAGACGTACAAGTGGTAGAAAGTTTGACGTCGGATTGGAAGGGAGAAGTGGCTGGTTTTGAATCTTCCATGTGAAAGTGATGATAAGGTCACAAGCATACTTAGACTAGGAAAGAAAAAATCCTTCCTTGGTTTGCAAAACTTGGAGGCCAAGGAAATAGTGCAAATGGCCTAAGTGAGTCATTTCAAATTTCTTCTTAAGGCTGGTTTTCACATGGTTTAAACTTTTTGGGTCACTACCAGTGAGGATAAGATCATCAATATAAAGAAAAAGGATTATGATATGGCTTCCTACTTTCTTGGTATAGACAATGGGGTCAAAATGACATCTAGAAAAGTCGGTATACATAAGAAAGATGACTATTTTGGCATATCAAACTTGAGGAGCTTGCTTAAGAACATAAATAGATTTCTTAAGGTGACAAACAAGGCTAGAGTCATTCTAGACATAGCCAGGAGGTTGTTCCATATAGATTTATTCTTACAAATCCCCATGCAAGAAGGCGGATTTAACATCCATTTGATGGACCTCCCATTTATGTGAGGCAGCAAGGGCTAGAACAAGGAAGATGGAATTCATTTTGGCTACATGGGAAAAGGTTTCATTATCGTTTATGCCTTCAACATGAGAGAACCATTTGGTAACTAATTGAGACTTGTGTATTTCAACACTTACATCTAATGCATACTTAGTTCTATAGACCCATTTACATATGACAAGTTTTATTCCTTTTGGAAGCGGTACAAGATCCCAAGTATCATTTCCCTTAAATAACGATACTCTTCATTCATTGTTGTATACTGATATGGATGACCTGAAGCTTCTGCAAATGTCTTTGGATCACGAGTATCTGGATCTTGATCCAAAAGAGAGGAGGCTCATTGAAAATGTGAACATGTCTGATGGTGATCTAAAGTATTACTGACGAGATCACCAATTATTTCTCGTGTTGAACGAACCCATCTAGGAAGCAAGGGTGTTTATGTTGGTGCAGGTTCAAGTTCAATGGACTCATCTAGAGGAAGGTGAGCAGGTGGAGCTAGATTTTCATCCTCACTATCATCATCTAAAGAAGAAGAAACTAGAATAGGAACAAAAAAAGGCACAAACACCAAAGATGGTTTGCATGTCTAAGAAGAAACAAATGACGAATATGGTTTGCAGGCCGAAGAAGGAACAAACTTTGAATTAGGCTCATAGGCCAAGGGATTTTCATCAAGATTAACATCTCTTCTAATAATAATTTCATTACAATGTGGTTGAATAATTTTGTAACCTTTGACATCTTCAAAATAACCAACAAATATCCACTTCTCACTTTTAGGCTGCAATGCTTTCCTTTTATCATCAAGAATGTGAGCCCACGATACACTTCCAAATACATGGAAGTGACTTACATATGGCTTAAGTTTATTCCATGCTTCTTCAGGTGTTATATTTTTAAGAGCCTTTGTGGGAATGTGATTTATTGTGTAATTTTCATTGTTAATGGCTTCTGCCTAATACTTTAGACTTAATCCCTTAGATTGGATCATACAATTACCCATTTCTTTTAATGTGCGGTTCCTTCTCTCAACAACACCATTTTGTTGTGGTGTGTATGAAATAGTTTATTGCATTTGGATGCCCTGTGTAGTGCAGTAACTTGTAAAATTATTTTTCACATATTCACCTCCATTATTTGTCCTTAACCATTGAATTTGATGTCTAGATTGTTTTTCTACAAGGGCATTGTAGGCCAAAAAATTGTCAAAAACTTCACTCTTAAGTTTTAAGAAGTAAACCCAAGTGCATCTAGAAAAGTCATCAATGAAAGTTAAGAAATACTTGCACCCAGAAAAAGAAGGAGAATAAATTGGACCACACAAGTCATTGTGAACAAGTTGCAAAGGGGCCGAGGCATGCTAAGAGGCATGTTTGTCAAAACTATCTCAATGATGTTTGTCAAGAACACAACTGACACAAACACCATCTCTACATGAAACGAAAGGAAGACCAGTTACCATCTATTGATTACACAGTTGTTGCAATGAGAGATAGTTTAGAAGATCAAACCACTCATGCCAAAGTTTGCTCAAGTCATCGCTATGAGAAACAAAAACTTATGGAAAAGATAATGACCCAAAATTTTCAAATTTGTACAACCTAATAATATCGTCAACAATTCCAGTTGCAAGAACATGTTGATGATCTTTTAGATCCTTGATTACAACTTGGTGAGGTGAAAACTCTACAGTTTTACCTTCACTTGAATGAGTGATTTGATATACTGATAGAAGGTTGCAAGAAATACTTGGAACACATAATACATCATTAAAAATACCATTATCTACTTGAATTGTTCGAGACCCTACAACACTAAGAGATCTATCATCACCAACAAAAGTTTTCTTGGTGTTACATTCATTTAGAGCAGAAAATATGGCTTTATGCTTAGTCATATGGTAAGATGCTCCAGAATCAATAAGTCACTCATTAAAAGAAGAAGTAGAAGTTGCATTGAAGGATAATCTAGAAGAAAAAAGTGCATGTCCATGTGAAGAAAAAGAAGAATAAGTAGAATCAATATTGATGGTGTACTTCTTCATCGCTGCTTCTAAAGTTTCCATCTTCTTAAAACATTTGGACTCATCATGACCATATTTCCCACAAAAGTTGGAATGTTTGTCAGTCTTCTTACTTTTAGATTTTTCTCCTTTGTCGCCATTAGGAGTTAAAGCTGTCTGAGAGGGTTTGGGACCCTTCTTTTGCTTGTTATTGTGGAGAGGATGTTGCTTCTTGGGATTATTGGATTTATATTTTTGTTGGGCCACTAAGGATTTGTTGGATGTACCTGCAATGCTAATCAATCCAAGTTGTAGAAGATTATCTTGATCTCAAATAAGAGTATCACAAATCAAGGGAGGGTTTTTTATAAGCAACCCCTAGAGCTTCTCTGGTGGCATAAAATGTAGATACAAAAACAAAATACACACTACCAAGATTAGCAAGAATGACATATATGCATCGATCTTGTGGCAGATCTATTTTTCATTATATACATAAAAGTCTAAGTGTTTTGAACTTACATAAGTAATATTCAATGCAAGGAAAACCATTTGGACTTAAGGTCATTAACTGATTCTCCAACTGGTGGGTTCGAATAATATTGTGTTTACCAAACACAGTTTTGAGTTTTTCCCAAGCATCATTAGGGTCATTAATTCCTTGAAGGTAAAACCCTAAATCAAGAGAGATGAACATTTCGATTAGTCCACATGCTTTGTCATTCTTATTTACCCATTGGAATTTATTTTCATCATTAGACGTGGGTTCTAATTCTTTCCCCATGATAATATGGTACAATCCTTTACTTCTTAATACATCCTCCATATGGGATTTCCATGAGAAGTAGTTGGTATTGGTAAACAAAATATCACTAGGAGATGACATATTAAAATATGCACAAAAAAGATGAAACTGATGGTTTGGATGGAAACATCTTGAAAAAAAATAGGTTGTTTAAAAAAACAACACTGAAAATGGACTTTGGATGTGAAAGTTATGTCCTTTTGAAAAAAATACATAAACATTAACCAAAGAGCCACATGGAAAATAGACGTTGGTCCATGTGGTGGTGCTACTCCTAACTATGCCTGTAAGCTCACTTTTAAATAAGTTACTTATGAAGTGACCCGCTTTTATAGAATAAGTGAGAATCACTTTTACAATGAAGTTACTTTGTAAATGAAAGTTGCATGCAAAATAACTTAAAATAAGATATTAAACTTATTTAATAGTGATTCACTTTTATAACTTAAGTGAGATGCACTTTACAAAGAATGCATGAACTTAAAAAAAAAAAAGTAACAAAAGAGAGAGTTGAACTCAAGACCTCTTACTAAGTAAAGTAACTTTTAACCAAGTAAGCTAGTGCAAAACATATTATATCATTTAGAAGGAGGATTGTTGTTGTTTTTGTTGTTGTTGAAGGCCTTGGAGAGTGTGCTCATAATAACTCTTTTCACACAAGAAAAAAGAATTCTTCTCGACGACAACAAGGGTTAGATCTCAGTTAGCTTACATGGAAAATGCAATTTTTCCCTACGTTTCTGATTTACCGAGATCGCACAGAGTGCATCAAAAAGAGAATACACAGATAGGAAAACCCTTTCTTCTCTATTTCTGATTTGTCGAGATTTCACAGGGCATACGGAAAAGAGCATACACAGATTGAAAAGAGTAAAAATTTGGAAATAAAAAATAGAAAACCAAAATAATAACTCGGCTAAAACTTAAAAGGGCATATTCAGGCTTTATACCTTTCGATCTGACTGAAATGGTCGTATATTGAGAAAATGGAAACGTTTTCAAGTGAAACAAAAAGTGTTCCTGACTTAAACGAGCAATTTAGACGCAATGGAATATTCCTCTCATCCTAGAAATGTATGAAAATGGAAGAAAATAGAGTTAAGGAAACAAAGATTCACGATCTCAATCTACAATGAGAGAGGGTCTTCAAATGCACTCTAATACCATGTTTGAAAACACATGTATTCCAATAAAAGAAGAACACCTTCAGTAACCACTCACACAACCAAATCAAATATCAACACACTAATGTTTTCACATGGTAAAACCCTACGGGGAAACATCCACAACCCAAGCCAACGTGGCAACTTGGAGCAATTTATTAATGCAAAATAAAAATATTACAGATATATTTACAAGAGTGTTTCTCAAAATCGATTATCGAAAAATGTCCCTCCATGCTCTTTAAATAGATATCATGGACCAATCGGTTGTTAATCCATAGATCAATGTAGTCATTAAGATTGAGGAGAATATGAACTGTCAAATCACTCTATGTCGAGAACATATTGTGACCATCGGATTTCCTAACTACAAATGCATAATAATGCATACTAAAGAAACATACTAAGAAACACACTTTTACCTAACGACACATTAGACCAAATTGATCTTAACTAACTCCTAAGTGTTTAAATATCATAACACATAGAGAGTGCCTTCTTCTTTGTACTTGCATCATTTCCATACCAAAGAAAAGAGAGTAGAGAAACCTCACCTTCTAGATGGGTTTTCTCCCATAATTGTTTCCTAGAGCAAATATGTGTGTTATTTTGTGGATGGTGTGTGATTGTGTTTTACTTTTCTCTATTTTCCGTATTTTATCTATTTCATGCATAAGCAAAAAATCAGTAACTAATATTATGGAATCTAAAGGAATTTAACCTTCATAGTGTATATTTCAGTTTCATTTATCATATTTTTGTGACGAACTATTCCAATGGAATATCCACGATATTTTACAAGTTGTATTGGTATCAGAGTCAATTTTCTTTTGAGTATTTGTGGGAAGTTGCAATAATCGGAAATCAGCTTAAAGAGAAGTCGCAAAAATTCTAGCCATGGTAGACGAGTATGTTCATAACAACCCTCAAGATATAGCAGAAGAGAGGTTTTAGAGGTTGGAAGTGCAAGTCACCGACATCAATTGCAATATGAATCTCCTCATGGCACCTTTAACAAGGAATCTCGGAAAGTTTGGAGATGATGGAGGCTCTAACTTAGAGATCATATCAGAGGGAAAATAAGGAGATCAGGAAGACCAAGGAAAAGAGCCATGAAAAGAATCTAAGAAAGAACAGATGAGTTCGAGCGTCGTTAACCCTTCACAGTCCTTATTCAAGATGGAAGCGAAAGTGGACAAAAATCCATACCAAGGTGAGATCGATGCTTGAGTGGGCCTGATGGTTAATAACATTTATTTCTTCTTAAGAGGTTACAAGTTCAAATCCATAGGGGGTAGGTTATGCATACCTTTGTATACTTTAACAGTCAAATCGTTGTGCAGAGGGGGTCCCTTGTCCCACAAATAAGCGGGTCTCATACACCAGTTTGGTGTATAGCTTGGTTGTGACCTTAAAATTAGATTATTATTATTATTAAAATTGAATTATTGGTTGCAACAACTAGAAGTTTATTTTACTGTCCACCATATAGATGAAGAGCATAAGATTTCATTTTCTATATTGAATTTAGAGGACCATGCTTTAACCTAGTGAGAAATCCACACGAAAACACTTAGGCTGAAGGGTGATCCACTAGTAACTAGGTGGGAGGACCATGATTTAACCTAGTGAGAAATCCATACGAAAACACTTAGGCTGAAGGGTGATCCACTAGTAACTAGGTGGGAGGAATTCAAAACCCTCACCAGGTCCCAATTCTACCCTATCGGGTATGTAGAGGACCAATGGATCCGGTGGCACTACTTCAGGCAAAGAAAAGGGCAGAGTGTACATGAGTACACCATTGAGTTCAAAAAGATGCCTATCATGTTGGGTATCTCTCCCAAGAACCTATATGTACTCCTCAAGTATCTGGGGGGTTTAAACATTCATCTATGAAAGCATATGATGCTCTTCAATTCAAGGATAGTGGATGAGGTGTGTGTACAAGCACAATACCTAGAAAACATAATCCAAAAGAAGGGGAAACCAAGTGGCTTGAAGTAGAAAGAGCACTAGGAATCTTCCAAGGAGGGGAAGAAGAAGTGGAAAGGGGAGGAAGATAAGAAGACAAAAACCACTACACATCAGTGTAAAGATCCTATCAACCATTTCAATCATTGAAAAATTTATGGCCACACTGAGGAAAAGTGTTGGAAACTACATCCAGAGATGAATCCGAAGAACTGCAAGAAGGACGAAAAGAAAAAGAACCTTATGTCCATATATTCGAGAAATTAGGTGAAAAGTAGCTTAGATGTGGATGAAAACATTGTATTCACATCTATGAAAAAGGAGGTGAATTTGAGTAACCTTCATCACCAAGAAGATAAGGAGATGAACAAGCTCTTCCATATCAAGATTTGGGTCAAGAAGACTAAGATAGATGCTGTTTGACTTTGGTTCACAGGATAATCTCATAGCAACAAATTTGGTCAACAAGATTGGATTAGAGGTTCATGATCATCCTATCCCCTATCCATTGGGTTGGGTAAACAAGGATGCAAAGATCAAGGTAACAAATTAGTTCAAGATTAAATTTGTTGTAACTGTTGATTTTATAGATGAAGTAGAATTGGATGTAGTACCACTGTATGTATGCAGAGTAGTGTTTGAAGGCCCCTACATGTATATGATGGATGTTATATTCATATGGAGATACAATCGGTATCGCCTCATCAAGGATGGGAAATCCTTCATCATCAATGCACACAAAGGAAAATCAAAACTTTCACTGGTAAGTGCCAATCAAGCTAAGAAATTGATTAGTTCTAGAAAGAAATATGTTTTACTTTTTCTAAGAGAAAATCAGTCTGGTGAAGAGTCATTAAAAGTAAAGGCATCCTTGGAAAGGTGTACTAAAGAGAAGAAAAATCAATTGGATTAGTTTATACAGGCATACAAAGGATTTTTCCAGGAGCCTAAAGGGATACCACCTAAGAGGGAAGTGGAGCATGAAATCCAATTATTTCCAGACTCCCCTTTGCCAAATATTGGGACATATAGATAATCTATTCTGGAAGCAGATGAAGTAAAGAAGCAGTTGCAACAGTTGTTGGAGTAGGGTGTGATTTGTCCGAGTACCTCACCCTGTGGGTCACTCCTCGTAATTGTACCCAATAAGGATGGGACTTGGAGAATGGGTATCGATTATAGGGAATTGAACAAGATTACACTGAAGAATTGCTACCCTCTTTTTAGGATCGATGATCTATTGAACCAACCGCAACATGCCAAGTGCTTCAATACGATGGATTTGAAATTGGGATATCACTATGTACAAGTCAAAGAAGAATATACCTAGAAGACTTCCTTCAAGACAAGGAAAGGTTTGTATGAGTGGTTGGTTATGCCATTTGGTTTATGCAACGCACTGACTACATTTATGAGACTAGTGAATGTTGTTTTACGCCCTTATCTAGATTCATTTGTTATTGTCTATTTGGATGATATATTGGTTTATAGTGCTACCTAGGAGGAGCACATATCACAGGTGTTAGATACTCTGAAGAAGCACCAATTGTCGGCTAACCTCAAGAAATGTGAGTTTTTTTCAATAGTATTTGGTGTATTTGGGGTATGTTATCTATGGAGGGGAGCTCAAGATAGATCCTACAAAGATGGAGGCCATCATAAAATGGCTAGTTCATATAAATTGCACATAAGTTAGGAGATATTTTGGGGCAACAAAATACTTGCATAAGTTCATAGCTTCGTTTTCAGCAATAGCTACACTTCTCCACACCATAATGGCAAGTGGTAAGAGTTTCCAGTAGGGGAAGAGTCAACAAAATGATTTTGATAAGATAAAAAAAAATAAAAATCAAGAACCAGTGCTCACGCTACCAAAATTGTAGAATCCCTTCGAAGTGGAGACAGATGCAAGTGGGTATGCCATGGGAGCAGTTTTGATGTAAGGAGGAAGGCATGTATGCTATCATTCTAAAGTATTTCATAGGGTGGTTCTCAACTACCCTACTTACGAAAATGAGCTATATGCCTTGGTACAATATGTTAAAAGGTGGAAGCACTATTCGATGGGTAATGAAACCATTATCCACACAGATCACTAGTCGCTCTAGTATTTATAGGCCCATAGTAAGTTACAACAAACTAGGAACTACAAATGGATGGGGTTCTTACAACAATTTCATCTAGTCATCAAGTATAATAAGGGTAGGACAAACAAGTTGGAATCGATGCTTTCAATGCCACAGACATCCAATATTACATCTTTGGAAACTTTGATGCACAAGGAGCCTTTACCTATGATGCATACAGAGAGGCATACACAAAATATGAGGACTTCAAAGAGGTGTTTTAGCATATACAAGGACAAATTCATATAGAATAAGGTGATGACAAGGCTGAATATCATTTCCATAATGTCTTACTCTACAATCTTGGAAAACTCTATGTCCCTAAAGGTGAACGATTGCGTCTTATCAAAGAGGCTCACACCTCTAAGGTTGTAGGACATTTTGGTGTTGGGAAGACAATTGTTAATTTATAGAGGTATGTGTATTGGCCCAAAATTAAAGAATATGTATCACGATATATCAGAGGATGTATACTTTGTTGTACCAAAAAGCCCCGTAACAGGAATCAAGGTTTATACCATCCCTTACTTGTACCCACTCAACCTTGGGAAAGCATTTCCATGGATTTTGTGGGAGGTTTACCAACCACGAAGAAGGGGAATGACTATTTATTTGTGATAGTTGAAAGGTTCAAAAAAATGTGCATTCTCATGCCTTGTAACAGGACCATAAAGGGATAAGAAGCAACAAATTTTTTCTTTGAACAGGTATGGGTGCACTTTGGGATACCAAGGAGTATCATCTCAGACAGGGACACCAAATTTCTCAGTGCCTTTTGGAATACATTGTGGGAGAATATGTACACTAAGCTCAAGAGGTCTACATCATTCCATCCACAGATAGATGGGTAGACACAATTACTCAACAAGATTTTGGTGCAGCTTTTGAGGGGTTACAATCAGAAGCATCCGAAGACCTGGGATGAAAATATGTTCTACATACAAACTCTTATAATAGAGCATTCCACACTTCTACTAGTAAGTCACCTTTTGAAACCTTTTTTGGATACTTTCCACCTTCACCATTGGATGTTGTATATGGAAAACAAGGAGGAGTGAGGGAGTACCTCACATGAGATGCATTAAAAGTAGAAAATTTTGTTGAGAAGATCAAGCAGATCCATTTGCAAGTACATGAACGTTGAAGAAGTCATAGGAAAAGTACAAGGGTAGACATGACCAACATATAACAAAGAGAACATTCAGAGTGGGAGACAGAGGTATGGTTACAAATGAATAAGGAAATACTATAGGGTCCTAGTAAGAAGATCAAGGCTATATGGTATGGTCCTTTTGAGGTAGTGGAAAAGGTTGGAGATAATTCCTATAGACTCAATTTATCCCCATAAATGTGCATTTACTCAATAGTGAATGTGGGAATCTCAAACTCTATGAGCCTTCCATGTTGGATCAGGAGGAGGAGCGGGTCCTACCTTCCATAGAGGACTTAGCACCAGATGCTTAAGCATAATTGACATAGGACATAGTTTTGTAGAATATTTTTGTAACTACAAGGCAGGGGCAACATGACCTTTGAGAATTGGGTTGAAAGGACAATTTCCAAGCAAAGCAAAGTGGTACTATAGGGAGAAGGTAGAGGAAACATTTATTCACCTCATTTAGTAAATATTTTGGGGACCAAAAGCCTCCCTAAATGGGGAGGTATGATCCACATTGGATCATTTTATTATTTTTCATCTATCTCAATACTTTTTGGGTAGAAAAACTAGAGGAATCGGCTTGCAGGACCATTTCGGCGGCTGGTCCAAATTTCAAAATTTGGGTCCAAATAACCATCTGAAATCTTTTGTAGCCATTTTGTGGCATACATTGACACTTTTTTGGTTGAAATATTGCTATGAAGGAATATTATATATTCAACACATCGATACCTTTCCAATGGTGTAAGAATTGCCTCATTCAGATTTCGTTTGTGAAAGTTATACCTCCCACAATTTTACCTGTCGTATTGATCACCATGGTGCGAGTGGATGCCATGTTAGCCTCCATTACTTAGACATGTGGGGCTAGCCACATAGTGGATTTTCTAATAAAATTCTAGAAGTTACAAAACCTTATCATAATTGAGGGTTGAGGAAGTCAAAAAGCCGCCCCTAGATGGTTATTGGGCTATGTTAAATATCATGCCGCTAGGAGGAGAAGGGGTTCCATTCTATGTTATTGTATTTTGTTCCATAGCAGAGTAGAATAACTGGGAGTGGGAAAATAGAGAGCATAATAAATGGGGATAATGTTCTATAGCATCCTAATAGGCCTTCTCCTTAGAGAGTAACTCCATAGAGAGTGCCTTCTCCTTTGCACTTGCATCATTTCCATACCAAAGAAAAGAGATCAGAGTATCCTCACATTCTAGTGGGTTTTCTCTTGTAAGGGTTTCCTAAAGAAAATATTTGTGTTATTTTTTGGATGGTGTGTGATTGTATTATATATTTCTATATTTTCCGCATTTTATATATTTCATGCATAAGCAGAAAACCAATAACTAAATATCCTTGAATCTAAAGAAATTTAACCTTCATAGTGTAGATTTCAGTTTCATTTATGAGATTTGTTATGATGAACCATTCCAATGGAATATCCATGGTAGTTTATAGATCAGTGAACCCAACTATAGGAAATGGTAACCCATATGTAGGAAAATGTATTCATGGAGTTGTCATGCCATAGTTTATAAGCTCATTTCCCATATACCAATTAACTTCATCCAAGCTTAGTCCAATGTTCACCAAGTTACACTATCAATCCATTACCAGAAACCGATCAAACATGATACAACTATGAATAATTTGATTGATATAATCACTTGCTAGCCTCGACCCAAACAACAATTCTTTTGTTATGTTATAGGTTAGATATCAGATAATATCAATCTCAATGACATGTAACCATTTGATGCATTAGGTCCCATTGGTCCTCAAATGATCTTCAATGTCAAATAGTATAATCCAAAATCCTTCTAGAAAATTCTAAAAAAAATAAATCTTTGGTTGGGTTCTTCCAACTAAACCTTGGCCCCATAATGTCCCTATACCGCATATGCAATAGAACTTTCCTCATCGCCTCCCATGTCCCCCATATATGTAAAATGTGCTTAATTGTAGACTTTCTCCTATTGGAGTTTTGCATTCAAACTAACGCCTTACTCACAACTCAAACTCCATAGTGACATGCCTTCCTAGCTAACATTGAAACTCCATAGTAGCATGCTCATCATGCTCACACTTGGCCTTCATAATGGAAGTCCCATAAAAATGGGGAGAAACCTTCACAACATTTGAATAACCTAAATGCCCTCCATCCCATTAATATGAAATAAGGTAAAATAGGAGGCAATGGAAGAAACTACAAACTACTCGTCAAGGTACTGAAGTAGGTATAATTTTCTCCACTCTTGCGGAGGAGGTGAATTATCCCTTAGGTTCATTAGAATGAGAAATTTGATATGTGATTTAATTCAAAAAAATGGTTAATCAGTCAAATTCTCAATGCAAACTATAGGTCATTGGTTTAGAAATTAGAATGAGAAATTTGATATGTGATTGAATT
>JZKD02S1703183.1:115730-129758 GCA_000966675.3 Picea glauca
CTAGAAGATGTTTTTAAGGAAGCTACTTGGAGAGTATAAATAAGAGGCAAGGCTCTCTCATTTAAGACACACTTGAGCATATTGAATACCTATAGGTTTCTGAGGTAACCAAAGGGTATCTAAGATGAATTTCTGAGGAAAGTGAAGAAAAGCAAGTCGGAATTCAAGGAAGGATAAAAAAATTTGGTGATGCTTTCCAATGTATGTTTTTTTCAGGTCTAATCACCATTTTCGTAATAAATTTTTTTCTAGAATGATTCAGACCATGAAATTGATATTCCATTGAGTAAACATATCCAAGTAGTTGTGATAAAAAATTCATCTTGTGGGTCGTTTTATTTGTGGAGTTACACTCTGTGGAAAATAGGGTTTGTGGCTAGTCCTGAAACTAGTCAAAAACAGGGGTTTTGGGTAAAAATGTCATAAATTCTTCATAACAGATCCAAATTTAGTAATACCAAATGTTTTTTTATAGTACAGTCTTTAGTATGTTGTGTGACATGTTTAGATCAATTCAACAAATATTTCGTGTGGGGCACACTCTACAAGGTCGCTCTCTAGAATAAGCCATAATTCAGCAAGGTGTGCCATTTTTTTCATAACTCCCTTTTCAAGAGGTTACAAGTAGTGACACCTAGAGGAATTGAATAAAACACACCGAAGAACATTGTGTATCAATTTCAGATATTTATTCATTACAGGTACAAAGTTATAAATATTTCAAGTTAGGGTTGTTGACTAATCCAAAACTAGTCTTGTGAGACTAAAGAAACGTTTGATGAAAATGCTAGTCTCTTGTTGTTAAAGTTAAGGAAGGTTTGGAGGTATGTGATAAAGTACATCAGGTCTATTACAGAGTTACAAATCATATTTGGATGATGAAATTGATGAGGGATTTTAGTTGAGGTACAAGTTGGGTACATGGTGGAGACAAGTAGTTGATGAGTTGGCACATACATGAGGTGTATAGTTGATGATGTTGGTACATATTGATGAATCATAGTTGATGATTACTTAACACATGATTGGTACATACTTGTTACATGGTTGGTTGCACTTGTTTATGGTACAGGTTGATTACATATTGTTTGGTACAGGTTGGTGCATGGTTGATGCACTTGTTTATGGTACAGGTTGATTACAGGTTGATGCATGGTTGATGCATGGCTCAGGTTTATTGGTACATGTTTAGAGCAATATATATCACATTGATAGTGTGAAAGTGGTTCCATCATTCTACTTCTACTTCCGTGCAGTTGGACGGGGCAAGGACATGTGGTTGTAGCCACCTTCCAGTTGTAGTCGGAGAACATAGGGGCTTGTAGCCTCCTTCTGGTTGTAGCCACCTTCCAGTTGTAGCAGGAGAACATAGGGGGTTGTAGCCTCCTTCTGGTTGTAGCTAGAGAATTGGGGAGTTGGAGCTTCCCTTAGGTTGTATCCTGAGAAACTAGGGGGTTGGAGCCTCCTTCCAGTTGCAGCTGGAAAAAAAAGGAAGTCGGTGCTTCCAATGAATGTAATTCTTCAAGACATATAAGATAAAGCATTCCTTGGTTTTCTCCCTATTTGGGTTTCCACGTATAACACTGGTGTAATGTGTATGTGTGTGATTGTTCATTTCTTATTGCTCATTATTGGATAATAATTCTGCATTGATATAACACATGGATTATTTGGAGAAAAAGGATTATAATTATGCTATTACTGATTCACCCCCCCCCCTCTCAGTAATCCAACATATATGTCATAAAGGCACATCGGGTGGAATGTCCTAGGGATGTAGAGCTACAGCGTGAAGAATATTGTTATCTTGTTCCTTCAGGTGTGCAAGGACAACATCGTAAACATCATTGATAAGCTGGCAAAGAGGTGGTTTTTGCATCCGTTCCACACTTTGGAGTGCATGTAGCACCTAAATACATAAATAAAGAATCATCTTTACCAGAGATTGGCATTCTCACAAATCTCAAAAAACATTATAATGTAAGTCTTGTGTTGCCAACAATAAAGATACCTTGTTACACGTTTTAGTTCGGGTCCACAATTCAACCTTCTCACTCCACCAACCATTTATGTTGATCCATTTTCGAAACCTTGTGATGGGATCTTTCACGAATTTGAAGCACACACCAATCTATAAACATAGAAAACAAAGCAACAAGATTTATTAATTTATAAGTTGCTTCTTCTGCCACGATGTGCCATCAATTGCAACGAAGATGGTTGCAGTGACAGTGCATTGATGTTTGCATTTATGAACAGACGCCAGGTCGGCAATGAAGATAGATGCAGTGAAAATGCAACGATGTTTTCATTTATGAATAGTAATTAGGTCGGCAATAAGGGTTTATTTTAACAACCAATGGGATGGTCGGAAAAAAAAAATAACAATTAAAAAAAAATAAAAATAAAAATATGTTTCCAAAGTGTGACATTAGAAAAACTGCACAAATTTTTGGTCAAATCTGGATTTATATGAGTCAATGAGTGAACTCAACGCTATATACCAACCTTTCGACGCGTATAAAAATAATTTATGTGGATGGTTAGTTTGTGTTATTTTTTCATTTGATTAAACATTTTGTTTTTTCTAAGATAAAGACAGTTTTGATGCATCCTTCTCTCCCAAGATGATTTTTGAAATTAAAGTATGATGGATTGTGTATGAGAACCATCCATATCTTAGAAAAAAATACAAGTGTCCCTATCAACATGCCTAATTATGGGCATAATGTGGATGACCATTATCAATAAGTCAATGGCCAATGTCAAGAAGTGGATGACCACCATCAAGAAGTGGATGGTCTTTCAAAAGAAGTCAATCCTTCACCATTGACTACATAATTATGAGCATGTTGCATGAGAATAAAATTAAATCTAATGTGCTCACTCGTTTTCTTGATTTCACCATCATAATTTGGGAGATTTTATATTGCAAGTTGTCTTGAAAATGTCAGTCAAAATTGACATTGATTGAATTTTCATATTGTGTATATAAATGAATTGTAAATATGATACATTTAATTGCTAAACATTTAAATTGTATACTATTATTATGGTGGAGAATGGCACTATTCCATAGATTTCTCCAAAAGAATGTAAGTTCTAGGAGAGAGATTAAAAATAAAAATTGCATCAAGCACTACAAGGAAAAGACCCTATAGTGGAGGTTTTTGCAGAAGCCCCTATAAAATAGCCCAAAAATTCGTTTGTCGCGGAGGTGCATGTGCGGATGTTTTAGCACAAGTATTTTTAACGATGTGTTTATAATACTATATCGCACAGGTGCGCCACCAAAAAAAATGCATCGGTGCTAATATGCAATGGTGCAACGTTGCAGAGTTATTTAAAAAAAATAGAAAACAATGTTGTGCATCATATTAAATTAGCTCACGAGCACCGGTGCACATGACATNTTGTTCATTTCTTATTGCTCATTATTGGATAATAATTCTGCATTGATATAACACATGGATTATTTGGAGAAAAAGGATTATAATTATGCTATTACTGATTCACCCGCCCCCTCTCAGTAATCCAACATATATGTCATAAAGGCACATCGGGTGGAATGTCCTAGGGATGTAGAGCTACAACGTGAAGAATATTGTTATCTTGTTCCTTCAGGTGTGCAAGGACAACATTGTAAACATCATTGATAAGCTGGAAAATAGGTGGTTTTTCCATCCGTTCCACACTTTGGAGTGCATGTAGCACCTAAATACATAAATAAAGACTCATCTTTACCAGAGATTGGCATTCTCAAAAATCTCAAAAAACATTATAATGTAAGTCTTGTGTTGCCAACAATAAAGATACCTTGTTACACGTTTTAGTTCGGGTTCACAATTCAACCTTCTCACTCCACCAACCATTTATGTTGATCCATTTTCGAAACCTTGTGATGGGATATTTGACGACTTTGAAGCACACACCAATCTATAAACATAGAAAACAAAGCAACAAGATTTATTAATTTATAAGCTGCTTCTTCTGCCACGATGTGCCATCAATTGCAATGAAGATGGTTGCAGTGACAATGCATTGATGTTTGCATTTATGAACAGACGCTAGGTCGGCAATGACGATAGATGCAGTGAAAATGAAACGATGTTTTCATTTATGAATAGTCATTAGGTCGGCAATAAGGGTTTATTTTAACAACCAATGGGATGGTCGGAAAAAAAAAAATTAACAATTAAAAAAAAATAAAAATAAAAATATGTTTCCAAAGTGTGACATTAGAAAAAATGCACAAATTTTTGGTCAAATCTGGATTTATATGAGTCAATGAGTGAACTCAACGCTATATACCAACCTTTCGACACGTATAAAAAGAATTTATGTGGATGGTTAGTTTGTGTTATTTTTTCATTTGATTAAACATTTTGTTTTTTCTAAGATAAAGACAGTTTTGATACATCCTTCTCTCCCAAGATGATTTTTGAAATTAAAGTATGATGGATTGTGTATGAGATCCATCCATATCTTAGAAAAAAAATACAAGTGTCCCTATAAACATGCCTAATTATGGGCATAATGTGGATGACCATTATCAATAAGTCAATGGCCAATGTCAAGAAGTGGATGACCACCATCAAGAAGTGGATGGTCTTTCAAAAGAAGTCAATCCTTCACCATTGACTACATAATTATGAGCATGTTGCATGAGAATAAAATTAAATCTAATGTGCTCACTCGTTTTCTTGATTTCACCATCATAATTTGGGAGATTTTATATTGCAAGTTGTCTTGAAAATGTCAGTCAAAATTGACATTGATTGAATTTTCATATTGTGTATATAAATGAATTGTAAATATGATACATTTAATTGCTAAACATTTAAATTGTATACTATTATTATGGTGGAGAATGGCACTATTCCATAGATTTCTCCAAAAGAATGTAAGTTCTAGGAGAGAGATTAAAAATAAAAATTGCATCAAGCACTACAAGGAAAAGACCCTATAGTGGAGGTTTTTGCAGAAGCCCCTATAAAATAGCCCAAAAATTCGTTTGTCGCGGAGGTGCATGTGCGGATGTTTTAGCACAAGTATTTTTAACGATGTGTTTATAATACTATATCGCACAGGTGCGCCACCAAAAAAAATGCATCGGTGCTAATATGCAATGGTGCAACGTTGCAGAGTTATTTAAAAAAAATAGAAAACAATGTTGTGCATCATATTAAATTAGCTCACGAGCACCGGTGCACATGACATAGGTGCACCGGTGCGCAAAACATAGGTACACCATCTTCACGTTTTTCCTTTTAAAAATGCATATCGGTGTGTTGTTGTTCATTGGGCACACCGATGCATTCCAAACTAGTGCATCGTCACACAATTTTTTTTTAAAATAACAGTTTGTTGTTTGCAGCGGTGCGCCACATGAAATCAATGCATCGGTGTGAATAGATAACGATGCACCATTGCAGATTTATATAAAAAAATATAAAAACAACGGTGTGCATCATATAAAAGAAGCTCGCAAGCACTGGTGTGCACGAAACTGGCACACTGATGCGCAACAAACAGGTGCACGATCTTTGCATTTTTTTTTAATAGTGCATAACGGTGCGCCTATGGCCTCTGGGCACACTAATGCGTTCCATATGGTGCACTATCACGGGTTTTTTTTTTTTAAATGGTGCACTTTTTGCAGCGGTGAGCACCACTGGGCTTAAAGCGAGCGCACCGAAACAAGGGTAAATAAATATTAGAAAAGACGGTGGTAAAAACCCATTTTTACCATTTCCAGTGCAGAGAAGCTCTCAAGCACCAGTGCCACATTTTCCCAACTGAAGTGCATTGTCATTGATGCTTTTGTTGCTTGCTTTGTTTTTGTTTGGTGCTCGGTTCGTGGGATTCCAATTTTCCATACGATGGTAAAATTTCATTTTTTTTCACTACATCCCAACCATGCCTCCTCGACGAGAAAATGTCCAGGTAAATTATTTATTTATTTGTACACTGTATTTTTACCGGATTAAATTGTGAAATTGAGTAAAACTTGCACTGATTTTTTTTTTTTTCTACGTAGTGAGTTCAAGTTGTTCGGCTCGCACCACAAGCGGTGCACCTTGTAAATTTTACAGGGTGCACTGAAAATGTATAGTTTGTTTATGTTGGTCCATTGTAATATGAAACACATCGTTGCATACTTATAAACGACGCACCAGTGCATTCACAATAAACGACGCATCGGTGTGTTCATAATTAACGATGCACCGTCAAATATAAATAGTTTCCATTAAACANAACATGCCTAATTATGGGCATAATGTGGATGACCATTATCAATAAGTCAATGGCCAATGTCAAGAAGTGGATGACCACCATCAAGAAGTGGATGGTCTTTCAAAAGAAGTCAATCCTTCACCATTGACTACATAATTATGAGCATGTTGCATGAGAATAAAATTAAATCTAATGTGCTCACTCGTTTTCTTGATTTCACCATCATAATTTGGGAGATTTTATATTGCAAGTTGTCTTGAAAATGTCAGTCAAAATTGACATTGATTGAATTTTCATATTGTGTATATAAATGAATTGTAAATATGATACATTTAATTGCTAAACATTTAAATTGTATACTATTATTATGGTGGAGAATGGCACTATTCCATAGATTTCTCCAAAAGAATGTAAGTTCTAGGAGAGAGATTAAAAATAAAAATTGCATCAAGCACTACAAGGAAAAGACCCTATAGTGGAGGTTTTTGCAGAAGCCCCTATAAAATAGCCCAAAAATTCGTTTGTCGCGGAGGTGCATGTGCGGATGTTTTAGCACAAGTATTTTTAACGATGTGTTTATAATACTATATCGCACAGGTGCGCCACCAAAAAAAATGCATCGGTGCTAATATGCAATGGTGCAACGTTGCAGAGTTATTTAAAAAAAATAGAAAACAATGTTGTGCATCATATTAAATTAGCTCACGAGCACCGGTGCACATGACATGGGTGCACCGGTGCGCAAAACATAGGTACACCATCTTCATGTTTTTCCTTTTAAAAATGCATATCGGTGTGTTGTTGTTCATTGGTCACACCGATGCATTCCAAACTAGTGCATCGTCACACATTTTTTTTTTAAAATAACAGTTTGTTATTTGCAGCGGTGCGCCACATGAAATCAATGCATCGGTGTGAATAGATAATGATGCACCATTGCAAATTTATATAAAAAAAATATAAAAACAACGGTGTGCATCATATAAAAGAAGCTCACAAGCACTAGTGTGCACGAATCTGGCACACCGATGCGCAACAAACAGGTGCACGGTCTTTGCATTTTTTTTAATAGTGCATAACGGTGTGCCTATGGCCTCTGGGCACACTAATGTGTTCCATATGGTGCACTATCACGGGTTTTTTTTTTTAAATGGTGCACTTTTTGCAGCGGTGAGAACCAGTGGGCTTAAAGCGCGTGCACCAGAACAAGGGTAAATAAATATTAGAAAAGACGGTGGTAAAAACCCATTTTTACCATTTCCAGTGCAGAGAAGCTCTCAAGCACCAGTGCCACATTTTCCCAACTGAAGTGCATTTTCATCGATGCTTTTGTTGCTTGCTTTGTTTTTGTTTGGTGCTCGGTTCGTGGGATTCCAATTTTCCATACGATGGTAAAATTTCATTTTTTTTCACTACATCCCAACCATGCCTCCTCGACGAGAAAATGTCCAGGTAAATTATTTATTTATTTGTACACTGTATTTTTACCGGATTAAATTGTGAAATTGAGTAAAACTTGCACTGATTTTTTTTTTTTTCTACGTAGTGAGTTCAAGTTGTTCGGCTCGCACCACAAGCGGTGCACCTTGTAAATTTTACAGGGTGCACTGAAAATGTATAGTTTGTTTATGTTGGTCCATTGTAATATGAAACACATCGTTGCATACTTATAAACGACGCACCAGTGCATTCACAATAAACGACGCATCGGTGTGTTCATAATTAACGATGCACCGTCAAATATAAATAGTTTCCATTAAACAGTGTGTTGTTTATAGTGAACACATCGATGTGTTCATAAAACTATACACACTGTTTAATGAAACTATTTATTTTCGACGGTGCGTTCATAATAAACGACACACCATCAAAAATAAATAGTTTCCATTAAACGGTGTGTTGTTTATAGTGAATGCATCGGTGTGTTCATAAAAGTATATGAACTGTTAAAAAGAGATAGTTGTTCAAGCATTGTGTCCTTGATAGTTAGCGCACCGGTCCGTACACAATAAAATACGCACCATGGACATTATTTTGTTTTTCAATCGGTGCATGGATTATACAAAATGGACTGGTGCGAAAGCATGGATACGACGCACCGTCTAAAATGAGTGTTTATTTTAAGTGATGTGTCGTGATGAATGGAACGCACCAGAGCATCATAGTATCTAGACGCATCGGGATTTCGCGATGTGTTGTATGCAATTGGGTACATCAGTGTGTTGATGATTACTACACACCTCCTAAAATAAATTACAATTTTCATGCAGTGCGTAAGATATGTGTGTGCACCATGGGCGATGCGTGACTGTTTTGTAGGCACACCAAAGGTTAATTTTTTGTTATTTTGAAAAAAAACTAAGTTTGCATATTTTGAACTGAATTTCTCATTTACTGAAAAAAAGTTATGTTTTTATGTATGATGTTGATGTAATTTATTTGTTAATTATGCAGAGACGTCAATGCATGGATCAGGAGCAGCAACAGAGAGTTGACCAGCACAATATGGTTCGGGAGTGGGAGGTCGGAGAGAGGGAGAGGGATTTGTACCCTTGGCCTAGTACTGTAGCTATGCGGGTCCTCTTGAGGAATGTAGGCCTCATCAAGTACTACGAGGAGGGTACATCCCTGAAGGGGAATTCCATCTTTCTTACGTAGTTGATCCATCCATGGGATTCCCATCAGCAAGCATTCAAAGTCGGTCCTCATCAGTGGTACCATCCCACTGAGGAGGATATGTATTTTATAATTGGGATATCTAGGAGAGGGGAGGATTTTCCCCAGTTTCCTGATGTCCTAGTGGGTGTTGTAGCTGAGAGTCATTTTACCTTCTCTTATAGGTATATTGTGTGATATATACCTTCTCCTAGTGATTTTCAGGTGGTTGGTGGACATTTATGGATCGCCTCGTTCAATGCAGAGGACGTTAGGTGCCTCTCAATGTTACTATCAACCATTTCACACTTTATCGGTGATAGTCATCACATTTGTTGCGCACTTTTATATTATGTTGATTCTTTGATAAAGAGGCCAAGACTTATTAGGTGGTCTATCATTTTATTGAGGAAATTTTGTATAGCACTGGATAGATTTCGTGCTATGATAGATGGGAGGGAAAACTTCCCATTTGCTTCAGAGCTATTTTGTTTATTTTTTGAGAGGTTTCCAGAGACGAGACTTAGTTCTGTCTGTCGTCCTCCTAGGTTGATGATTGGGGTGTGGATGCACATGTGGGGTGAGATGATGCCCAAGATGGGCATGCCATATTTTCCAGCTAGGATTTCTAGGGAGGCACTTCAGCTATTATCCAGTGAGGTAGATCATGTGTTTGTGATGGTGTTGTGTCCTTACTCGGGGATGGACTAGCGAGGTTGTCCCAACATCCTCTTCACGGTGGATGAGCAATCAGATGATCGAGGTAATATTTAAATTAATCTTGTACTTCCATTTCATTGTCTTAATTAATTCGAATAAATTTTATTTTAGCATGTTCTTTAACATATTTTATTAAATTGTTTAATGAAATTGTTGACTAATTATTAACTTGTGTTATATTTTGAAAATGTTGGCACATTTGTTGGGGACATGCCTCATTCCTCACCACCTGATGCAGATGAGGAATGGTTCAGGGTCTTCAGCCGCATATACCACCCGACAAGCGGCGTAGGCTCGATCTCAGATATAGGATGGAGGTGTGTGATGGACTGAGTGCAGTTTTGGTTGGAACGAGAGTTCACCCTGTGCATATGTGAGACATCAGGTCTGACCATGATCTCTTGCATCTCTGGACAGACTTTCTGCACAATATGATGTCTCTTATGCATCATATCATTGGAGTTTACAGGTTACTGGCAGGGATGAGGGATGGCGCATCCTCCAGTACTGATGATGATGAGGGTGGTGATGATGATCATCAGGGTGGTGATGTCGATGCTTCTACTTCAGTACCTCCTCCTCCTTCTCCTCCAGGTATTGATGTTCATCAAGGTGGTAATCATGGTGCTTTTTCTTCAGTACCTCCTCCTCCTCCTCTGGGTGTTGATGTTGATTAGGGTGCAGGTGATCATGGCGCTTCTACTTCAGTACCTCCTCCTCCTCCTCCTAGTGGTGATGTTGCAAATCAAGGTGGTGATGTTCATGATTAGGGTGGTGATGTTGCTTCTACTTCAGTACCTCCTCCTCCTCCTCCTCCTCCTTCAACTCGCCCAAATGAGTAGGGTGCGTCACCTATTCCTCCACATCATGATTCTCCTGAGAGACTACGACTAGATATGTAGTTATAATAGTTATTTGTGTTTTTGACCAGATATGTACATTATAGAAGTTATTTTACTTGATTTATATATATAACATTATTTTTTGTTCATGTTGATGTACTTAATTTATATGTTGATGTTGACGTTGATAAACTTAATTTATATGTTTGTTGATGTTGATTTTAGGTCATGTTATATAATTTTCTCCATAAATTAAAGTACTCTTAATTAAGTACTTTATTTTTGAATATATCTAAAATAAAGTACTCATGTCGAAAACAAGTGAAATTAGTAGCAAAGNGATGCTTTTGTTGCTTGCTTTGTTTTTGTTTGGTGCTCGGTTCGTGGGATTCCAATTTTCCATACGATGGTAAAATTTCATTTTTTTTCACTACATCCCAACCATGCCTCCTCGACGAGAAAATGTCCAGGTAAATTATTTATTTATTTGTACACTGTATTTTTACCGGATTAAATTGTGAAATTGAGTAAAACTTGCACTGATTTTTTTTTTTTTCTACGTAGTGAGTTCAAGTTGTTCGGCTCGCACCACAAGCGGTGCACCTTGTAAATTTTACAGGGTGCACTGAAAATGTATAGTTTGTTTATGTTGGTCCATTGTAATATGAAACACATCGTTGCATACTTATAAACGACGCACCAGTGCATTCACAATAAACGACGCATCGGTGTGTTCATAATTAACGATGCACCGTCAAATATAAATAGTTTCCATTAAACAATGTGTTGTTTATAGTGAACACATCGATGTGTTCATAAAACTATACACACTATTTAATCAAACTATTTATTTTCGACGGTGCGTTCATAATAAATGACACACCATCAAAAATAAATAGTTTCCATTAAACGGTGTGTTGTTTATAGTGAACGCATCGGTGTGTTCATAAAAGTATATGCACTGTTAAAAAGAGATAGTTGTTCAAGCATTGTGTCCTTGATAGTTAACGCACCGATGCATACACAATAAAATACGCACCATGGAAATTATTTTGTTTTTCAATCGGTGCATGGATTATACAAAATGGACCGGTGCGCAAGCATGGATACGATGCACCGTCTAAAATGAGTGTCTATTTTAAGCGATGTGTCGTGATGAATGGAACGCACCAGAGCATCATAGTATCTAGACGCATCGAGATTTCGCGATGTGTTGTATGCAATTGGGTACATCAGTGTGTTGATGATTACTACACACCTCCTAAAATAAATTACAATTTGCATGCAGTGCGTAAGATATGTGTGTGCACCATGGGCAATGCGTGACTGTTTTGTAGGCACACCAAAGGTTAATTTTTTGTTATTTTGAAAAAAAACTAAGTTTGCATATTTTGAACTGAATTTCTCATTTACTGAAAAAAATTTATGTTTTTATGTATGATGTTGATGTAATTTATTTGTTAATTATGCAGAGACGTCAATGCATGGATCAGGAGCAGCAATAGAGAGTTGACCAGCACAATATGGTTCGAGAGTGGGAGGTCGAAGAGAGGGAGAGGGATTTGTACCCTTGGCCTAGTACTGTAGCTATGCGGGTCCTCTTGAGGAATGTAGGCCTCATCAAGTACTACGAGGAGGGTACATCCCTGAAGGGGAATTCCATCTTTCTTACGTAGTTGATCCATCCATGGGATTCCCATCAGCAAGCATTCAAAGTCGGTCCTCATCAGTGGTACCATCCCACTGAGGAGGATATGTATTTTATAATTGGGATATCTAGGAGAGGGGAGGATTTTCCCCAGTTTCCTGATGTCCTAGTGGGTGTTGTAGCTGAGAGTCATTTTACCTTCTCTTATAGGTATATTGTGTGATATATACCTTCTCCTAGTGATTTTCAGGTGGTTGGTGGACATTTATGGATCGCCTCGTTCAATGCAGAGGACGTTAGGTGCCTCTCAATGTTACTATCAACCATTTCACACTTTATCGGTGATAGTCATCACATTTGTTGCGCACTTTTATATTATGTTGATTCTTTGATAAAGAGGCCAAGACTTATTAGGTGGTCTATCATTTTATTGAGGAAATTTTGTATAGCACTGGATAGATTTCGTGCTATGATAGATGGGAGGGAAAACTTCCCATTTGCTTCAGAGCTATTTTGTTTATTTTTTGAGAGGTTTCCAGAGACGAGACTTAGTTCTGTCTGTCGTCCTCCTAGGTTGATGATTGGGGTGTGGATGCACATGTGGGGTGAGATGATGCCCAAGATGGGCATGCCATATTTTCCAGCTAGGATTTCTAGGGAGGCACTTCAGCTATTATCCAGTGAGGTAGATCATGTGTTTGTGATGGTGTTGTGTCCTTACTCGGGGATGGACTAGCGAGGTTGTCCCAACATCCTCTTCACGGTGGATGAGCAATCAGATGATCGAGGTAATATTTAAATTAATCTTGTACTTCCATTTCATTGTCTTAATTAATTCGAATAAATTTTATTTTAGCATGTTCTTTAACATATTTTATTAAATTGTTTAATGAAATTGTTGACTAATTATTAACTTGTGTTATATTTTGAAAATGTTGGCACATTTGTTGGGGACATGCCTCATTCCTCACCACCTGATGCAGATGAGGAATGGTTCAGGGTCTTCAGCCGCATATACCACCCGACAAGCGGCGTAGGCTCGATCTCAGATATAGGATGGAGGTGTGTGATGGACTGAGTGCAGTTTTGGTTGGAACGAGAGTTCACCCTGTGCATATGTGAGACATCAGGTCTGACCATGATCTCTTGCATCTCTGGACAGACTTTCTGCACAATATGATGTCTCTTATGCATCATATCATTGGAGTTTACAGGTTACTGGCAGGGATGAGGGATGGCGCATCCTCCAGTACTGATGATGATGAGGGTGGTGATGATGATCATCAGGGTGGTGATGTCGATGCTTCTACTTCAGTACCTCCTCCTCCTTCTCCTCCAGGTATTGATGTTCATCAAGGTGGTAATCATGGTGCTTTTTCTTCAGTACCTCCTCCTCCTCCTCTGGGTGTTGATGTTGATTAGGGTGCAGGTGATCATGGCGCTTCTACTTCAGTACCTCCTCCTCCTCCTCCTAGTGGTGATGTTGCAAATCAAGGTGGTGATGTTCATGATTAGGGTGGTGATGTTGCTTCTACTTCAGTACCTCCTCCTCCTCCTCCTCCTCCTTCAACTCGCCCAAATGAGTAGGGTGCGTCACCTATTCCTCCACATCATGATTCTCCTGAGAGACTACGACTAGATATGTAGTTATAATAGTTATTTGTGTTTTTGACCAGATATGTACATTATAGAAGTTATTTTACTTGATTTATATATATAACATTATTTTTTGTTCATGTTGATGTACTTAATTTATATGTTGATGTTGACGTTGATAAACTTAATTTATATGTTTGTTGATGTTGATTTTAGGTCATGTTATATAATTTTCTCCATAAATTAAAGTACTCTTAATTAAGTACTTTATTTTTGAATATATCTAAAATAAAGTACTCATGTCGAAAACAAGTGAAATTAGTAGCAAAG
>JZKD02S1703194.1:19797-40056 GCA_000966675.3 Picea glauca
CAAATTATTGTAAGGGTTTAATATCATTTTCACAAAGGAAGAATTAATAATTTTGGTCAAGGATATTATAGTGGTATCAGAGCTGGTGCTTCTTCCATCCTGTAATGTTGAGGAATAAGGGGGGTGGAGGATAACCCTCTAAAAAATATCCAGAGAGGAAGTTAGAAGAAATCCCATCAGAATCAGAACCAGAAGGAAGCATTGGAAACTAGGGTGAAGACAAAGTCCAACTATTGTTGGAATCTATAGTTGCAGGGAAACTACAGATGATTGTTAGCCAACAACAAACAACACAACTCTTGACACAAATCATTCAAATACATGGAGTATACAATGGGAATAATATAGAGGGAAGTCTACAAAGTATTGGGTCTTATAGGGAGAATAACAACACTCATATTCCAATATAGAGCGGCTCACCAACAAGTAGCAGTAAAATACCAATGCCATCATTACCGCAATTTCTTAAGGAGAAAGAGACATAATTTACAGAACAATAGGACCAGGATAGTGATCCCATTAAGGGTTATGAAGATTACCTAGCCACACTAGAAAGTTTTCAGGAAGCATTTTCTTTCCAAGACTATTACAATGCTAAATATAGGAACAAACCAAGGGAATCGACCAAAGTAGTGCAGTACCAACAAAACTATGATATTATGCACAGGGTGGGAAGGTTAACTATTCCCTCTTTCAATGGATCAAATAAGAGTTCATCTAGCACTTGGGTGCAAAAGATGGACACTTACCTCCAGCTCAACCCAATTACTGAGGTAGAGGAAATCAACATTTACACCTTACATTTGGATGGGGAGGCTCATGAATGGTGGCATAATGGGTTGGTCACCCTTGGACATGGTAATTTTACATCATATGTAGAATTCACTCAGAGGGTTATAGAAAAGTTTGAAAGGAAGGATATTGAAATTCATTTCAGGGAGTTGGCCCAGTTGAGAGAGATAGGTACACCAGAGGCATTTATCACATAGTTTCAGAGGTTGGATGTCAAGGTAACTGATATCTCAAAATAAAGGTTAGTGATGTTATTTACAGAGGGGATAACTAAAACCTTGAAGGGTTGGGTTAAATATTTTAGGCCACCCACATTACAGGATTCCATAAAGAAAAAATTGGATATGGTAGACACAATGGTTAGAAAGGACCTAGTAAATACCTTCATTCCTCAGAAGGGGAAGGAGAAAAATTTTCACCAATAGACATGGACTGCGAAAGATAGGTTGGACGAAGAAACTCAAAGAGAGATTAGAAGAATGAAACTATGCTTTAGTTGAAAGGATTTGTTGGCACATGGGAAGACCCAAGGTTCAAATCTAACAACACACCAACAAACCCTAACTACTGGCCCTTTCGGAAACACCTACAAAGAATATGAAGTCTCACCCAAAGTAGCAATAGGGGGGGTTGCAGGACACATGTGTCTACAACTAGGGGAAGTGCAAGATGATTCCATAATAACAACAAAAGATAACCTAGATATTCTTAACATTATTATGCTTAACTCTATTATGCTTAACTCCGTGAAGTTAGTTCTATCTCTTATATTTAGTAGGTTAAACAATAATGCAATAACAATATAACATATAGAAAATAACATGGCATCAACCACAAAGAAAAACAAGATTTACATGGTTCACCCTCTCCCTAGGGCTACGTCCACAGAACTGTGTTTATTGATCAAATTTATGGAAATATACTGTTCTATTTGTACACTCAACTACATATCCTTCTCTCTCTTTCAGTTTATTTTCTCTCCCTGCGCACACAACTACAGAATAAATATTCCCGCCCAGCTGAAGATCCACAATACAAGAATTTTCTAAGACTTAACACTTCTAAGTCCCAACATTACTATCCCCTATCACTCTTCTAGACCTCTATTTATCATTCCATGACTCTTACAAATCCTAGACCGAAGTCTAGGTGCCAAAACCCTAGGTACCAAAACCCTAGGTGCCAAAACCATAGGTCCACATAATCCATATTTTAAGGACTTTGCCGACCTATTCTTTCTTCTCCGCGAGGTGCTCCAAAGAACCCATTAGTGTCTTATTTCGCTTGTTGAATTGTCCACAACCTATCCTCTTTGTTGCTTTGTCTTCCTTGATCTTCTCTTTCAATGAATTTCTTTCCCTCACTTCATTCCTTCTTTTATGCTTCTTTAACCACTTCGACCCCTCCTTAGTTTGTGTGCTTTCCATGCACTTCATACTTTGTCTTTCTTCTTATTTAATCTTCGATTTCTTCCTTAATACCTGACCAAGGGCCAACATGCCCCCAACACTCACATGTGACTTGTCCCGAGTCACTGCAGGGTTAAGCCTCCTATATTACTTTGACTGAAGAATGCACGTAGTGACATGTGCTTTCTGTTATGTCCCTCCCTATCTTGTGTAGACCGTCTTTTCTCTGTCTGATACATAATTTCAATTTCACTTGGTAACTATACCCTTATTCCCTTTCTTTTACTGAGAGTTGTGAGGCAACTGGTTTTCATAATACAACTTTAATCGGCTCCCATTTACTAAACCATCCTTCCATTCACCATTAAGAGTCTTCAACTGTGCAACTCCACCATCGGTAACATAGGTAACCTCAAATGGCCCAAGACAATGTGTCCTAAACTTTTCTGGATGTTTCATGAACTTGTTGTCATATAAAAGTACCAAATATTCTTGTTTAAATTCTTTCTTCTTGATATGTATGTCATGGTAAGCCTTTTATCATTCTTTTTGAACATGTTGATGAAATCCTGCAATGAACCTGTCTTCCTCTAGTTCCATCAACTGAGCAAGCATGTTTTGATCAACATCGGTGTCATTCATACTTGTAAATGATGCAATTCTTAAACTAGGAACTAAGTATTCCATAGGTACCACGACTTCTAAGCCATAAACTAAGTTAAATGGAGTCTGCATTGTTATATTTTTGCAAGTAGTTCGATAAGACCATAACAATGTTGGAATTCTCAAATCCCAACCATCTCTGTTAACGCTGCAAATCTTCATCAACATTGTTTCCAAGATCTTATTGAAAGCTTTGATTGTACCATTCACCTATGGGTGGTATGGTGTGCTCTTCTGATGGTGAACCTCGAACTCTTGAGTCAAGGCTTCAATAGTTTTGTTAATGAAGTGTGTGCCTTGATCACTCATAAGGATCTTCGGGCATCCAAATTTGGTTATGATATCATCAAAGATGAACCATGTAGTTGTAGTTGCACTGCAATCTTGAACTAATCTAGCTTATGCCCATCTAGTCAAATACTTTGTAGCGGTGATAATGTATTGATCTCCTGTGCGCTTTCCTGGTGGGTTGATAGGTCCGACAAAGTCAATATCCCATTTCTCAAATTCCTGTAAAGTTAGCTGAGGTGCTAAAGGCATCTCATCCCTTCTATATGGCTTCCCCACTCTTTGACATACATTGCAGGCTATGTAGTATTCCTTAGCATCCTTATGTAAAGTGGGCCACTAGAAGCCATCTCTGAGAACCTTTTGCGCTATTGATTTCCCTGCATAATGTCCTCCTCTGATGCCTTCATGTGATTATGCAAGGATCAATGGTGTTTCAGACTCCATAATACATCTTCTTAATATCTCATCTGGTCCCATCTTATATAACTGTCCAACTATAAGTTGGAAATCTGTAGTGCGGACTATCAACTGTTTCTTCTGAATAAATGTATACTCACGAGGTGCTATTCACGTGGTTAGGAACTGGACTATCTCGGTGAAGTGGTCATTGTATTTTTTGATGGCCAACAACTGTGCATCTAGTAGTGTATCATCCAAACTGGTAGGTTCCTCTCCATGTTCTAACCTGGATAAGTGGTCAGGTCCCTTATTCATTCTTTCTGGCTTGACCATGATCTCAAACTCATACTCCTGGAATAATAGTATCCATATGCATATTCTCCCCCCCAACACTGTCTTGTTGACTAAGTACTTCAATGCAGAATGATCAGTGAACATATTAAAATTTCCTCCCAACAAGTAGTGTCTAAACTTCTATAGCGCATATACCATAGCTAAGCCTTCTCTTTCAGTGGTAGTATAATTCATTTCAGATGTGGAAATTTTACTGCTCGCAAAGGCTATAGGGTGGTCAATATCTCCTGCACCTGGCTATGCCAAAACTGCTCTTAATGTAATTGATGAAGCATCGACATGAACATTGAATTCTTTACTCCAATCTAGAAAAACCAAAATGGGTGCAGTGACCATTTTCTGTTTTAGTGTGTTGAAGCTTTGCTGACATTCTTCTGTCCATTGAAACTTACTATCCTTCTTTAATAGATTATCCATGGGTGTTGTTATATGTGCACAAACCTTAATAAACTTTCTATAATATCCAGTGTGTCCCAATGAAGTGCGTAGCTATCTAACCGAAGTAGGAAGAGGTAGATCAACAATGATAGCAATCTTGGAAGGATCTACCAACAACCCTTGTTTACACACAATGTGTCGTAACAAAACTCCAAAAGGTGAAAAGAAAATGCACTTCTTCAAGTTCAGGGAAATATGACATTGTCTGCACTTATCTAACATTAATCTCAAACATTCAATATGATCTTTCATTAGACTAAAAATGGTCCAGTCATCAAAGTATGCCTCCAAAAACTTATGTAAAAATTCCCCAAATGCTTCAACCACCACCCTGAAAAACATGGTTGGTGCATTCTTCAAACCAAAAGGCATCATAGTGTATTGAAAAGAACCCCATTCTGTTGCAAATGTAGTTTTGTGTCTGTCCTCCTTAGCAATTCTGATTTAATGATAGCCTGAAATTCCATTTGTGAATGAATAAACTTCTTGTCCTTCTACATTATCTATAAATTCATCAGTAAAAGGTGTAGGAAATGGATCATGTGAACATGCATCATTTGATTTCCTTAGATATACACAGATTTTGATTTCTCATGACTTCTTATCTTGGACCACCATAGGGATGATCCATTCAGATTCTTCAACCAGTTCTATGATTCCTGCTTCCAACATTCTATCTAATTCAATCTTAACTTTTTGCTTGTACTTGGGATTTAGTCTGTAAGGCCACTTCTTGACAGGCCTTGCATCTGATTTCAAAGGAATCTTCATTTCTCTCATGGGCCCCTTAATTCCCTTCATGTTTGTGAAATTGGTTGGAAACAAGTCTCGATACTCATGCAATAGTTCTGTAATCTTACTAATAGTAGCATCATCCCAATAGTCTCAAAAATTTTCAAACTTAGTGTTGGCCCTTGACCAAGTTTTGAGGAACCTTGGTCATGTTTGACCTATTTTGGGACTTCGACAGTCTGGTAGAAGGAAAAGTGCAAGTCAAATAGGAGATCGCAAGATCTCGGCCCCTTTTTAGGGCATTTTTACGATTAGGGTTTATGTAATGGGTATGGGGATGTCAGCCCATGGGTTTACCCATGTTTAGGCCCTTTTTTTAATGTATAAATAAGTAACTAAGCGATGTAAGAAGTAGACCTAGCAAGATCTAATTGGCTGGTGAGCTAAGTGTGAATAGTTGTAAATTATTTGTGCATGCAGTATTGAACACTTGCATAGCTAAGTTCATGTGGTTGTAAGAAGCCTGTGTGAATATTGTAAGAAGGCTTTGTGTTGTAACCTAGTTCGGGGAAGGAGGATTTGGTGAAGTGCACATAGATATCTTGTCCTATGTGGAGTAGGATTTTGTGGCTCTGTGCATGTAGATGATTGAAAAAAGACAATAAAGAGAAGAAGAGTTGGTGGATGTAGCCCCAGGCTCAGGGTGAGCCACATATATCCTGTGTTATGGTTGCTTTGTGCATTATGGTTGTTATATTGTTCATATGGTTTATGATTTGTGATTACCTTCATTAATGTTTAGATACATCTGATATGATATCTTAGTGCTTAGTAAGGTGAATGAATGCTAGATCTGATCTATCTCTATGTGCTAAGTGCTTGAATGTGTTAGATCTTGTTGAATACTGCGCTGCTCTGTAATTAGGGTTTATGTGCGCAGTGAACAAGGATTAAATACTAACGAACGATAACTTCTAAGTGCTTTGTTAGAGTGTTGTAATCACAGATCTATGTCCCAGCTAGGTTGCAGACACTTGAGTCCTGCAACCACCCCTACCTCTACCTTGTGTGAGACTTCATCTGCTTCACAGGTGTTGTCAAAAGGGCCAGTAGTTAGGGTTTTTTTGGTGCATTGTTGAAGCATTGAACCCTGGGTTTTCCCCTGTGCCAACAAATGGTTCCGTTGTCGAGACCTGAAACTGTGATTGCTGGGAACTAAAGAAAAGAGAAAGCTCTGTGTGTAGATCTGTTTCCCTAGTGCACTTGCAAAGCTCTGTGCTAAGGAAAAAAAACAGATCTGAAGAAAAGAGGTAATATATTGAAGCTTTGTGCTATGATAAAGGTAAGATAAGTGGAAAATTTTGTTTCGAAAGAATGGATCTAGGCATATTTGATAATTTTTGTCCTAGTCTGAAAACTAGGGCACAACTAGAAGAAAGAAGATTTGATATGAGTAGATATGATAAAAGTAATGAAAGATATGTCATCCCTATGCATATAAATAATTTTTGGACTAACAAATGGATGCAGGACCCTAGAAATATTTTTTTATAGGTTAGTTACTGTGATCTTAGTGCGCAATACAGGAAAGGCTGGGGATCATTTAAGAGAAAAAGATGATTAAACCTTTGTTACAGTTGCAAAAGACCGGGACATCTGGATAAGGAATGCCCTGGTAGAAACCCTATTTTTCTTTGTTGCAAAGCCGTGGATCATGAAGTTCTGGATTTCCCTAGAATGATTGCTAAAGTTGAGAAGATGAATATGAGACAAGAAAACCTCGAGGAAGGCCAAGAAACTAAAGAGAAAGAATCAGGGACTATATTATTGCAGATGAAAGAAACCCTAAATGATCATAGAGACATCAATCTATCAGAGATATTAAAAGAAAAAGAGTGCATAGAAACAAGAATAGGAGACTTCGACATAGATTGTGTTCTGGATGAGGAAACACAAGTGAATATCATGACAGAAAGAACTTGGGAAATTTTGGGAAAGTCTGCTATGATTCCTTCATTGGGAGGAATAGGATTATATAGAGGAAGGATGATAGCCCTATGTGGAAGACTTACCCAGATATCTATGAGCTCATGGAACTTCGCTAGAGGAAGAATTTGAGGTCATTAAATTTTTTGAGAACAACGCCCCATTTGCTATTTTCCTAGGAAAAACTTGGATTGAGAAAGAAAAGATTCGAAGAAAACAAGAAGAGGAAGCTCTAGAACAGAAAAAGCAAGAACTAAGAGATTTCATGGCTAGGAGAATAGCACACTTAAGTAAAGAACGAGAGGACTAGTTGTTGGCCCTTGGTTATGGAAGGAAGCAGAGATCAAGGAAGAAAAGGTGGAATTCACACTTCGCGGAAGACACAGTAACTGCTACTGGGGCGAAGTGAGAAAAAGAGCGGAAAAGATGGAGCAAAGTACAAAAAATAAATCCATTGGATGAGAGGATCAAGGATGACAGATAAGAAAGGAACATGGATCGAGGATAGCTCAGCAAGTGGGAAAATCCACTGTTAGCATCGCACAGGAAGAAAGGAAAGACAGGATGGTGAAGCCCGGGAAAAGCAGGTTAAGTTGACCTAGGGTTTTAGTCACCTAGGGTTTTGGTATCTAGGGTTTTGACACTTAGGTTCAGACCTAAGACTGTCGATGGGCTATTATAATGTATAAATAAAGGTCTAAAGGGCCTGGGTGGGGTTGGTACAATATTGTTGTTGATCTAGTTCTATTGTTGTTGTGAGAGAACATTATATTGTAAGAGAGAAGTGTGGAGAGAGAGAGATTTCTGGTATTGTAATATCTTCAGCTGTGTGCGAAGGTCAAGTCCTGTGGCTAGGTGCGCAGGAAGGGGAGAGAAAGAGAGAAAGAAGAAGGAAGATTTGCTAGCTGAGAGAATAGATCAGAACTGTATGCTTTATCTTAATAAATATCAAGCACAATTATGTGGACAAAGCCCTAGAGAGAGGGTGAACCATGTATGTCTGGTGTTATGTGTGTTTGATTGATGTCTTGATCTCGGTCATTGTTATTCTGTTATTTCATAGCCGTATTAGAGTAGATCTATAATTGTGAGGAGTAGTTAAAAGAAGGAAATTGATATATGATGATTATGATGTTGTTGTGAGACCCTCTTGATATTCCCTTAGTTGTAGACATATCTATCTTGCAAACCCCTCATAGCTACTTTAGGTGAGACTGCATCTACTTCACAGGTGTTGCTGAAATGGGTAGTAGCTAGGGCTTGTTGGTGCGCTCTTGGAGCTGAACCCTAGGTCTGCCCCTGTGCTAACAAATGGTTTCGTTGCCAAGAAAAGGTGTATGACATTTGAAAGAGATGGACTTAGGGTCATTGAAGCCTTAGATCCAGATGAGGGTCGACAGTACACAGATCCCATCAGAGAAGAAGACCACGCATATGAACTGGAAAACATCTACAAATTAACAACCAGACAAGATGATTATATCAATCCTACAACCGATGGGAATCTCAGCTGGAGAAGTGACAACGCATGCTCATCAGACTCAAAAGAAGCACTGTAGAATTGACATAACTAAATGTATGAAGTATCCACAAGAAGATGTGTCAGGCTGACCAGAGAAGTTCACTAGATTGACACAGCGGTAAGCAACTTGCCCACCTTTGATGGTCTGAATCATTTAGAATCCTTTTTGATGGACTTTGAAGCAAGTGTAACAACACAATAGAGACTGTTGGCAATGGATGAGGCCTTGAAAGCTACACCAGCCAGATGGTAGGGGACTCATAAAATTAATATTACATATTGGACACAATGCCAAAATTTGATGACAGCGTGGTTCTCAGCCCAAGTGGAATGCTGTGAAGTGAGATACACAGGTTGAAGCTGTCCAAAGGAACATGTACGAAGTTTTGAAGAAGCTTGGAGAAATATTCCTCAAGAATAGTGGGTTCACAGATTCATTAACACGCTAGATACGACCCCTATCAATTGGTACCTTCAAGCGGAGCTGTGCCTCATCACTGCAGATTGGGAAGGTATGACTCAGAACTTTGTAACAACCTTTTTCTTTGAAAGCCAATATCCATCAATAGACCAAGCCTTACAGATTGTAAGAAAGAAGGTATTTGAGGAGGCCTCTGGCCTCCCTATGGAACAAGAAGAGGACGAATGGACTACGCCATTCCAGAAACTGCAAAGCTATTAAAACATCAATGCCGATGAAGATGATGATCCAAGGAAGGTGAACATTGCAGAAACAAAATGCCAAAGGGATGTGGAAGGACTAGGAATTGAGATACCATTTATTAGGAAACCAATCAAGATTAAGAATGTCAATATTGGAATAGAAGAGACCCCAAAGCTTTCCAATGTCGAAGATTACTGAGATGCTGCAACCATTGACAAGATTACAGAGTTACTGCATGAGTATCAAGACTTGTTTCCAACCAAGTTCATTGAGATGAAGGGAATTAAAGGACCTATGGGAGAGATGAGGATCCATTTGAAACCAGGTGCAAAGCCCATCAAGTAAATACCCTACAGGTTGAACCCTAAATACAAAGAAAAAGTGAAGATCGAGCTCGACAGAATGCTGGAAGCAGGTATTATTGAACCCGTCGAAGAATCAGAGTGGATTAGACCTATGGTAGTACAAGACAAAAGGATAGGTGAGATTAGGATATGTGTGGATCTCAGGAAGTTGAATGATTCTTGTTTGCATGACCCCTTCCCTACACCATTCACTGATGAAGTATTAGACAATGTCGGAGGCCAGGAGGTATATTCTTTTACAGATGGATTTTTAGGTTACCATCAGATCCAAATTGCTAAGGAAGATTTCCACAAGACCATGTTTTCCACAGAATGGGGCTCTTACCAATATACAGTGATGCCATTTGGATTGAAGAATGCCCCAACCATCTTTTCCAGGGTGGTGGTTGAAGTATTTAAATAATTTTTGCATAAATTTTTAGAAGCATATTTGGATGACTGGACTGTGTTTAGTTTGTTGGAAAACCATATTGAATGTCTAAGACTAATGTTGGATAAGTGTAGACAGTGTCAAATTGCTTTGAATATGAATAAGTGCATATTATTCTCACCATTTGGAGTGTTGTTAGGACATATTGTATGTAAGCAGGGATTGTTGGTAGACCCATCTAAATTGCCATTATCGTTGATCTGCCACCTCTGACATTGGTCAGACAACTATGCACTATGCTAGGACAACTTGGATACTACAGAAAATTCATAAAATAATATGCACAGATTACAACACCTATGGAGAAGCTGTTGAAGAAAGGCTGTCAGTTTAGTTGGACAGAAGAATGCCAGACGAGCTTCGACACACTGAAACAAAAGATGGTTACTGCACCTATTCTGGTTTTTCTATATTGGATTAAGGAGTTTCATGTGCATGTCGATGCATCTTCCATTGCATTGGGAGCTGTGTTATCTCAATTGAGAACAAGAGACATCGACAATCCGTTATCTTTTGCTAGCAAGAAGCTATCTACAACTGAAATTAATTATCTACAACAGAGAGACAAGGATTGGCCATGGTGTATGCGCTGCAGAAATTTATCCACTACTTGTTGGGAGGACACTTTAAAAGTTTACTAATCACTCTGCATTGAAGTACCTAGTCAATAAGCCAGTGTTGGGGGGGAGAATATGCAGATGGCTTCTTTTGTTTCAAGAATATGATTTTGAGGTCATAGTTAAGTCAAGAAGGATGAATAAAGGCCCTGACCACTTGTCAAGGTTGGAACATGGTGAAGAACTCACCAGTTTGGAGGAAACATTGTCAGATGCACAACTACTAGCCATTACCAAGGTTGATGATCACTTCGCAGACATAGTCCAGTTCCTGTCAACAGGTATGGCACCAAGTGAGTATACCATCTCTCATAAGAAGCAACTAGTGGTGTGCGTTGCAGACTTTTCACTTATAGTGGGACAACTATACAAGATGGGACCTGATGAGATACTAAGGAGATGCATTATGGAGGTAGAGAGACCATTGATCCTCGCAGAAGCTCACGAAGGCATCACAGGAGGACATTGTGCAGGGAGAGAAATTGTGCATAAGGTTCTGAGAGCTAGCCTTTGGTGGCCTACCTTACACAGAGATGTTAAAGATTATTCCAGAGAGTTGGGAAACCATCCATAAGAGATGAAATTTCATTAGCACTATAGATGACCCTACAAGCATTTGAAAAATGGTCCATTGACTTCATGGGACCTATAAACCCACCAGGGAAGCGCACAGGAGCAAGGTACATTATTACTGGAACAAAATACTTGACCAGATGGGATGAATCTAGAGTAGTTAAGGACTATAGTGCAACTACAACCGCACACTTTATATTTGATGATATCATAACTAGGTTTGGATGCCCCAAGATCGTTATGAGTGACCAAGGCACACATTTCATCAATAAGACAGTTGAAGAATTGACTGAGGAATTTTTAGTCCACCATCAGAAGAGAACACCTTACCATCCATAGGAAAATGGGACAGTTGAAGCCTTCAACAAAATCTTGGAGACAACATTGATGAAGATCTGCAGTGTAAACATGGATGACTGGGATTTAAGAGTACCAGTAGTACTGTGGGCCTATAGAACCACTTGCAAGAAGCTGACCATGCATGCCCCTTTTAAGTTAGTCCTTGTCCTTGAAGCTATTGTCCCAATGGAATAGTTGGTACCAAGATTAAGAATTGTTGCCTTCATAGACATGGATGATACTGGTGTTGTCAAAGAGAGGCTCGCACAATTGGTTGAACTCGAAGAAGACAGATTTATTGCAGTATTCCACCAGTAGGTAAAGAAGGAAAGAGAGAAGGCATATCATGATAGTCACATCAAGAAGAAGGAATTTAAGCATAGTGATTTAGTACTCGTGTATGAAAACAAGTTTATAAAACATCCAGGGAAATTCAGAATGCATTGACTTGGACCATATGAGATTTCTTATGTTATCGAAGGAGGAGTTGCGCAATTGAAGACGTTAAACAGAGAGTGGAAGGAAGGCTTGGTGAATGGGATTCGATTGAATTTGTATTATGAAAAACAACTGCCTTATAGCTCTCAGTAGGAGCATGGAACAAAAGGGTCTAGGTACCAGGTGCAGTTGAAATTGGGTACCAGACACAGAAAATACAGTCTGCACAAGGAAGGGAGGCATGGAGCAGAAATCAAAGGCTGCACTGTGTAGTTTAAAAGTTGAAGTAGAACAGAAGGATCAGATCTGAAGTGCCTCTAGATGATTCACAGGTGAGTGTTGGGGGCCTTTTGGCCCTTGGTTATAGAAGGAAGCGAAGATCAATGAACAAAAGGTGGAATTTTCACTTCACGGAAGACATAGTAACTATTACTGGGGCAAAGTGAGAAAAAGAGAAGAAAAGATGGAGCGAAGTACAAAAAAGAAAGTCGTTGGACGAGAGGATCAAGGATGATAGATAATAAAGGAAGATGGATCAAGGATGATAGATAAGAAAGGAATATGGATCAAGGACATCTCAACAAGTGGGAAAATCCACCGTTAGCACCATGCAGGAAGAAATGAAAGACAGGTTGGCGAAGCCCGGGAAAAGTGGGTCAAGTTGACCTAGGGTTTTAGTCACCTAGGATTTTGACACTTAGGTTTTGAGATAATATTGTTGGTGGGCTATTATAATGTATAAATAAAGGTCTAAAGGGCTTGCGTGGGGTTGGTACAATATTGTTGTTGAGATAGTTCTATTGTTGTTGTGAGAGAACATTATATTGTAAGAGAGAAGTGAAGAGAGAGAGAGCTTTATGGTATTGTAATATTTTTAGCTGTGTGCGAAGGTCAAGTCCTACAGTTGGGTGCACAGGAGGGGAGAGAAAGAGAGGGAGAAGAAGGAATATATGCTAGCTGAGAGTGCAGATTAGAACTGTATGCTTTATCTTAATAAATCTCAAGCATAGTTTTGTGGACATATCCCTAGAGAGAGGGTGAACCACATATGTCTGGTGTTATGTGTGTGTGATTGATGTCTTGATCTCTGTCATTTTTATTCTGTTATTGCATAGCTGTGTTAGATTAGATCTATAACTGTGAGGAGTAGTTAAAAGAAGGAAACTGATATATGATGATTATGATGTTGTTGTGAGACCCTCTTGATATTCCCTTGGTTGTAGACATCTCTATCTTGTAACCCCCTCATAGCTGCTTTGGGTGAGACCGCATCTTCTTCGCAGGTGTTGTCGAAAGGGCCAGTAGCTAGGGCTTGTTGGTGTGCTCTTGGAGTTGAACCCTAGGTCTTCCCCTGTGCCAACACCAGTTGAATTTACTGAGGGTCAAAGATCTGGCTGTCGAAGTTGAAAGAAAACAGGAAGACTTGAAACACCTATCTGTACGAGAGAGTAGAGGAACCACTTCAGAAAAAGAAGAAGTATTACTCTCAGAACCCTTGAACGATCCATAGCAGTGTGAAGTTACTCTGCCAAGAGAAGATAAGAACAATAACAGAAAGAGGAAACTAGTGACTCAGATTACAGGAAAGAAGGCCAGAAAGCTTAGTAAGAAGAAAGCAAAGCTAGAAAAATTTCAAGAGGTACCAGAAAGGACTTCCCAGAAGGGGGATTTACAAAACTTGAAATTCGTCGAAATATTAGAACAACACAGAGTGGCACTTCGTGATGGCGGAGAAATATGACTATTGGAGGCATTCTGATCGTTAGATCGACGCTCCCGAATGGTTAGAATGAGAGTTATGATAAAAAAGCTCACCATTGGACCGTTGGGACCACACCATAATGGATGGAACTGCGTTGATTAAGGCTTTCGAACCTTGGAAGAATCTGTTACGACATTGTTTATTTATCCCATCTAATGTTGCACCGAGAACGCTTTTGTGAATTATATCCAAGCCCACAGAGAATTCATTGTTATCATGCAGTTCCTATTGATACTTCACCTCCCTCTCTATCACATTGAGTATTTGATCATTGACCTGAGATACCTGATCTTGAGTGTGCATGTTGAACGAACTCAAAACAGTATAAAAGTCTGTCAAAGAAATTCTAATCGACCTTATGGCTAAGAAGGTGATGTCTGTAGGAATTCAAGCTTCATCGACATGAGGAGTGCAAGCTTCCCCGTCATCTGCTCATGGATCTGGGCCCTTCTGAGCTGCGACAGAGAAATGGACCAAGCATCGTGATGACTTGGAAAATGCGAAGCTCATCCCATCCATCCTGCTCGACTACATCCCACCTTTGGCTGGCGTGGTGAGTCGTGACAGTGTCTCGAGGGACTTCGACTACACCTTGATTACTGCGTACCTTCCGAAGGGGATACACACAGTCAAAACACAACTAGATCAGATTCTGACGCTAAAGATCAATGAATATAACCTAGGAGATTGCAATAACTAAAACATGCTCACACCCCATAAGTATTTGACCAGGACAAAGGGGAAGAAGTCGAAGATCATCCCCTAACCATGGACTATGGACATCACGAGGTCCACTATTCTGAACGTGACGAAAATACCCCATTTTAGAAGGCACCAGGAGGTTAACGCGTGCATTGATATCCTATTGTCGTGCTTCCATGGAGGTTATATGTGGCTGGACAAATGAATCACCGTCGATCCAACGCTGATCCATCAGATCACCGAATTAAGCATGCAAGGACCAGATCCACAAGAATTTTAACTAGGGAAGGCTGCAGATCATGCCCTGGCACAAAAAATTAAAGATACCTATGGTGATGTGGAAAAGGGAAAGTGGGGCTACAAGGTAGCCTCCATCCAAAATGACACAGTACACCTAGCCTGCTAGTTGATCGTTGGTAAGCTAGTAAGGAAGAAAAAACCCATGTAGGTCACAGGGTTCGTTGTTGACCTCGCAGGAAAGTGTGTGGAAGGGCTACAAATGAACTGGGCGAGATACCTCATCAACCAGTTAGAACAAGACTATCATGAAGCTCAGGATCAAGGCTATGAGTTCCATTTTAGTTGGCTACTGATCCTCATCGCCTTCATTGCTTGGGAGCTTCCGAAAGGTGTGACCTTCCCTGAGATTGAACCATATGAACTGCTAGTTGCAAAGTTGACCATCCTCTGGTACTCAAGTGACATGGGGAAACAATGGAAGTCGAACACGGTGTTACACACCTACTACCTGCAGTTGAAGAGGGATATTTAGTCCTTCCCTTGTATGACACCGAACATCCTTCATAGGTTCATGCCCTATGAAAAGTTCTGCATGGATAGACATTTCATTTATATCACTGCGCATGGAGACAAACACAAAGAAGAGTTGCAGAGTTACTATAAGCTCACAGAGGAGGACATGGAAGAAATTTTTATAAAAACAGGACCATGGAGCAATAAAATAAAACAAATGCGGAAAAAAAACACAGAATATACACAATACAATAGAGACATAGATTTACGTGGTTCACCCAGTGTGGGCTACATCCACCAGAGAAATTGCCATGTCCTTCATTTATTATTATCTAGCATATGAAGGGATACAACCTACAACAAACCCGCTATAACTTCCTCTTCTTTCTCTCACAATCTCCTATCTCAGAATACAATATTCTCCATCAACCATAGCCACAATACATTTCCCTCATAAAAGAGGGTTGCCTTCTAGGGCAAAAAACCCTAACATAATCTCTATCGTTAGATCTGCGACCTTATAATGAATGGTCCATATTTACAATGAAATTACAATATACATTTACAAGGCAATTTTTCCTTTCGGGGCTTCACCCCCAAACCCCCGCCGGGGGCCTGCTTTCCCCCAAACCTCCCAGTTGAGGGGATGACCCTGCAGAGAGGGTACCCCCCCTCTGCACTCCCTCGTGTGGAAGAGTGTACATACTTCTAGGGTGTAAATACTTCATGGGGTATAAACACAGCTGAAAGTAAAAGACCTCTGAATCAGGAAAATAATCAGGCTCCACAACAAACAGAAATAACTAAGCTTATTGAAGCCATCCAATAGCTTCAACATATAATAGCAGATCTAGAGCTACAAATAGTGCCAAACAATCTATAGGATGTGCGAGACCAGAGAGAAGAAACTTCTCAAAGTGTAGTTGAGAGAATCAAATCATTAGCCTTGGAATGTAAACAAATTAGAATTCAAAGCGCTCAGACTAATGAGAGACTTATAGAGGACCCTAAACTAAAGACACTAGATTCACAGCTCCAGGAGGCAAAGAAACAAGAATAAATCATACAAGCACAGTTGAAGACCCTATCAGTAGTTGAGAGGATAAAAATATCCCAAGAGAAATGCACTGTTCAACATCAGGTCCATTCCATACAGAGAAAAGTCATGGAAGTGACTCAGAAGCTCCAACTAGTCCAGGATGTAGCTTGCCTACTTTTTGAGGAGATTGAAGGAAGAGGAGCAAAACTAGAACAAGTAGTCACCATAGTCAGACAATGCTTGGAAGGACTTATGAACGAGGTAGTTATTCAAGAGTTCACCGAGTAAGAGGCCTTGGTGAAGCAGCAGGTCGAATCAGCTCGAGCCAAGCTCGAGGCATTTGAGACAGAGTTACCCAGATCAGAGTGACTCAGGTCACATCACAGGTGAGTTTTGGGGGCATGTTGGCCCTTGACTAAGTTTTGAGGAACCTTGGTCATGTTTGACCTCTTTTGGGACTTTGACAAGATGATAGAAGGTAGAGCGCAAGTCAAAGAGGATATCGTGGGATCTCCACCCCTTTTTAGGGCAGTTTTTGGATTAGGGTTTATGTAACAAGTATGGGGATGTCGACCCATGGGTTTACCCATGTTTAGGCCCTTTTTATAATGTATAAATAAGTAACTAGGTGATGTAAGAAGTAGACCTAGTGAGATCTAGTTGGCTAGTGAGCTAAGTGTGAATAGTTGTAAATGATTTGTGCATGCGGTATTGAACACTTGCAGATCTAAGTGAAAGTGGTTATTAGAAGCCTATGTGTAGATTGTAAGAAGGCTTTGTGTTGTAACCTAGTTCGGGGAACGAGGATCTGGCGAAGTGTGCGCAAATATCCTATCCTATGTGGAGTGGCATTTTGTGGCTTTGTGCATGTAGATGAATGACAGAAGACAATAAAGAGAAGAAGAGTTGGTGGACGTAGCCCTAGGCTGGGGGTGAACCACGTATATGTTGTGTTATGGTTTCTTTGTGCATTATGGTTGTTATATTTTTCATATGATTTATGCTTTGTTCTTACCTTCATGAATGTTTATATACATATGATATGATAGCTTAGTGCTTAGTAAGGTGAATGAATGCTATATCTGATCTATCTCTATGTGCTAAGTGCTTGAATGTGTTAGATCTTGTTGAATACTACGTTGCTCTGTAATTAGGGTTTATGTGCATAGTGAACAAGGATTAAATACTAACGAACGATAACTGTTAAGTGCTCTGTTAGAGTGTTGTAATCATAGATTTGTGTCCCAGCTAGGTTGCAGACACTTAAGTCCTACAACCACCCCTGCCTCTACCTCGGGTGAGACTTCATCTACTTCGCAGGTGTTGCCGAAAGGGCCGGTAGTTAGGGTTTTTTTGGTGCATTGTTGAAGCGTTGAACCCTAGGTCTGCCCCTGTTCCAACACTTAGGTGTTTTCTCTGTTCCATTGTTAACTTTATTAATTTTAATAGGTTTCCCAACAAAAGGTAATTCAATCCCTGGCCCTTCTATATATCTTTGTCCTTCAATTTCTAAAATGTTCACATTCCTAGGGTCATCATCCTCATCAACATTCATATTATAAAAACCCTATAACCTTTGAAGAGGTGCAGTCCATTCATCTTATTCTTTTTTAAAAGGGAGGTTAGGTACTTCTCAAAGACCTTATGTCTTACAATTTATAAATCTTGATCTACTGTGGGGTACTGACTTTCAAATAGGAACGTAGCTATAAATTTTTGGGTCATACCATACCAATCTATAGTGACTAAGCACAGTTCTGCTTGAAGATACTAGTTGATAGGCGTAGTATCTAAGGTGTTAATGAACTTATGTACCCACTTTTCTTAAGGAATGCTACTCCAGGCTTCCTAAAAACTTCGCATATGGTCCTTAGGAAAATTATGACCTGTGTATCGAACTTCACAGCCTTCATCTTGGTCTGAAAAGTGCGCTATCAACAAGGTGTGGCATTGTACCCATTCCATGATGTTCTTTTTGTGGGATTCCCACCATCTAGCTGGCGTTGCTTTCAAGGCTTATTCTAGTGCCAAAAACCTCTGTTGTATTGGTACAATTCCTTCAAATTCAAGTAGGAATGTCTCTAAATTATTCAAGCCATCAAATGTAGGAATATTAATTACTTCTGTGCCAATCCAGTGAACTTCTTTGGTCAAATTGGCACACCTTCGCGTAGAGACTTCATACATTATGTTCTACCAATTTTCCAATGGTTCTTCTGAATTTGACGAGGATGCACTCTCACTTCGCCAACTTAGGTTTCCATCTATTGTAGGATTAATATAATCTTGTTGTCATGTTGTCAGTTTATAGATGTTCTCAAGCTCGTAGGTGCAGTCTTCTTCTCTTATAGGTTCTATGTATCTGTGACCTTCATCAAGATCAAGAAGTGCAATGACCCTAAGGCCATCACCATCAAATGTCGTTCTTCTCTTTTTCAGGTCAACAATAGTCAAATTGTTGAAAGCCCAATAAATACCCAAAAACGTAGGATAGGGACAACTATCATCAACAATATCAATCACTTCAAAGTCTACAAATTTCCTCACTCCGCCGATGTCCATAGGGACATGATCTAGTCTTCTAAAGGGGCTCACTGCCTGTTGATTATCCATCCTGAGCCTAATAGGAGAGTAAATAAATTTAGGTTTTCCCATACATTATTCATCATAACATTTACTTCTGATCCCAGGTCGGAGACCACATAGTCCACGTCGAAGTCTCCAATCTGAGCACTAAGGTGCAGTCCCTTGTTTGTCCTCCTTTTTCTAGATACTTGATTCACAACTCTATTCAACAGAGGATCTACTCTTCCAATTTCATATTTTCTTATCAGGTGTTGTAGTTCCTACACAACTCTTTCATTTTTAATAAAATTAATACAAGTATACAAGAAGTCCACTTGCTTACCTCTTTTCCTTGCCTAATTAGGATAGACTGATCAAATGATGGAGGCATTTCACATTCCCTTACTTCTGGTTGTTCCCTAGATGAAGAAGCCTATTCACTTATAAATTCTCTTCTCGCTTCTTCAAAAGTATCCTTTTCTTTCCTTGGATCAAACAATGGTGCCTTTTCTAAAGCTCTTCTAATCCTTGATCCATCTGTAGTCTTTCCTGGAGTCACCCTATCTTCTCCTGTGACAGTTCCTCCTCTAGTAATAAAAATGACTCAAGGTTCCTCACCGCGAGGTTCAACTGATATTAGTTGGACTTGTTGGTTTCCACCTCGTCTCTCCTGAACTTTAGCTAACAATACTGGACAGTATTCAATGACATGGTCAAATGAATTACAATATCTACAAGTAGTATAAGGGTTTCGACAATCCCTTTCCAAATGACCTGGCTGGGCACAATTATAGAAAATAATCTGGCCTTGACCTCGACCCATGCCTCCTCCTCATCCTCTTCCTCTGAACTCACCACAAGGATTGAAGTTTCCTCTTCCTAGGGAATTGAATTGCACAACATTCCCTTCTTGCTGTAATTCTCCTTGAATTATATATGTATCCCTTGAACTTTCATGCATGAGGTCGTAAGCCCTACAATCCTTCTCATCATGCCCCACAAATTTGTAGAACGTAAAATAAATATTGGTGGGTGTATGGACATATTTATGCATATAATAACATTCACTAGGGTGATGTCTAGTTATACATACCTCACACCATGGTAAAATAGCCTGCTTTAAAAGGTTGGGAGTGTTATCACATGCTAATTTGCATCAATTTTTCCCAAACCATCTTGTCCTTGTGCTATCTTTCCACTCAGATTTTAAAACTTTTTCACTAGCTTCGTCAAAATCCCATCACCTAAATCCTTCACTCAACTGATCATCCAAAATAGTCATGTCCTCCATGAGTAGAAAATTTGGCAAACATCCCAAACCTGTATCTAGCCTAAATGCTTATCTAAATCCCTCAGTTCCATCACTTCAATCATTTTTACCCTTATTATCATATTCTCGTTCAAAATTAAAAATATTCCTTTTATT
>JZKD02S1703194.1:119489-129757 GCA_000966675.3 Picea glauca
GGGCAATGACACCAGAATGACCTTTTTTGAGCAGCTTTTCCATGTGATGGGAACTAATGACCTCAGGTGAACCAACAATGATGCCTTGGAATTTATATTGGTGGCCTTCCTGGTCAAATTGCATGGTTAATTCCTTAAAATCCATGAGAAAGGGACCCAAAGTCCTTATCCAGTCTGCACCCAACACAATGTCATAACCGCCCATGTTGATAGAAAACATATGGGATTTTAGGTGGTAGTCAATGATTTGGAGACACACATTTTCACAGCGCCCTCCACATTTCATGGAACCACCATTAGCAATCATGATTTGGAAATTTTTTACGGCATGGATGTAGCAATGAGTTTCTTGGGCAATGCAACGATGAATAAAATTATGGGTGCTTCCATTATCAACCAAAATGATGACCTTCCGATGCTTTATGTAATTGATTAACTTGAGGGTTTGGGGGGTGGAGAAACCGGTGAGAGCATTGAGGGAAACGATTGATTCCACTTCAGGAGGGTCTGAGGGAGGGGTTATGTTGTTGACATAATGTAACTGCAAAGAGTATTCTTATTCTTATTGTTATTTTATTCATAGTATTAATCCCCATTGTGGATTAATCATGTCGGTAATTGTATTAGGACCAAATCCCCTTTTGCAGATTGGTCAACGGACAATTGTAATAGGCAGAATAAGAAGTTGGCCCCAACAGTTATTATTGAGACCCAGAAATATAATTAAAGGTGGGTTTAACCACCCAGAGTGAGAGGTAGGCCCTTCCAGTGAAGACCCTTCACACATGCCAATCTTGTATATATAGAGAGGCTAGGGCCTCACTTTAACACACAACTCACTTGCTCATTCTTAAGAGGCAAGTTGCAACTTACCAGTTGGAGAGAGGGAGAAGAGTGCTGCATTTTTTGGAGAGGACTATTTGTATCAGTTTGAGTTATCTCTTGACATTGTATTGACAATTTATGATAAGGAAGTTTTTGCTAGGTTTTCTTCCCTTATAGGGTTTCCGAGGATAAATGTTGTGTCTCTTGTGAATGTGTTTTTCTCAGTGATCTTGTTCTTATGATGCTCTTATATATTGAAATACAAAGAACTATAATAATGGCATAAACATTAACATGGTATTAGAACCAACCTGAAGGAATCATATTGCGTAAGAGAAAAATGTCACTGTTGCAGTACCTACAAATTAGGGTTTTTCAAAAGTGAATCTTTTTAGCCCTAAAACCACCTAGAAATTTGTGCCCTCCCCCAAGGATCATTTTGGAACTTGGAGCGCACCTTTTCAATGGTTGGATCTCTCGAAAAGTGAAACCCTAGTTTCACAAAAGTGCCAGAAGTACCAGAAAATCAGTACCATAAGTACCAGAGTACCAGAAGCACCAGAAGCACCAGTCCAGAAATCCGCAGATCAGATTTGAAGGGACAAAAGTTGGATTTTCTCAGATCCAAGTACACCAGGGTACTTGCCTCAACCAAGCGCACCTCTTGGTAAGGTCAACAATTGATTTTAAGCATTTTCATTTTTGGTCATTTTTCATAGCCTCAAGTACAAGATGTCTACAAGCACAAAGATTGTTGATAAACTAGAAGGCATAAAAAACTTTCGTGCCTTGAAGTATAGGATCAGTCTGATCCTTGCAGAAAATGACCTAGCAATATTTATCAAAGAAGAAGTGGAGGAACCTGAATATGTCATAGAGAAAGTGAAGCATCAGAAGGACTTAATCAGGGCTCAAAGAATCACTGCAGATTCAATCAAAGACCACCTGATCCCGTATGTATTGTCCAAGAAAACTCCAAAAGAGATGTTTGACTCTCTAAGCAAATTATACAAAGGAAAGAACATCAACCGAAAGATGAACCTAAGATCTCAATTGAAGAATACCAAGATGCAAAAAGGAGAAATGATTCAAGAATATTTCTCCCGAATCTCATAAATAAAAGAATAGTTAAAAGCGATTGGAGACACCATAGATGAAGACGAATTCGTAATAACGACACTAAATGGTCTCACAAGACCTTGGGATGCTTTCATCCATTCGGTATGTGCCAGAAAGGAGAAACTACAGTTTGAGAGCCTATGGGAAGAATGCATCCAAGAAGAGACAAGGGTAGCGAACTATGAAGCACTACTAGCAAGGGATGATGATCAAGCCCTAGCTACTCATACAAAAGGAGGAAGGAAGAAACCCTACTGCAAAAGGAAATCTCATAGAGAACCTCAATCATCAAACAAATTCAACAACCAAGAATCTCATCCAAGAAATTTTTAGAAGAAATGACAACACAAGGGATGAGATATCTCATCCATACAATGCTATCATTGTGATAATATGGGACACAAGGTGAATTCTTGTCCAGTCAGAAGAGAAGAATACAAGAGGAAGCACAAAAGGCAACATGCCCACATAGTCAAAGATGAAGAACCACCTATGAAGATGATTAAGGACCATGTCTTGATCTCAGCTCTCTTAGGATCTGTATCACCTGGAGAGGACACATGGCTCATTGATAGCAGTGCATCAAAACACATGAAGAGTAAGAAAAATACTCTCTTGTATTTCAGAAAAGAAGTTTTCTCATAAAGTGACTCTTGGAGATGATTACCAATATCCCATCAAGGGAGTGGGAGAATCAAACTACAAGCTAGATTCAGAAAACACAATAACAATGAAGGACGTACTCTATGTACTGGGCTTGAAGAAGAAATTACTCTCCATATCATCTTTAGACAAGAAAGACTATAGATTTTCCTTCATAGATGGAGAAGTTTTTATGTGGGCTAAAGGAGAAACCTTAAATGAAGCAATCGTCATCAGAAATGAAGAAAATGGCTTATATAAGTAGAAGGGTCACCCAGAAACTCCCATGACCCATACCATTGAAAAATCTTGCAATCTTTGGCATAGAATATTGGCCCACACCAACTACAAGGCACTACCATACATATGAAAAACTGTCACAGGTTTACCAGAACTCAAGGTGGATCAAGAAGGCATATGCAATGGATGTGCGCAAGGGAAGAATATCAAGAACCCTTTTCCAAAGAGGGATAGAAAAGCAAAAGGAGTATTGGAACTCATTCATTCATACCTGTGTGGCCCAATGCCATCATCCTCCGTTAGCAGGTATGTATACTGTGTATCATTTATTGATGACTATTCTCGTAAGACTTGGATATATTTCTTAAAATCTAAAGATGAAGTATTCAATAAATTCAAGGAATTCAAAGCCATGATAGAGAATCTTTCTGAAATAAATATTAAGATACTCAGGTCAGATAATGGAGGAGAATATACCTCAAAGGAGTTCGTAAACTTCTACAGAGATGTTGGGATCAAGAGGGAACTCACTACTCCTTATAATCCCCAACAAAATGGTGTAGCTGAAAGAAAGAACAGAGCAATTATGGAAGTTGTAAAGACCAGGATTCATGATCAATATCTTCCTATGTGCTTATGGGCAGAAGCAACAATGGCAGTTGTTTATGTGCAGAACCGATTATCCCATAGCGCACTCAGGTTCAATACCCCGGAAGAAATGTTCACCGGAAAGAAGCCAGAGGTAAGCCATCTCAAAATATTTGGTTGTCTAGTGTTTATTCATATACCGAAAGAGAAAAGAAACAAGTTGGAACCTTCCAGAAAGAAGAGAATATTCATGGGATACTGTGAGGTATCCAAGGCCTTCAAAATATACATACCTGGTCACTGCCATATTGATATCAGAAGGGACGTGACCTTTGATGAAGAAGCAGCACTTAAGAAATCAAGAAGATGTCATCTTGAAGAAATATATGAAGAGGAACCTATAAATCCCAGGATTCCAGAATCTATGAGGGAAGTTCCCAGAGATGCAAAACCTGTAAGGGAAGTCATAACTTCCCCTGATGAGGAGACTCCTGAAGACCATGATATAACATAAGTTCAAGAACCTCCTCAAATGACCTTCTCCCATAAAATAAATCCTTCTTGGGCAAGAGAGCTTATTCAAGATGGAGAGAAGTATGGTGTTCCAGAAGGAACCATGAGACAGGTGAAAAGACCAAAGCCATTCTCCAGTTACACGACTTTGATGTGTAATCTACTAGATGAAGAGCCTACATGATTTGAAGAAGACATTCAAAAGAAGGAATGGGTAGATGCCATGACAGAGGAATACCAATCCATAATAAAGAATGATGTATGGGAAATATTCCCCAGACCAAAAAGTAAGGATGTGGTATCATCAAAATGGTTGATCAAAATAAAACATGTTGCTGATGGAAGTATTGAGAAATATAAAGCAAGATTTGTCGCTCGGGCTTTTCCCAAAAATAAGGCATTGACTATGAAGAGACATTAACTCTTGTAGCCATATACACTTCGATCAGGACCACCATAGCTCTTGCAGCTAAGATGAAATGGAAGCTGCACCAGATGGACGTGAAGACAGCTTTCCTGAATGGTGTTATCGAAGAGGAAGTGTATATAGAGCAACCCCAAGGATTTGAGGTTGAAGATAGGAAGTCTCATGTCTGCAGATTGAAGAAAGCCTTATACGAATTGAAGCAAGCTCCCAGAGCTTGGTATGGCCATATAGATAGTTTCTTGATGAGCTTAGGCTTTAGAAAGAGTAAAGTAGACTCAAATATCTACTTCAAAATTATGGATAATGAACCAGTAATCTTACTACTGTATGTGGATGACTTATTCTTAGTTGGAGAAGAAAATCTCATTGTTGAATGTAAAAAGAGACTTTCCGAAGAATTTGAAATGAAAGACCTTGGTCTAATGCATTACTTCTTAGGCCTTGAGGTATGGCAGAGTCCAAAAAGGATCTTCCTTAACCAAGGGAAGTACATGGTCAAAATATTAAAGAGATTCGACATGCTAGAATGTAAGTCCATGAATACACCCATGGAAGCAAAGTTGAAGCTGTTGGTTGATACTTTGTCAGATTTGATAGATGCCACACTATACAGATAGATTATTGGATCGTTGATGTACTTGATGAAAAACAGACTAGACATTTGTTTTGAAATGAACACCTTGAGTCAGTTTCTGGTAGAGCCCAGACGTGTTCACCTAGTGGCTGCAAAACATGTGATGAGGTACCTTAAAGGTACAATGGATTATGGTCTTAGCTATGATGGAGATTATGACTTCACATTCAGTGGATATAATGATGCAGATTGAGCAGGAATCATTGCTGACAAAAGAAGCACTTCCGTATGTTGTTTCAGTTTGGGATCAACCATGATCTTGTGGCAGAGTAGGAAGCAATCCAGTATTGCTCTCAACACAGCGGAAGCAGAGTAAATTTCCATATGTTCTGCTAGCTACGAAGCTATATGGCATCGAAAGTTGTTGACTGGCCTATTTGACTTGGAGATGAGAGCAACTGTGATTCTATGTGACAAATAAAGTTGCATAAAGATGACAGAGAATCCTGTATTCCACGACAGGTCAAAGCACATAAAAATCCGCTATCATTTCATCCACGACATGGTACAGAGACCTTGAAGCTCCAGTACATTAGCACGAATGAACATGTTGCTGATGTGTTGACCAAACCTCTATCTCATGTAAATTTTAAACACTTTCGAGATAAGCTTGGTATAGTCCGAAAGGACCCTCCCTGAAAGGGGGAGTGTACATATATTCCTTGCTTCTGACCTCGCTATTAGATGTAAAGAAAGACGTTGTGTGTTCCTTTCTTCTGACCTCGCTGTTAGACGTAAAGCAAGATGTTGTGTGTTCCTTGCTTCTGACCTCGTTGTTAGATGTAAAGCAAGATGAATCATTGCTTCTGACATTGTTGTTAGACGTAAAGCAAGATGTTGTGTGATTCTTTGCTTCTGACCTAGTTGTTAGACCTAAAGCAAGATGATTCCTTGCTTATGACCTCATTGTTAGACGTAAAGCAAGATGATGATGTGTTCCTTGCTTCTGACCTAGTTGTTAGACGTAAAGAAAGATTATTCCTTGCTTCTGACCTTGTTGTTGGATGTAAAGAAAGATGATGATGTATACCTTGATTCTGACCTAGTTGTTAGACATAAAGCAAGATGTGACTGACACTGAGCTACCAACTTATTAGCTGTGACATTGAGCCAGTGTAGTACTATGATGTGCCAGCCTAGTGTTGTGATGAGGTATCATTTTTATTGATACATATTGATGCATATGATGATGGCATTCTTTCAAGAATAATGATGTTTCCGATGAAGAAAACTTTCGATGACTCATAAATATGCTAGCCAATGTTTCAAGATGATATTGATGATACTGTCCTCCTGATGCCACTGATGATGCAGACCTCTCTCGCCTGATGTTGTTGAAGAATACCCTTCTTGTTAAGGGGGAGTGTTGAAATAATGTAACTACAAAGAGTATTCTTATTATTATTGTTATTTTATTCATAGGATTAATCCCCATTTTTGGAACATATGTTAACAATGGGTTTTATAAATTCATTTATCCACATTTTTCTAAGAGAAGAAGAAGATAATCACCTAGGAAATGCTACCCACACTACTGGTTACTTAGAGACGGTGCTCAACACAAATGAATTGTACAAACATAAAGGAAAAGGTCCCAGCGAGAAGAATGCCCAGTCCCCAAGTATCAATCCTATTACTACAATACCTCAGAGCAGTGCTCCAATGGCGTACCCATATAAAAGAGTAATCAACAGTAGTTCAGGTGGAGGAGGAGACAAAAAAGTCCCTCCAAGAAAAATTTAAAGCTCACATAAAATTCCCCTGAGGAAGAAGAGAATCACGTCGAAAGTGACATCAATAGATTCTCCCTCGAAGATATGGAACTCAAGGCTGACATTGATAATATGTTTCTTAACATTGATCAACCAAGAGGTGCAATCCACCAAAATCAGTCTTTGGAAATTGTTGAAAATGAGATATTTGATGAAGAAGAAGAATTTGTGTTTCAGAGCGTTGTTTTTGACAACGAATCTAAAAAATTAATTATTGAGAAGAGTGATGTGAAGACTAAAAAGGGGAAATATCATTCAGAGGTTAACCTGAGAAATATGCAGCCTTCCCAAAATTCCATAATTCATAAAGCAGTTGATGATGCATTGGATGATTCCATTGGTGGTCTTGAAGAAGAAAATAGTTAAAGGAAAGGATTAAGGAACTTGAAGAGACTTTGATGCCTCTTCCACTTATTATCATCCCTTTGAAAATTGTTGGACCCGCCATGCCTGGAGCCAAAATAAAAGGATCCTCAAGCTTACTCACATCAGCCAGGAGCTATGTGGAGAATAATATCAAGAAATGAATGACATTGATGACAGAATCTTGGGAAATTTCAAAAAGCATGATTTCTTTTGGCTTGAGGGCACATTAATTCCTTGAATATCTGTAGGTTGACCTAAAAAATGAAGAATGTTTTTACCATGATGCCATGGTACCCTTTGGTATTAAATTTACCAACATGTCAGAGCTAAAGAGAAGAGAGGAGGACCTTCCCTCTCCAATTCAGATCAAGCAGTTGAATGCCTGCTAGAAAGAGAAAATAAAGAATTTGAACAACATCGTCCAGACTAAGACTACAACACCTCGGAGAAGTGCTCACGCCTGCAACCAAAATAAAAGGATCCTCAAGCTTAACCACATCATCCAGGAGCTATGTGGAGAATAATATCAAGAAAATAATGGAACGGATGATAGAAGCTTGGGAAATATCAAAGATCATGATTTATTTTAGCTTGAGGGTGCATGCCTTCCTTGAATATCTGCAGGCCGACCTAAAAAAGGAAGAAGGTTTCTACCTTGATGTTGTGTTTCCCTTTGGTATTAAAGTTACCAACATGTCATAACTAGAGAGAAGAGAAGAGGACATTCCCTCTCCATGTTGGATCAAGTAGTTGAATGCATGTTGGAAAAAGAAAATAAATAATTTGAACATCATCATCCAAGTGTGCAACCAAGCCATAACAAGAAGAGAATATCTATATAAAAGGCTCATGGAGGCGAACTTAGTTGGAAGCACTAACGAGGTTCAAGTTCCCATGTTGATACTCAACTTGTTGTTCCTAACAAAACAATAGTTTGATGAGCATGATGATATTTTTAAAGAATTGTCATTTGAAAAATTCTATGGCATAATTGAATATGATGAGAACACCATAGATAACTGGCTAGTAGATTACTCCGTAAAAAAATAGAATATTGAAGAAATATTACATGGAATTTCCATTGATCTTTGTTACTTGGAGGGTGAGTTGTTTAATATTAAAATACGACATGAAATTGACGTTGCACCTATGAAAATCTACATCGAAGAATGTTTCAAAAAGGCTATTGATAAAATAACAAATGAAGGGCAAGAAATAGTTGAGATGGTTCATGTAATCGTTGATGAAAACAATAAAAGGACATCAACAAGAGAATGAACATGATCGACCATCATAGTAAGTTTACGCTGATCACATCCTTATTTTCTTTATCAAGTCCTTCATCCAGTTACTCCACCTCTTTAAATAGAAAGGTTTAACCAAAGACTGATAACTTCCTTTTTCTTCTTACCAGGGCTTGTTGTTCTTGTGTTGCCCACTTTCTTCCTTATACAAGCTTCATTATTGTATTTATTTTCTTTATGGTCCGTTGGATCCCCAATCCCAGTCTTTATGACAAACTCATTTTAAATTTCGAAGAATATGTACTGAACTATATATTTTTTAGAATTTTCAAGAGAGTTATTTTGGGAACAATCTTGAATGTACTTTGTAACCTAGTTTTCTAATACAAAGTATTTGAGGTTGATATATCATAATATTTGTTTGATCTTCCCATGTACCACTCTGTCAAAGTTATATTATGCATGAAAACCATTTTCTTTTATTTTTAATGTGATCAGAAGTCTGTATTTTTTAGACTATGATGGATGTGAGGAAAATTTTCTTATTTTCTTTAAATGTGTGAATGTGCGCAGTTCCTGGTCCATTCTCAAGAAATCTCTTTAAACAAAAAAAAACATTTTATTTCTTGTTGTTTTATATTTTATTTGATTACCACGACAAACTTCTGTCAATTCCTACATTCCAAATATCTAGAAATTCCAAGAAAATCCAAAAGAGGAGTATTACCTCTATAAAAATGCATGGGGGATATCTAGAAATTCCAAGAAAATCCAAAAGAGGATTACCACCTCTATAAAAACACAAGGGGATTTACATCCTCGTGAGGTTTTAGTTTCGGTCCTAATGGATTCAAGCATCAACAATAGCCTATCACTAGAGTATGTGAACAAAGGACCAATTGAAGTTGACTAAAGAATGATAGAAGGCACATGAGGCACATTTTACCAAACTTCTAAGGAGACCAACTTTTTTCTACTTGTTAGGATGGTCTACTAGGGTAATTTCTTTCCAACCATGCATTCCTCCATCAATAGGTACATAAGACACTCTTTCATAGAGTAATGGGTGGAGTCCATGACGTTTTTGGCTCTATCATACAAGATGTGTAGGTGATATCTAAAATCAAGAAGAGTAATATGGAAAATAATATATGTACCATGAAGACAACATTTTTAGAACACGCTATAGAAATTGCAAAGATAAAATCTCAAATGTGTCATGTTGTAAAAAACTGTCAAGATTGAAGGGAAAAGGTGAGCATCCCATAAACTAGTATAGTGATGCCCATGATTGAATTTTTTTCCCTCTTACATACATATAAACTCTACTCAATTATAAGTATGATTTTATTATGCATGGAGAGTCCACTTACCTTATATATGATTGTTTTGGACCAAACTACCCAAGGATGTAAATAAGTTGATTCTATTGATTTGGATGACATTGATATGTTAATTTTAAAATGGTTGTTCGTGAAAGAAATAACTTCTCAGAGTATTGCACAAGGCTCCAATAATATTATTATATGGTGCTTTTATGACCTCTACTTACATGTAAACAAAGATATGAAAAACATGGAATCATAGTTATTACACTAGTTTTTTAACTTCTTATCTTTAATGCTTGGACCAAGTGTAAATGTATAGCTTTAGGATATATGAAAACAAAGCCAATCACAAATCACACCAAACTCACATTTAATGAGGATCATTCGATTTGAGAGATATGACTTGTAGTTGAGATTTTATCTCTATAATAGTTTAACAATTGTCCTTGTACTTGATAGGTGTTTATCTCAAGTCTTAGGCTATAAGTAAGAATTACATACTCAAATTTTGATGAAATAACTTGATTGCATTTGTAGGAAGAGAAAAGAAATAATATTTACTAAGATCAA
>JZKD02S1703205.1:37416-49486 GCA_000966675.3 Picea glauca
CTCAAGGCAGCTAAGTACTTCAGTAAGATTGATCTGAAGTCTGGCTACCACCAGGTCCCCATAGAACAGACAGACGTATGGAATACCGCCTTCAAGTCAAAAGAAGGTCTTTTTGAATGGTTGGTCATGCCCTTTGGTTTGAAAAATGCTCCAGAAAATTTCATGAGGATGATGGAGGATATCCTGCGACCTTTCACCAATAATGTTTCAGTGGTGTATCTAGATGAAATCCCCATCTACATCAAGACTTTGGTGAAACACTTGTAGCATATTCAACAAGTTCTACACACCCTATGGCAGCAAAATCTATACGCCAACTTGGAAAAATTCTCCTTCGACATGGACAGGGTCCAGTACCTAGGCTACATCATGGATCAGCATGGTGTGCATGTGGATCTAACCAAGATCCAAGTCAACCGTGATTGTGCATCCCCAACCACACTCACTGAGCTTCAGAGCTTCTTAGGCCTTGCCAATTTCTATCGCAGGTTCGTGTTGGGATTCTCCCATATTGCATGGGCCCTCAACCAAGTAACCAGGGGTGGTGGTAAGGAAACATTTGTGTGGGTCCTCTCCCAACAACAAATGTTCGATGATTTAAATAAACACTTGTTCTCAGCCCTAGTACTTTCATTACCAGACCTGCAACAACCCTTTGAGATCAAGACAAATGCTTCTGACTATGTTGTGGGCACAATTCTCACTCAGCATGGCCACCCCATAGCCTATCATAGTGAGACACTATGAGATGATGTTCGTAAGCACCCTACTTACGACAAAAAAATGTACTCCATTGTGCAAGCTTGCCTCCAATGGAGATATTACATTCCTGGGAAGAAGAAAGTCATCTAGACGTATCATAAACCACTGTAATTCATGTAGACACAAGGAAAATTGTAGAATGACCAGCATCAAAAGTGGTCCACATACTTGCAGTAGTTCCACCTCAACATCAAGTATAAAACAGGTCGTACCAACTGAATTGTTGATTTCCTCAACCGACTTGCAGTCATGGCACTCACCACGATGCTAGACTCTTGTGGCCATGAGACCTCCAGCTGGCCCAATCTCTATGAAAGACACCCTAACTTTGCAACCACATACCAAATGTTCGGCACAAACTCAGTTGTCACTAATTTCCATATTCAGGATGGGCTATTGTGTCGTCTGGGCCATCTTTGCATTCCATCAAGCGAGCAAGAGAATCTGATTTGGGAATCCCACTACATTCAGGTGGTAGGAAACTTCGACGTCGAAAAGATAGTGGCGGTGATGCAGAAACATTTCTACTATTCAAAACTTTGACAGGATGTCAACAAGTATATCAGGTCTTGCACTGCATGCGTTATTTCCAAATCGACCACTAAGAAACAGGGCCTATACACCCCCCTTCCTATTCCTAACAGGCCATGGGAATCCATCTCAATGGAATGCATGTCAGGTCTTCTGTCCATCAAGAGGGGAAATCATTGTGTCTTTGTGGTTGTTGATCTCTTTTCTAAGATGGTTATCATGGCCGCCTGCAAGAAGAGCATTACAGCAGAGGCCACTACCAACCTCTTGTTTGAACGAGTCTGGGTACATTTTGGAATCCCACAAACCATTGTCTTAGACCAAGACAGTCGGTTCCTCAACACATTCTGGTTGAGCCTCTAGTCACTGCTGGACACTAATCTCACCAAGTCCACTACCTTCCACCCCCAAAAAAATGGTCAAATTGAGGTTGTTGATCAGATGATAGTGCATATCATGCACATGTACAATTCCAAGAACCCCCTCACATCGAATGAGAGTCTTCCCTAAGTTTATCATAGCTACAAAAGATCCCTACATAGCTCAACCGACCACATCCCCTTTCAGGTCAGGTTGCGACTCCAACCATTGGGTTCCATGGATGTTGCACTACCTCTTGCGCCTACCTTGACCGATTCATCACCTGCTCCAACTGAAGATGACAAAGCCTCTCGGTTCATTAAGTGGATCCAACACATCTTCCAACAGGTTCAAGATGGTTTACATAAGTCCAATTCCAAGTACAAGGAGCGCCATGATCAACACCGGGTGCCACATAAGTTGCAGGTGGGAGACAAAGTGTGGTTACACTTGCAGAAAGAACGCCTTACAAGGCCCCATCGAAAGCTTCAGCCACTCCATTACGGACCTTACATATTCAAAAAAGGTTGTGGATGACAATGATTTTGAGCTCAACATTCCTCCTTTCCTTGTCCTTCACCCAGTATTCAACTTGGATCTCCTTTGGCCATACCAATGGAACACATCCACCATAGTAGCATGCATAAATATCGATCCAGTATCAACCACCCTAATCGGGATGTCATGTCCTTAGAGGGAAGACTATTCACCCTGATCAGGACAATAACTATGCTTGAGAAGAATATTGGTCCTGCACCATTTTCCTAAACGGGCCATAATATGTGCCTTAGGAAAATACCAATCCATGATACGTCAACAATATATCAAACTAGATCATTCTCCACATGGAGAATGTCTATCCACCAACATTATGTTCTTCCTAGACCATTCTTCGCCTGGAGAATGTTTGTCCACCAACACAATGACTATACATCTAGTTAGAAATCATCTCCAACACTAGTGGTAGTCTCCATGGAAATTAGATAGAACACAATTGTTTCTATCTACAATGCTATCCAATATAACACAATTGTTTATATCCATAGTAGTACACAACTACTTCCCAGTGGTACACAACCACTCCTAGTAGCTTACAACTACTAAACAGTGACACACATTCACTACCAATGGAACACATCCACCATAGTAGCATACATATACTATCCAGAGACATATAGTCTCAACAACAATCAAATCATATAATCTGATATCATCCTGCATCAACAGTGTCATCAACTGCATCACCTCTAAGTCGTACTATCATGATGCAAATGCATTATATCTAAGTTGGACTGGCGTGATCTAGAGTATCATCTACATCATCTCTAATCCATACTAGCATGACATATCTAGCATGATGCCAATACATCATATCTAAGTTGTATGCCATATCCAAGTTTTACTCACATGATGTAGATCAATGCCTCACTGTGTCATCTCTAAGTTACATGATCATCTCTAATATGTACTAGCGTGACATATCTAGCATGATGCTAATGCATCATATATAAGTTGTATGCCACCTCTAAGTTGTACTATCATGATCATATATAGCATGACATGAGCCCTCTTCATCATCTCTAAGTTGTATGGTCATCTCTAAGTTGTACTAGCATTACATATATAGCATGATTCCAGTGCATCATATCTAAGATGTATGTCGTATCTAAGTTGTACTAGCATGGCCATAGCTAACATGATACGACTCACTAGCATCGTCTCTAAGCTGTACTAGCATGAACATATATAGCATGATGCCAATACATCATATCTAAGTTGTATGTCCATATCTAAGTTGTACTAGAACGATGCTCCTTAGGCCACTGTATCATCAACAAATCCAACCATTTGTATCAAATATGAGTTGTACTAGCATGATACAAATCAACAGCTCACTCACAATCCATGATGCCACATATCAGACCTCCCTCCCAACCGAGGAATTCATCTCCTCCCTCTCAACCAAGGGAGCAATATCCACAAGTCCCATCTTGTCCCTCAGGTATGCAAACTTTATCTTGGACAAAGGATTTGTCAAAATATATGTTGTCTGCTCATATATGCTAGAGAACCGATTCTCCCCTCTGGACATTTATCACATAGAAATAGTACTTGATCTCAATGTGCTTCAACCTGTCATGGAACACCGAGTTCTATGAGATCTTGACACAACTCTGATTATCACAATATGTCGAATCCAACACTTGATCAAATAGTCCAGAAACAAGTTTACAGAGCCATACTGCTTCAGTACAAGCATCACAAGCTGCAATATACTATGCTTCTGCAGTGAAGAGTGAAACAAAATTCTATTTCCTACTAGCCCATGATGTCATAGCAGATCCCAAACTAAAACATACACCATAAGTACTCTTTCTATCATCTTCACTCCCTACCCAATATGAATCAGTAAATCCATGCAGTTTTACATCACTAATTGAGGCATATCTTAGACCATAGTTTAGCGTCCCGTGGAGATATATAAAAAATATGCTTTGCAGCTATCCAATGCTCATGGCCAGGTTCCATATAGAATTGTCTCAACATGTTCACAACAAACACATTAATGATCCTAACAACTGTCCGTACAGGGACGAGTCTATTGGATCAAAATAAGACTCTCTCAACTTACTCATATCAATCATCATGGGAGTTTCAATGGATTTGCAATCCATCATCCCAAACTTTTGAAGAATGTTTACAACATACTTCCCTTGCCAAATGAAGATTTCACCATGCCTCTATTATACTTCTAGTCCCAAATAATAATGCATGACACCAAGATCCTCCATATCAAATTCAGAGGTTAACTCCCTCTTACACTGAATAATGAGAGGATCTACCCCTGTTGGAAACAAATAATCAATATATAGTAGTTGGATCACAGGTGCATCATTCACAACCTTTTAATAAGGATATGAATCAACATAGTTCTTGGAAAATACAAGTCTCATCATATTCTTCTCCCTCTTGCTGGAGAACCCTCTAGCCACAAATATTTCCTTGTATTTATCGATACTCCCATTTACTACATTCTTTATCTTGTAAACCCATTTTGAAGTGACTTCAAAATTTCCTTCAGTTCTAGGAACAATTTCCCATACATCATTTTTCATGATTGATATTATTCCATCATAGCTTCCTTCCATTCTTTTTTCTTGACTAAAAGTCAAGGATCCTCAAGTGTAAAACACTTTATTCTTTTCTGGAGAAAACTTCTTCTGGAGTCATGTTCTTCAATATACGATGAATAATTCTATTATGAACATATACGGTTCTCATAGTTTCTTCTCCCCATAGAAATATGGATACATTCTAGTCATTTCAACATTGCCTTGATAGATTCTTCAATGGGTCGGTTCTTTCTTTCCGCTACATCATTCCACTGAGGATTGTAGGGAGTATTGATCTCCCTCCTAATCCCGACCTTTCTATAGAATGTCTTGAAGTCATCTAAGGTGTACTCTCCTTCTTAGTGAGTAGGTTTGACATTGGTCCACACACATCTAAGTGTATCATATCCAAAACTCTTTTTGCTTACCACACTTCCTTTAGAATTGGTACTTGGTGAGATCACTTGCCTCATCACTTGATGGAGTCATCTTCTCCATGTTTGCAAATATCAGTGTATCTCATTCTTAGAGCTATCACAAGTTACCTTCCTGAAACAAGAACACCAAGATAAAAAGTGTTTCCAATAGCATTTTCATAAGATCATAACAAGGATGGTAATCATCATAGAATTACCAAGGTGACCCACTCGNCTCTCTAGAATGTCCAGGAATTATGCCAAACTTCTCACTTGAAGTGTCGAAAAGGTTAGGTTAGGGATTGTTGCAGCTGCACAATAAAAAACCCTAGTTGTAGCTACAACTGGTGCCATAACGAGCTTAAACAAGAACTGTCATGCTACCTTCTAGTGGTTATAATGTCCTGAAGGTGGTGTGGGACAATAACCTGTTAAAATAATTGATATGCTCCTTTTCACCATAGACAATATCTCTATTGTCACCTGATGCAGACCCCCTACCTCAGCAGGGTTCTGCGAGCTCCCGGTCTCTGGATCGATCTTCTACTGAGCCGAAATGGCTCTTCGGGCTCCTACTGGAACCCTTTGAATGAATCCACAGGTCCTTCATGAAAACCCTCCCTACGCAACTTAACACCAGGCGCGAGCCTTACATCTCCATGCAACCACAACCTAGCCTTAGTGCAAGCACCTTTCGGAACTCGCAAGTTCATGAGTCAAAGACCCTTGACTCCTCCTTCTCCAAACACTGATACCTGAGATGTGATACAGGTATGGATCCTCCTATTTAGCGCCTTCCACACATAACCATCGGCTAGGGCTAAGTTCTAGCACTACTCGCAACTCATGACTTCACGAGTTGTAAGTGTTGGACCCTCGTGCTCGTCCTTGGCGAAATCCTGAAGCACGATAAGTCAACGATGGGTTGACGCCTTCCAAGGTGACGTGTGTACGCCACCTATCACCTACTTCCGCCTTTTCTGTGCACTCTATGTTTGCGCCACCTATCAACCACGCGGTCCCCACCTAACGGATGTGACACGTGTTCATACGAGCCCTCAGTGCTTGGCACTTCGCGACTTTAGAGATCAAGGTGCAACTCCTTCACCCTCTGAAACCTCGATAAACGATGTAGAGAGGCGCCAAATCTCACGGCTCTCCTTCCTCCTTGATCGATGGTTCAGGCCGAATCGTGATTTCACGATTCAGGGTTTTGAAGTGCAAAGAACTCCGCCTCCTAGCTCACGATACCCGAGTTCGCGAAATGGACTGACCTCGCTATTTCACAATCTCGCGACTCAAGGTTTTGGGAGACAAGACCTTTGTCCTTCCAGCTTGCGATACCCGAGATTGCGATGTGGACCAATGGTCCAGATCTTCCGCTTAGTCAACGACCAAGATTGAATCCCAACTATCTTATTTTCGAGATGTCTATGGAGTCTTCACCTCCCAACTCCCGCTAACCAAACTCCCGGTAGCTTCCAGATTTCTACCACCTGTCCTCCAAAATGGATGGTCCTGATTCTTTCAAGACTTGACGATTCATCTTCCTTATGTTGTTACGAGGTTTAATCCTCGCGCACCTCTTCTAGATCTGACGGCTCACGACAACTTGACACTTCTCCATCGAAGTTTTTGTCGTCTGTTCTACCCTTCTTTGTGGCTTCCCAGGGATTAAACCCCTCTCACCTTCTCCCGGATTCGACGGCTATCGGTCCTTGGTGCTAGATCTGATGGCCCAAATCCTTTTTTCCTATGCACGTCCCAAGGACTAAACCTCGTGCACGTATCCTTGATACAGTGGCTATCATGCCATTGCGATCCAGATCCAACGACTGGTGCAATTTCACGATCTCGGTGATTGCAAGTGTGGGGTGCAGCCTCCTCTGCTCCTCCAACTTCCAATTATTGAATGTGTGGATATCCAAGGGTTTAAACACCGTGTGCCTTCACTTGATCCAATGGTTGTCAGGTATTGGCGCTAGATCTGACAGTTCAGATCTGTCCTCCTTGCGCGCTCTCCTCCTGCTGCCTGGACGTAGATTCAACGGTCCGGATGTTTCTTCCCAGTGCTGATCTAATGACAGTTGTGCTCTTCCTCCTAAGCTTTCTTGGCTTTTTGACTTAGAAGATTTTCTAAGTCTCGAAGTTCTTGACCTTCGACTCTTCCTCTTGTGAGCTCGGTTCCTTTGGGTATCGTCTGCATGATAGAGACACTGTCCCTTCTGAGCTTCATCCTCTCAAAGATTTACTCCTGTGCACACTTTGCATTCAAGGATCTCGAATAACTTAGATTTGAGATGTTTTCTTGAAAAGAAAACTCCTTACGCCCACCTGGAGTTCTCCGGCTCGATGCACACCTTGTAGAGCCTACAAAGTATTGAGCAACCCTATGAGTGTCTTCTCTTCAACAATTCTCTTTTCTCAGAATTCGAAATAGAGTTCCCTAATGCACTCTATGCACTCACTTGATGCCCTCTTGGCAGAGCTCTACAGAACCTTCAGTAGTTCTGTCTTCCCTAAACTTGAGACAGAGTTCCTTCGTGTGCACTCCTTGCACCTCTGCTGATGAAGGTTCAACGCTATCCCTCTTGAGATTTCCCGAGGTCGTCTCACCTCTGTCAACGCACACCTTCCGGACTATGTGCACTCCTTGCACTCAGAAACTCCAAGATGAAAATAAATTGAAACTTATGAAATACTTCACTAGTTATGCATTCAAAACACGAAATGCATAAAAAAATGCAAACACATACAGACAATTCATGGCAGGAAAAAGTGCTCTTCTATTAATCCAGAAATGCCTCTACAAGGTGTTTACAAAGGATGGACTATAACAAGTCTCATCTCTCTATCGAGACCTCTCTGCTCTGGTCTCTCCTCCTATCTCTCTACTCTAATTTCTTAATTACAAAATGAGGGCTCCCATGAGCTTATCCTCAACCACCGTCTCTGAGCTATCGCTATCATAGAGCATATCCTATGGCTACATTACATAAATGGATGCCCAGTTCTGACTACGTCTTGGGCTTGCTGCAGGCAACCATTAAAGGAAACCTCAACCACTACCTGTACAAAGGCGTGGTCTAGCATTAAAAGCCTTACAACATTTATTGAAATTTTGAATTTCAAAATTGAGAGGGTTGTGCCTCTCCCAATCTCCATTAAATGCATGTTGGATGTCCTCGCTGGCTGGCACGCTACTGACATGGAGCGATGCTCCTGCATCATACTCCTCAGCTGGAAAAAATCAAGGTCTCCTGATCATGAGATCCTCTTCTCCAGTGTTGAAATCCACCTGGATCCCAAACTTTCCCTTGGAGCTTTCCACCTACTCCTCTGCTTCGTTGTTGTTGTTGTTGCTGCCCTCCTGCTCTTACAGGCTCCCTTATGCTCAGCTTCTCATTGTTGGTATTCTCTGCTGTTGAACTCAACATCAACCTTCTGATTTCTTCAATTACCTCATCTAGTTGCTCCAGTGGTTAGCTCTTTGTATGCAGTCTTCTCTGCTGCACTGTTGTCTTCTCAATGGGAAGATCTGCTCGATCTCCCCTACTATCTTTATCTCTCTTTGCGACACTAAGTGGCCACTCTGCTGCAGACTCCATCTCTACAATCTTCTCACTGAACTACTGCTTAGCTTCTTCCTGTGGCAGTTTTGTTGCTACCATTTCTCCTGCTGGCATACTTCCAACTTCTTCCATCTTGGATTGTCGGATGTGCAAACTTTGCACGATCACCCTTCAGGGCTTCCAATTCTTCACACAGATCAATAAAATCTGTGTTTTCTGTTTCCTCTTCTACTGCAGGCTTTAGTGCTACAGTCATCTCCTGTTCAACTTCCTGGCTGAAAATTTTGAGCCATTCTGTTGAATGCTCATCTTCTGCTCCTTGGGAAAACGTCAGTGTCTACTCCATTTATTTTTCAATGATAATTTATGCTAGCTATCCTTCTTCTTTTGCTGCATCTGTAACACATGCTCTGGCCTCAACTGGGTTGCTTGGTAGGAACACTTCTATTCCTCCAATGATCAGAATGATCTTCTGATCCTCCTCCTGGATGGTGCAAATTTTTAACTTGTCATCATCTTCATTCACATGGTCTTCAAAACCACACGACTCTTCACCTATCAGCACTTCTTGCTGACATGAATTGTCAACAAAGTCCATGAGACTCTCATACAATCTCATCTCCTTTCCCCTGCCCACCTAGAAATTTGGGAATTTTCTATTGCCCACTTGGCAGTCTATGAGATCCAGTGATCCCATCTCATTTCCCACTTGGCAATCTGAACTTTCAGCACTTCTCCCCTGGTAGTACGTGAGACCTCCTACTGATCTCTTCCCATTGCCCACCTGGCAACTCGAAAGTTCACTTCTTCCCACCTGGCAGTTTATGAGATCCTCTGCTAATCTCATATCATTTCCCACCTGGCAATATGAATTTTTGTTGCTGTCCTCTTGAAAGTCTATGAGATCCTCCAATGATCTCATTCCATTTCCCACCTGGCAATTCAAAAATTCATCTCTACCCTCTTGGCAGCTTATGAGACCTGAAATTGATCTCTCTTCCTCATCACTAAGGGCTCCTCCAACTTCTGGCTCACAAATGCAAACCAGCTCTGTGTCACTGAGGCTTTCAGCATACCTCAGCCACTTCTTGAACTCTTGTTTTTGTTTCTTGGCCAACAAATTTTGAACAGGCCATTTGGATTTCTTGTTTAGAGGCCATTTGTACCTCCAGTGTACTTTTGCCTCCTGTTGCATCTTCAATGTCAGTTGTTCCATTCTCGCCCTTATCTCAGCGAGTTCTTTATCAATCTCTACTTTACTCATCTGCTGGTGGTCTCCTCTTCCACCACGCTCATGGCCTTCAGTAGCCATTTCCATATTTCACCTACCCTCCTGGAAAGCATATGGATCACTCTATGTCTGAGAGAATCTCCATGTCCTCCTACAACTCACCTAGCTATCTATCATTTGTTGCACACCTTGCAACAATCACCACAGAGCTTTAACACCCTGCTTCTTTCACCTGTTGTATACAGATGAATCTTTGCTTCTGATTCCACTTGATGTTACTAGAATTTCTCCCACCGTCTCTCCTTTGTCTATGAACAAAGTAATGGTCTCCTCTTTCTCTTTTGTCTGAGATCAACAGACAAAAAAATCAGCTCTGATACCACTTGGTGTGTATCAGAGTATTTTATTTATCTACTCTGCATTCCTCTGCCCATAGTCTACAGACAGAAAGTGGCTCTGATACCACTTGATGCAGACCCCCTACCTCAACAGGGTTCTACGACCTCCCGGTCTCTGGATCGATCTTCTACTGAGCCAAAATGGCTCTTCAGGCTCCTGCTGGAACCCTTTGAATGAATCCACAGGTCCTTCATGAAAACCAACCCTGCGCAACTTAACACCAGGTGTGAGCCTTACATCTCCATGCAACCACAACCTGGCCTTAGCGCAAGTGCCTTTCGCAACTCGCGAGTTCATGAGTCGAAGACCCTCGACTCCTCCTTCTCCAAACGCCGATACCTGAGATGTGATACGGGTATGGTTCCTCCTTGTTAGCACCTTCCACACATAACCACTGGCTAGGGCTAAGTGCTAGCACTACTTGGAACTCGTGACTTCACGAGTTGGAGTGTTGGACCCTTGTGCTCCTCCTTTGCGAAATCCTAAAGCACGATAAGTCAACGATGGGTTGACCCCTTTCAAGGTGATGTGTGTACGCCACCTTTCGCATACTTTTGCCTTTTCTGTGCACTCTATGTTTGCGCCACCTGTCAACCACTCTATCCCCACCTAATGGATGTGACACATGTTCGTACAAGCCCTCGGCGCTCGGCACTTCGCGACTTTAACGATAAAGGTGCAACTCCTTCACCCTCTGAAACCCCGATACACGATGTAGTGAGGCGCCAAATATCACGGCTCTCCTTCCTCCCTGATCGACGGTTCAGGTCGAATCACGATTTCACGATTCGGGGTTTTGAAGTGCAAAGAACTCTGCCTCCCAGCTTGTGATACCTGAGTTCATGAAATGGATCGACCTCGCTATTTTGCGATCTTGTGACTCAGGGTTTTGGGAGACAAGACCTCTGCCCTTCCAGCTTGCGATACCCGAGATCACGATGTAGACCAACGGTCTAGATATTCCGCTTAGTCAATGACCAAGATTGAATCCCGACTATCTTCTTTTCGGGATGTCTGCGGAGTCTTCACCTCCCAACTCCCGGTGAACAAACTCCTGGTAGCTTCCAGATTTCTGCCACCTGTCCTCCAAAATGGACGGTCCTGATGCTTTTGGGACTTGACGAGTCCTCTTCCTTCTGCTGTTATGAGGTTTAAACCTCGCGCACCTCTTCTGGATCTGAAGGCTCATGGAAACTCGACACTTCTCCCTCGAAGTTTATTCCATCCATTCTACCCTTCTGTGCGGATTCCCAGGGATTAAACCCCTCGCACCTTCTCCTGGATCCGATGGCTATCGGTCCTTGGTGCTAGATCTGACGGCCCAGATCCTTTTTTCCTGTGCACCTCCCAGGGACTAAACCTCGTGCATGTATCCTTGATCCACCAGCTCTCATGCCACTGCGCTCTAGTTCCGACGGCTGACATGATTTCACGATCTTGGAGATTGCAAGTTTAGGGTGCAGCCTCCTCTGCTCCTCCAACTTCCGATTCCTGAATGTGTGGATATCCAAGGGTTTAAACCCCGTGTGCCTTTGCTTGATCCAACGGTTGTCAGGAAGTCCTGTGCGAAATAAAAAAGATAGCTCCCGGGGAAGAGTTATTAGTGGATTACCATTTGAATCGAATAGAAACATTGACTAATAATGTGCAGGTTCTTATGCAACACCTCTTTAAGAAACCTCTACT
>JZKD02S1703216.1:26719-38477 GCA_000966675.3 Picea glauca
TCATCTAGGTGGTGTATTAACAATGGTGTAATCAAGCTCCCAACAAGAACTTTATCCTAAGAAAAGTGGCATTCATCTCCTTCCAGAAAACACATTTTTAAAGTGAGTTCGCAGGTTGCTTATAGCCTAGGATGTGAGAATGACCCATTCTTGCAGGCTACCTTCATCTAGGGTGCGAACTCCTTGCACTGTGCTTCATACCTAGTGTGTGAACTTGTTCTCAAGCTTGGAAAAATGATGAAGTTTCGATGGTTCTAGAAGGGAATCTTCTAGAGAATAGGTTGGTATTCGAATGGTTATCATCTTACTGGTTTCCCTGATTTGGTGGGATCATTCTCATCCATGTAACCATCTCATCCTCTCCTATATATTGAAAGGATTCTCATGGAAAAGGTTAAGCAAGATTAATTGGAGAATTGGTGAAGGAATTGTGTGAAGAACCTAGCTTGAACAAGAACTTGGAGACTCTAGCAAGTCTATCAAGAGGAATTGGATCTTCTTCATGCAAGGATCAAGCAAGTGTGTGTGTTAGAACCAAGAGTCACTGAAAGGAAGCTTGCGACATCAAGGCGATCAGGTTGTATCTTCTACTTTCGATTAATATGATACAACCGCATGTCATTTTCCCATAAGGTCATTCTTACTTTATTGTGTAATTCCTTAATCATACACATAAGTCGACGATTGAATACATTTTGCTATCTTCACTTTGATTGGTTTTTGTTGTCTTGGTCTTGACTTCACGAGAGCACCAGAGTGAAGTGGGAGAAACAGAGACCCAAGGAAGTGATATAAAGGTAAGTCACTTGTTCCTCCTTACTAGCTATTTCAATGGTGATAACTTAGGGAAAGAGTCATGTCCTGTCCTATTTTGTTCTAGATCCAGGTGGATCTAGGGAGATCTATTAGTGTCTTCACCTACCGATTAGTCTGATAACAAAATTGACAACTCCACTAGGGATGCAACCCATTTTGTTTTTGGTTTTTGGTGTTTTTCCTTGGCCATTTGCTCCTGCCTTACCTTTCTCTATTTCTATCAATCTCTGAGTCTTCAAGACACCTTGATAGAACCTCTGGGTCCAAAAGTCCCTTCAATTTTTTTGTCTTTTTCCAAAACTTTGCCTAGTTTCAGGCATTCTCGCACTGAACCCTACAGTGGCCTGCGAGAATACCTTGAGTTTGCACTCTGCTTTTAAGTTCAGTGCGAGGTTCCCACCCTCTGCTCAAAGCTGGCCTACAAGAATGACCTATTCTCGCACTGTGCAACACTGATAGCCTGCAAGCCCTCTTTTAAAAATTTTGGATTTAAGATTTTTGCATGTTCAGCTGCCCAGATCAGTATAGGTATCTGAAAAGAACTTCTTGGACCATTGGTTGATGTTTTCTTGTCTTCAGATTTTGTGCACAATCAGCCTTCGAAAATCAAAGGCTCTTCCTATCCATCTTTTCCCAACTCTCATCTCTTGACTTTTCTTGGCAAGGATATGCTCTCTGATCCTGGAATCTGAGTACTTGTTCGGTTAAGAAACGGTGATCAGTTTGAAAGATGGGATTCTTTGTCTTTCTCATTTTCTCATTATTTGGAAGATTATTGTTCTCATGCAATTGAAAAGACTAGTTTTATCTGCTTGTCGTTTTTGTCTCCATTGAAAGATTGGTTTGGGTTTTGTTTATTGCTTGTTCATTGGTTATTGGTTTTCCTTACTTTCACCACCATGTTGTAGATCCTTTTTGAAAAGTAAAAAACATTTTTCTTTTAAAAACATTTTCATTTTTGAAAATATTGAAAATCAATTATTGAAATTATTGAAAAAGAACAAATAGAGAATTGTCATTATTGCGTGATTCGTTGAGATTGCATTTTAAAGAAAATTGTGTATCGTAGTTCAAGATTGTTCCAGAAAACTTCTCTTTCCCTCTTGTACATAGGATTCATCGAACGAAAATTGATATATTTCATTCCTATCTATGCATTGTTGGGTCAGAGTCTCACACAACATCAGTTTCATCTCCATTTCCTTTGAGTAACAACAGTCCTTAATAACATTGCGCAAATTTTAAAATTTAACTAGTAACTCTTTTCTAGGGCTCTATTACACCAACATTTAGCTAGGCTAGCACTTTGGAATAGGTAGAGAGATACACTCTCCAAATAAAAAAAAACACAATAGCATCTTGTGTTAAGGAGTGTCAAATTCCATTTGCAACATTTTGTCATGGGAATCCCTTCTCACACAAGGGTCAAACACGAGGTCTCATTGATATTGACAGAGTCACTCACCCTGCTTTGTTGATATTAGTGTAGAGATTGCACGTATTACGGGGGTCACTTAGAGGTATACCCACAATGATGAGTGGAATCCTATCGAGTTGATTTCAGGCTAGATACCCTGCCCTTGCGTGTGGATCGGAATGTCGACTGTCCCCACAAGCTTTATTGTTGTCGATGGTAACCTTAGTGGCCTGTTTGTTTAGGGTCTCACGCAAGGTGACTGTGAAGGGGCAAGTCTTCACAGTACCTGGAATCGACGTTGGCCAAACTCACTTGTGCTCCTTGGAGGGTATACCCATGATTATGTGTGGGAGCTTGCACCAGGGTGTAAGTCTGTTAAGCAAGTCGTCAGCGTAACTTTTCCACCCTAGCCCAGCCCCTTCTCGTCTCGTTGTTGCGACATTTGATTTCATCACCAACTAGTGACTTCAGAATTAGAAGGTCTTGATTTCTTGGTTTTGTTTCCTAGATTTTGTTTACTAGCGCATGCTATTTGTTTACCCAAGTTAACCATAAGACTTTCTTCGTAAGTTTGTAACTCGTTCAGGATAGATCCTCTATGTCGTTCACGTAGAATGCAGGGTTTATCTCCAGAGCATCTGGAAGGTTCTCAACCCCTGCCTACAAGCTCACCTGAGGGCTCTCCTCAACAGAGTGAATTCCAAGATGTTACCACTCCGCAAGTGGAAAGAACCGACTCTCTAGAATGTTTCCAAATTACCAATTCTCGAAAGGACTTTTGACTTCACCCTGATTCTGAGAGACAGATTATGCGAGTGAATTCTTCCGGAGACTTAGTTGTTGTGTCTTCTGGATCACCGATCGGACCCTTTCCAGGAATTGAGGGCCAAGATCCTTTTTGGTCTACGGGTGTTTTTATATGGGACCTTTTTGGTGCAGGATCAGGCGTTGAAATCACCGTCTCACCTGTGTTCCCCGAAACCCTTGACCTAGACACAGTACCGTTTACTACTGCTTATTATTTTCCTGGTACCGTTTACTACTGCTTATTGTTTTTGGGGTGTTGAAATCACCGTCTCACCTGTGTTCCCCGAAACCCTTGACCTAGACACAGTACCATTTACTACTGCTTATTATTTTCCATGATCTGACCACATCTTGACCATCCCTATAAAAATGGTCCATTACAAAGATACTACGAGTATTCACACCGGGATTATAGCGGCTAGTTAAGGCCCCATCGACACACCACTCTCACCCAGTGTCACCCCGACACTTCCACCCGGATACCATGCGTTGAATGATTCTATTCCCACTAATACAGGAACTCCTGGTGGTACATCTTCTTTTGGGCACTCCCCTCCTGGATTTATCCCGACACTTCCTCAACCCCCTTTCGGAGGACCTTTCTCGTCCTCTACCAACAACATTAATCCTAGTGGCACTATTCCGTCATTCACACCAAATTACCAGATTCTTGTTGGTGGACAATTTCACCAAGGAGGTTTGACTCAACCCCCCCTTATGGGGAAAATTCCTATTGGAACACACATCCCAATTGGGATGAAAATCCCAATTGGAACGAAACCCCAAATTGGAACTCAACCCTCGATTGGAGGACAACCCCCACCGACCCCACCTTATGGACAAAACATGCCTCCATCTTTGGCCCAGTATTGTAACCATCTGATACAACATAATCCTTAATCAACTAGGGGGCAACAGCTTTCAGCTACATCCGTGATACCCCCTAGTATAGGCCAACCATATCTAGGTACGTCCAATCCTATTTGGGGCTCGAATGTTCAAACTCACGTTCCTATTCAAGGATACAATCCCATGAGTTACTTTCCTCCACAACAAACACTGAATTTGCCTGGGTCTTTGCATTATATGAAGATTGCTTATGGTCCCACTAGGTTGTCGAAGGGACTCCCTACCCAAATCCAGCAGTACCCACATGTGAATAGACAGTTACCCTTCTTGGCCACTTTGGATCTCCCAGATTTGTCGACGACTTTAAACGATCCAATCCGTCACTCTCCCCATTGGCCCACTATACCAGCCAAACTACCCTCTGACATCCCTAAATTCTATGGAAAAGCGAGAGAGGACCTGAACAATCACGTCATGAATTTTCATCTCTAGTGCTCATCCAACTCCTTGATGGATGACTCTATTCTATTACGTATTTTTCAAAGAAATCTCATAGGTTCTGCTGCGAAGTGGTATATAGAATTACCACAAGGTTTTTTCACCGACTTCAACACCCTAGCTATGGCCTTTCTCATCCACTACCAGTTATCGATCCATTATGAAATGGGGACCGAGATTTTGAGTTCTTTCAAACAAAACAAAGCCACTCATATATCTGATCACATTCATGAGTGGCGACCGAGACGATGTCTCATCAAACTCGAACTTCTCGATCAGTTGCTAGAAGAGTGGTTCACAAAATCATTTGTGAATGACGTCGATCGTGAAATCACCATGGGTGGAATTATCACAGAAGAACAGTCCATAAGTCATTCTCAATACCTTGACCTTGTTTACTCACAAACAGGTACCCTTTACGACTTACTGCCTAATGCACCTCGTCCTTCCACTTCCACCACTTCAACTACCCCAGCTGCTTCTCATGCAGCCGACGGTGTGATTGGCACTTTCCATGCCCAACCACATTCCGCCTCAAGCACCAACCCCAAACTTACTTCTTCTAATGTTCAAAATGCTCCGTCTCCTGCCCCTCCCACCGACAAGATTTCTGAGGTAAATGCGGTTCAATCTACCCCAGCCAGTAAAAAAAAATCCAAAAAGGGAAGGGGTAAGAATGAGGAGGAAAAAAATACTTCTCAAGCAAAGCGAACCAAAACTTCACCTATTGACGATAGGGATAAGCGCAAACCCCAATAACCTTGTCTTATCTGCAGTGGTGATCACTACAAGAAGGATTGTCCACGACGCGTCGAGGTTACTAAGTTCCTTCAAGGAGCCCCCAAACCACCCACTCTGTCCGTTTTGTCCCAACCCTTCCCCTCTCAATAATAGGCCCAATTGGTCATTCATGACCAACCTTCCCCTTCCACTACATCCTATGTATTGATGTGTACTGGAGATTCAAAGAAGAATGACATTGCACTCACCACTCGAGCCAAAGATTATTCTCCCTCTAAAGAGAAGGTTTATGATCTACCTCCTTCATTGGTACAACCTTATCCTGCAACTCCACCTACCAACGGTCCTCTTCATCTCGAACGACCGAACCTTGAAACAATTCTTCTACCTCCTCCAAAGGGAGTTGTTCGGAAATTGACTTTCAATCCTCATGCTCGTGCTGCTCAGAACTACAACATTGTTGAAGATCTGTCCCAATCACCCTCTATGATGTCAACCCTCGAAGTCCTCCAAATTTGTCCTACACAACGAAAGGCACTGTTGAAAGCTATTGGTGGAATCGACCCGACGGACACGAATTTAATAATCTTTGACTTGGAAGATCACATTCCAAGGTTACCCCCTCAACTCGCATTCCAAATCCAACTAATTGTCTCTGACAAAAACATTTGTCAAACCGTTATCGACAAGGTTTCCTTGACGTGTGTCATGTCTGTTACCTGTTGGAAAGGCATCAGATCTCCCTCTTTGACTGAATCCCATAACACTCTCAAAGCCTTCAATGGCTCTGGTTTTAAGCCCTACGGTGTTCTTCCTTCGTTACCCATCATGCTAGAAGGAAAAATGGTCTAGGTCGAAGTGGAAGTCTTCCACGCTCCCCTCGATTACAATATTCTGCTTGGGCGTAGCTGGATCGATTCCATGCGTGCAGTTGTGTCGACTCTTTTTCATTTTGTACATTTCCCACATCAAGGAAAGGTAATCACCATTGACCAATTAGCCTTCTTTAACTTAGATATGCATACTAGAAACATACCGTTCATCACTAAAACCCCACCGGGTTACGAGAATGTCGGTGTAGGTCTTCTCAAAGACTCCTCGTTAATGGGCACTTTCCCCATTCCACCGCCCGATGTTCCACACTCATCTGTCGCTTCAATTAACATGATCTCCACCTCGATTCACAAAACCCCTACGTCTCACGACCCATGGCTGATACCTGACCTTGGCGGTCATCTTTTCTTCGATGACGAAATGCCTTTAAGTTTGGTCGAATCCGCCTATCAGGCCATTCAATCGGCAACCCCTTCTACTCCCTCTCTTGGTGAGTTATCTCTAGATCCTTTTCGTGTCATTTTTCCCACAAATGAGATGATCATGTCTGTCATGGAAGACACCCCTTGGGATGATGGACATCACCGTTCCATCCTCTTCCTGGAGCAACATACCATCGAGAACTACCAATGGATTTCGACCCCGTCGACCGTTGTCGTCATTTCCATCGTTCCCGAGTCCACACACGATGTGTTTTCTGAAGGGAACTTAATAAATATCTCACCCACTATCCCCCTCGACATATCCATAAAACCTGGAACTGTCGAAAATGCGCATATCAGAGCTTTGTGTTCCCCTGATAAAATCGTCACCTACACGTCACTTTTCAAAGAGTTTCATGACATATTTTCCTGGAGCTACGAAGAAATGTCGGGTATCGACCTCAACATTGTGATACATGAGATCAAGACATACCCAGATGCTAAACTCGTATGGCAATGCCTCCGTCTATTTCACCCACGTAAAGAGGCTGCTATCAAACTTGAAGTCAAGAAACTTCTTAAAGACGGCTTTATTTACCCGGTGGCCCTCACTGACTGGGTTTCCAATCTTTTCCCGATCGACAAGAAACAAGGAATGAATCGTGTATGTGTTGATTATAGAGATATCAATAAATCTTGTCCTAATGACAACTTTCCTAACCCCCTTCGTCGATCAGATTGTCGAAGATTGTGCTGGAAGTGAAATATTCTCTCTGATGGATGGTTTCTCTGGATATAATCAAATCAATATTGTTCCCGAGGATCAACATAAAACGACTTTTATTTGTCCTTGGGTCACTTTCGCCTATTGGAAACTCCCTTTCGGACTCAAGAACGCTGGTGCCACTTTTCAACGTGCTATGTCTTATGCCTTCCATGATATCAAGAACATCGTGTAAGAATATCTTGACAACTTACCCACTCATTCAATGCGTCGAGTCGATCATCCAATCCACCTCCGAGCCATTTTTGTCAGCTGTCAGTTTTACCACATATGTTTGAATCCTCACAAGTGTGTTTTCTGCGTCGAATCCGACCGACTTCTAGGCTTTATTGTTTCGCATCAAGGGATCTAGGTAGATCCTTTAAAGGTCGAGGTGATCCTTAATCTCCCTCCTCCTTCTACACTTCGCCAGTTACAAAGTTTGCAAGGGAAAGCAAACTTTCTTTATAGTTTCATCCCAAACTATGCCGAGATTACTCTTGGATTTACGTGGCTACTCAAAAAGGGGTCCGAGTTCGTATGGGATACCATCACAAACAAAGCCTTCGAAGATTTGAAACTGTCCCTGACACATGCTCTGCTTCTCTTCCTCCCCCGATTACAGTCGTGAGTATTTCCTCTACCTCGCAACCTCGAATTACACCATTGGTATGGTTCTCATCCAAGAGGATGATTCTCATGACGAACATGTTATCTACTACTTGATTCAAAGTCTAACGCCTACCGAAACCAAGTATTTACATGTCAAGAAACTGGCCTTGGCAGCTGTCCAAGTAGTTCAACGCTTCCGGCACTATATCCTCTCTCGCAAGACTACAATAATTTCTAACTCCAACCCTATGAAACACATTATCACACGTCAATTGCTAGGGGGAAAATACTTCGAATGGATCATGATACTCCAAGAGTTTGACTTGGAATTCAAACAATCCAAGTCCAAGAAGTCCTTAGTGTTTTCTGAGTTGATATGTGACTTTCCCTACTTTGAAATGGAAAATGTAGCAACAAATTCATTACCTGATGAATCCCTTTTCCTCATTAGTGTCGATGATCTTTGGTATGGAAATATCATCATATATCTCCAAACCCAGACTTTTTGGCCTCATTTGTCTAGTACTGATCGACGTCGAATACGCTACCAATCCTGTCAATATATTATCCTCGGGGATACTCTTTATCGTCGTGGGATTGACTCATTTTTTCGACGTTGTCTCACATTTAACGAGGTCGAGAAAGCCTTAAATGACTGCCATTCTGGAGCCTGTGGTCATATGTCTGGGTATGCTACTGCCCAGAAGATCTTACGAGCCGGGTATTTTTGGCCTTCTTTATTTTACGACTGCATAATCGCCATCCAAAAATGCCACACTTGCGAGACCTATAATCATAAGATACAGTCACATCCTGCTCCTCTTCACCCTGTGGTCTCCGTTGCTCCCTTTGTGAAATGGGGCATCAATTTCATGATATGTCACCCCCACTCGAACGGGGGACATGGATACATTATTGTAGCCGTAGATTATTTTACGAAATGGGCCGAGCTGATGCCGACATTTGACAATACTAGAAAGACCGCAACATTATTTATTTTTAATCACATCATAGCTCGTTTTGGTGTTCCCCAAGCTATCGTCACTGATCACGATAGCCACTTTAGAAACTTCATGATGTCTAAACTCATTGAAAAGTTTGGTCTTCGCCATGAAAACTCAATGCCCTATTACCCACAAGCCAATGGCCAAGTCGAAGCAATTAACAAAGTTCTCATAACTATGCGCTGATGAATGATAGGGATTCATAAAACAAGTTGGCACACAATGTTGTTTTCGGCATTGTGGGCTTACACCTTTCCGGTTAGTCTATGGTTTGGAAGCCATTCTCCCAATTGAATGCGAGATACCCTCTTTAAAACTAGCTGTTGAACTCCTACCAAACACTTCTGCTGAGGAAGAACGTCTATTGTATCTGATGTGATTAGACAAAACTCGACGCGATGCTACCCTAGTCATAGAAGCCCAGAAGAAACGTGTCAAGGCCCAATACGACAAGCATGTCAAGCCTTGCATTTTCTCTGAAGGAGATCTGGTTCTCCTCTACGAATAATATCGAGATATGCTAGGAGCTGAAAAATTCGAAGCCATGTGGTGAGGTCTTTATATCGTTAGACGAGTTTTGGAAAAACGAGCTTATGAGTTAGTAGATTATGATGGTATCCCTTTGAGTGAACCTAGAAATGGGTTGTACTTGAAGAAGTACTATGCATAAGATCACCTGCGCATGATTACTTGTATTTTTATTGTATCATACTGCTTGTGTGTTACTGTAGTTTGTTTTTTTTGTTATCTGGTCTCTTCCCTTATGTGACATTGTGTTTGATTTCCAGATGTCAGAGTCTTCGCTACCCTACATTGGCTTCGCTGATGGCACTAGTCGTAGTACTCAGAACCTTGCTTCTGCTGCATGGGCAATTTACGCCCCTATGAACGAACTTGTCACTTTATGAGGTGTGTGCCTCGGTCGTGTGACCAACAATATTGCAGAGTATAACATCGTTATCAAATTATTGATTGATGCTATCTCGCTCGGTATCCGTCACTTGGTTGTGTGACTCGATTCGTAGCTCGTCGTACTACAGTTATGTAATTTCTATGCTATTCGAAGTCCTACTTTGTTACGGGTGTATTTGCGAATTCGCCTCTTGGAACGTTATTTTGATTATATTGAATATCAACATATTCCTAGATGTCTAAATACATTAACTGATGCATTGGCTAACTATGTATTAGATAGACATTTGGGTCATTTATAAATCAATCACATCAATTTTCACACAACACAAGATAAATCGGTATAATCCGTATGTATATATAACGATCAAAAAGTTTTTTACAAAAAGTTGTGTCCGAGGAAAAAAATTTCAAAATCTGAAGCTCATAGCTTCTACAAAGTGACGTCATGGATGACATTCACGGTAACACATGACTGCCTGGGAAACCCTACGAAGAAGTCAACCAATGGACTCTGACACTCCCACCGTATGATGTTGATAATGTCGCAGAACCTCAATAAGAGGCATGTCTGGAATGTCTGTTGTCAAACCCTCCAGGTTTTGTTCCACCGCTTCGTAATCTTCAGCATCCCATCGTGGCATTGGAGCCACCTCTCCTCGCCGCTGAATGGGAGAAGTACCAGGTGGTCGATAAGGCCCCATGTTTGTGTCATCAAAAAGAAGTTTTGTAATTAGACCTTGGACGAACATAAAACCATTTGCATATGAGAAAATTCACAAAAACATTTAAAAAGTAAAAAGGTGTACTTCTTACCGAGATCTCCCCACTGAGCATCCTCGTGAAGGGACAAGTCCAGGTCTCCTCAGAAGTCCAACCCGGCATAGGCATAATCATCGACCATAATAATTTGTGGTCGCAACCAGTCGAAGAAGGCATCATTGCATTTGATAATTGGTCCAGCTACGTGCCGGACCATGAGCTAACACCACCTCAGAATTCTTGGATCTGCTGGAGCCGGTAAACCCCACTCGACCTGTAGCCTCAGCAAGGGAACCCTCTCAAGAAAGAAGGACACCAACAAAGACCCGTACCCGAATTACTTCAGGTTGCCTCGCCTGCATTTGGTCAACTGCCTCTTCATGCTACGAAGCACTGCGTCTGCCCAGTTAAAAACCTGAGGCTTAGTACACTCTATGGCTTATTGAAAGTATCTCTGGAGAGCCATGTGAGGAGAAACGCTCCGAACCATATGAGCAATGGTAAACAAAATAGTGTTAAGGGTCAAATCTCGCACCCCCCAAATGACTACCTTTCCTTTGCTCCTTTCCACCTCTGGAACACAGTGCAAACAACAATATTCACTCATAGGAAGCCCACCACATCTGCTACCAGTCAGTCTCATGTGGTACCCATGTCGTGACAGTCTTATCAAGAAGTAAATGTCCTCAATATCCAAGGACAGTGTGTGGACCCCTACGTGGAATACTTGTTGGTCTGGGTCCCACATATGCACAAGGTACTCCAATAACCTGACTTGGGCCCTCATACCCAGGATACGAAAGAATTTTAGGAGAGCACAGTCTCGCAAAGCAAAAATGGTTCCAGGGTTATTCTCAGCAATAACATCATCTTCTTCATGCTCTCTTTCACGCCATTCCAGAACTATGGTGATAGCCAAATACCTGCATAAGAAACATAAGAAGAAGGTCAACAACTCTTTTCATCATTTGGTAACTTTTTCATTGAGCAAAACTTCAAATAATTTTTTCACTTTGCAGTTCTTGCAGGTGCCTTTGGGGTCACCTGCGAGAATGAGGCATTCTCGCAGGTCTCATGTGGCTGGCCTTCGAGCATGGCTGAGAACAACTTTAACCCTTAAAACAAACCCAAAAACATTACTTTTATCAATGAAAATGCAAAATTGAACCATGAAAAGTACAAGGATAACGAGCCTACCCCACTTCTAGAGACCGTTCGTCGAATGGATGCTCGTACCTCCTGCAATCAAGCACCGAAATTCAAGGGCAAAAGAGGGGTTTTGGACTAAAATATTGGTAAAGTTACAAATGACTATGGTAAA
>JZKD02S1703216.1:109925-129732 GCA_000966675.3 Picea glauca
AAGTGCATGAGAAGGAGGGTATCACATACAAAGTAATTAATAAATCGCATAATTGTAGTCCAAACTCGACTAGCTTAACTATTCATTTATATTTAGGCTATCTTCTAGGAGGGTGTAAGGAGAAGTTGATCTACAATTTCATTAAAATCACCCCAGAAGATCAATGCCTTAATCTAACACCACTTTTCATTATGCATCCATTGAAAAAAATTAATGAAGGTCATTCATAAATAGAAATCATTTAATCATTTAATAATTAATGAAAATCATTTATAAAAACTAATGACAATCATTTATAAAAGGATAGGCTAGATACTTCATATACTAACTTGCAATTACCCAGGTTCTAAACAACAACTCACATGTCTAAATGAAAATGACTATTGAAATCAAGCAAAAAGGGGTGATATAACTAAGATTATTATTAAAAACAAATTATGGGACCGAGGCCCAATTTTCAGTCTTATAAAGAACCACTCAAGCCACAGGCTTTGATATGAAATCCCAATGCCAACTCAACGCCCAATACCAAACACAAGGAGCAAGGAGGAGAGCCCATGGGTTCGTATTTCTTGAACCACACATCAACACAGGTGAGATACCAGAGGAGGGATTTACACTAGCAATGAAAAATAGAATCTGTCGAGTAAAGACAACAATAACTGCAGAGTAATAAAGAGGTATTTTCATTGTACAAGGAACGAATTTGTTGGGCAATTAAAAACGAAATTGGATGAGTAAAAACAACAATAACCGTAGAGAAATGAAGAGGTATTTTTGATGTACAAACAATGGATTTGTTGGGCAATTAAAAACGAAATTGAAGGGAAATAAAACCATGCTAATTGCATAGCAATAAAGAGGTATTTTCGTTGTACAAGCAATGGATTTGTTGGGCAATTAAACGAAATTGCAGAGAAATAAAACCATAATAATTGTAGAGAAATAAAGAGGTATTTTCGTTGTACAAGATTTGTTGGGAAATTAAAAATGAAATTGCAGAGAAATAAAACCATAATAATTGCAGAGAAATAAACAAATATTTTCGTTGTACAAGCAATGGATTTGTTGGGTAATTAAAAATGAATGCAGACAAATAAAACAATAATAATTGCATAGCAATAAATAGGTATTTTGTTGTACAAGCAATGGATTTGTTGGGCAATTAAAAACGAAATTGCAGAGAAATAAAACCATAATAATTGTAGAGCAATAAAGAATTATTTTCGTTGTACATAGCAATGATTTTTGTTGGGAAATTATAAAATAATTTGGCTGAGTAAAAGAAACCATAATCGCAGAGAAATAAAGAGGTATTTTCGTTGTACAAGCAATGGATTTGCTAGGCAATTAAAAATAAAATTGCAGAAAAATAAAACAACATTAATCGCAGAGTAATGAAGAGGAATTTTCCCTATACAAGCAATGGATCTACTCGGAAATTTAAAAATGAATTTGCAGAGAGTAAAAACAACATTAATCGCAGAGAAATAAAACGTTTGGTGAACTGGAGAGAAATCCCCAAAATCGTTGTGTGGAAGCACGAGTTTGCAGAGAATAAATCACAATAATTGCATAGGCTAAGGAGGGAATAAATGCCCAGGAGAGAATTCCTTGTTGGGCAGAGAAATGAACCTACACTTATTATCCATGCACAAGAAAGAAAATCATTTGAATCTAAATCTTTAACACCTGAGTGAAATATAGTCGATTCAGCTCGTGGCTGACTGCTCATGCACAAACTAATAAATTAAAAGATAAAGGAACATAAGATAAAAACACGATTTTTTTTGTATTAAAAACAATAAAACAAACGCAGAGAAGAATGTGCAATCTCAAAGGAAGACTTTGCTAGAGAATAAGCAATCATGGGTAAGGATGAGAAGAAATTTTAAATCAGTTCCACATCAAATGTCTGACAACGAAATCATTTTTGGGGTAGAGATAAAACTTTTGTGTGAAGGTGCCATAAAAGATCAGATGTAACCACTGAATGAGAGCGTGGGTTTCGCCTGGGAGGAAATGAGTTAGATAATAAAGTATCATTCCAATAAATTACAATCAAGGGTTTTCCAGGGAAAAAATGAGACAATAATGCAATGATGAAAGCATAAGGCTCGGAAAATGTCTCATGGCGGAATGAATACAAAGACGGGATTACTGCAACGACATGCTTAATTAAATCTCAACAAAAATATAAATCTTTGAATAAAATTTCCCAGCAATGCATATGCAATAGAAATTAACTACATTTAAATTTAAACTTCATGAGTACAATCTCAGTTTAGGATTACCGTAACCAGAGACGAAGAGTCTAAAGTTGTTATTTCATGCTTGCACTCCCTCCTGTCTCCTGCTTACTAATCATGAAGACCTCACCGGTACCTCCCATCCAATTTTATGGGTAATATTCTTCCCCCTAAGTCCCGCAAGCCACAAATGGGCCACACACACAATATCAGATAATTCTAGTTCCCAACTCGCCTCGCAAGGTCGAGCTACCACTCGTTACCTGAGCTGGGTATCCCAACTCCCACAAAAGAAACTCAGTGAAGAAAAAATTTGACACTGTAACGTTACGCAAGACAGATGTGATCCATAATCCTCCTCCACCATCCTTTTTATAGAGTTTTCAAGTGATTAGTTTCCCAAACCCTCATTAGATTCTTTTTTCATTTATTTAATAGGAAAAAACTCCCCTGTACACAAGTTGCTCGATTCCCTAGATGCATAAGAAAATTAATTTATTAATTAATTAAATTTTCCTATTTTCCTCACCCACCTAAAACAGTTCCTAAAAATGCTCCTCGGTGTCCCATTATTCCCTTACAATTCTTAAATGACTTACGCCTTACTTAAATCCTAGTTGAGTTCATAAATAGAAAGTTCCAAAGGCTAGATTCCTTACTAAGTTAGACAATCCCCTTTTCCTTAGGTTTCCCCATTTTTTTTAAGTTTCCCTTTTTCTTAAAGTTTCCCCTTTTTATAACTAAGTTCAAAATTAACAGGTTTGGACAAAAACAACCAAATACCCCTTTTTATTAATTAAACCTTTATTAAAATTTCCACTTTGATTATTAATGCTTGAATTTTCTTTACCCCCTTTCTGTTATATGTCTAATTAGTTTTATTTTGTTCTAAGGTTATACTCATACCTAGGTTTTCAATTCACTAGACTTGGCAATAATTCTTAAGGGAAAAATTAGTTATTAAACTTTACTTATCACATCATTCATTTTAAGGCCGACTAGGTCCTAAGGAGGCATAGTTTTCTAGGCACTAAGTTTATTAACTTACCGGTTATAGTCATGGTGTGCCCTTTAGGATGCACTACATGCTCCAAGGGTGCCACTCTCCTCTTTCTGTTTTCTTTTCGCAACATTCCCTTCAAGACTCACTACGTGCTCCAAGGGTCCCACTCGCCTCTTGTCTGAAATTGGTAGATGTCAAAACCCTAGAGTCAATACTCTGTTAGGTGATCTTGTGGGAGACTAAGGCCCTCTAAGGAATAAGGACCCCACCTTATTGTGAACCCCTTAGAATCATCGTGAGCGACTGTCAAAGTCTTCCCTCACAACATCGTGGGTCTTCTCAAACTAGGTAATCATTAACCTACAGTTCGAGCCACGACGAGAGTGCTAGTAAGTTGTGGCAGGGTTTCTTCCACACCTCTCCCTCAATGTCTCTGGTTATCGTGCATGACCCCTTTATTCCAAATGTGAGTCTGGTTGGAAACATATCGTCGGCATATATCCATCAATGAATCATGTCAGCAATAACAATCAAGATCATAATATCTAATCATATGTACATATGTCACATCAACAACATTCAAACCCTAACAGTCCACTCCCTGACTCGATCTGGAGTACAAGGGGTTTCATCGATGCCTCACCATCCTCAACATCCAGAGTCCAACACACTTGGGAGAACCCAGTCAATAGCACCGGTCTATGTAAATACAACAAAAATAACATATCATCAAATCCACAATATTTCATAATCATAATCACAACAACCAACCGTATAAAGAACCAGATCACTTGCATGCAAGTGTCCTCAAAGAATAAGTTCATTCACTGCATGCAAGAGTGGGATGTTACATACACCCCCTCTTGTTTTAAAATTCATCCCAAAGTTTCACAGTATGTAAGTGATGAAATAAAGTGTATCACAATATCATAGGTCTAGCTATCAAACAAAAATGGAAACTGTTGACGCATATCATATGCGTCCTCCTAGGTCGTCGAGTGTAGACTATAGTTGTCCCACTGGACCTTGACCCGATCTATTGTTTGAAATTGTACCTATCGAATGCGATGGTCCAAGATGCATATTGGCTCTGTTGTGAGTGCACCCTCGTCTGATACCTACAAGGAAATCATGTCAATAACATGTGTAGGATCACTAACATAATGTCTCAAAACAGATACATGAAAAACATCGTGCATATGACTCAAAGAATCATGCGATGTTATTCGATAGGCCATAGGCCCCTTCCTGTCCACAATCTCAAAGGGTCCCATGAACCTAGGAGAGAGTATAGAAACCTTTACAAACTTGATCGAACTCTTATGTGGTTTCACCTGCAAGAAGACTCGATCGCCAACTTCATAACTACAATTGACACGATGCGCATCGACATAAATATTCTACCGATCATGTGCTTCATTTATCCTTTGTATTATTGTTTTCATTTGGTCTTCCATTTCTTGGATCAATTCAGGTCCCACCAGGACCCTATCCTCAATTCAATCCCAACTCAAAGGCTTCTGACACGGTCGCTCGTAAAGAAACTCGAAAGGAGCCATCTTAATGGTGCTTTGATAACTGTTGTTATATGAAAATTCTACCAGTGGTAATAATTCTTCCCAACGCTTATGTTGGTCCATCATGTACATGCGCAACATATCCTCCAAGATTTGGTTTGGTCACTCTGTCTTTCCATCTGTTTCTGGGTGATACGTAGTACTAAAGTTAATTTGGGATCCCAAGGCCTCTTAGAAACTAGTCCAAAATCATGATGTAAACATTGATCCTCTATCGGATATAATCCTCTTAGGCACACCATAAATCCTCACAATATCAATTATGAAAAATCTAGTTAAGTTAGGTGATCGATACATTGTATGCACAAGAATAAAATGAGCACTCTTTGTCAGAGTGTCGACTACCACAAAAATCGAGTCATGTCTCCTTGCCGTCAGTGGCAGTCCAACAACAAAATCCATCAAAATGACCTCCCATTTCGATTCCAGAATAACGTATGGTTGTATTAATCCTACTGAATGTCTATGTTTATCCTTCACTTGCTTACATTCTAGACATCTTTCCACATAGTTGACTATGTCCGCCTTCATTCCTTTCCAAAAGGATAAGGGTTTAAGGTCTGCCCTCATTTTCATGACTCTGGGATGAGCCATGTACAATGTTGTATGAGCCTTGTTTAGGATCAAACTCCTCAACTCGTCAGTGGGTGGTATATAAAATTGACTTTTAAATATCAATAATTTGTCATTGTCCACAGTAAATACCTTGAATTTTGGTATCATAATTGTTTTTTTTCCGATAAAATCCTTGACCTCTTTGTACTAGTCATCATCGCGTTTTAAATTTAGGATCTTTTCATGTAGATTTGTTTGAAGAGGCATCACTAAAAATATGTGTGGTCTCTGACTCAATGCATCCACCACTCTATTCATTATTCCTTTTATGTAAGAAATCTCGAAATCATACTTGCTAAGTAATTCCAACCAACACCGTTGTTGCACGTTCAAGTCGCTTTGCGTAAAGATGTGTTGTAGACCATAGTGGTCCATTTTTAGTTAAAATATCCATCCAATAAGGTAGTGTCTCCAAACTCTCAAGGCATAAACAATGGATAACAACTCCAAATCATGCGTCGCATATTTCTCATCATGCCTTCTCAACTTTCTCGAGATGTAATCGATCACTCGACCGTCTTGCATCAAGACTCTGCCTAAGCCTTCTTTGGATGCGTCAAGGCATACCAAGAAGTCCATGTCCATGTCAGGGACCTTTAGTATCAGTGTTGTTGTCAAGAACTCCTTGAGCCTCCGAAATTCCTCCACGCATTTCTCGGTCCAAACAAGCTTCTTATTCTTCTTCTACAATTCTATGATCGGATTTTCTATGTTTGAAAAACCCTCAACAAACTGTCAATATTATCCTACTAAACCCATGAAGCTACGCACTTCTGGGACATTCGTTGGCGTAGGCCACTCCATAATAGCCTTGACCTTCGCTGGATCCACAACGATACCTTTTTCAAAGATGGCATACCCTAATTAATGAATCTTTGATTGATAATAAGAGAATTTGGAAAACTTCCCATACAATTTGTTCTCTTGTAGACACTGTAGTACCATGCGCAAGTGCTCATCATGCTTCTCCATCATTCGAGAGTAAATAAAAATATCATCAATGAATACTTGGATGAACTTGTCCAAGTATTCGCGGAACACCCCATTCATCAAACTCATAAATACCCCTGGGGAATTCGTCAATCCAAACTGTAAAAGAGTAAACTTGTAATGTCCAAATCTCATCTTAAAAGTGGTCTTAGGGATGTCTTCCTCCCTGATCCATAATTGGTGAAACCTTGATCTCAAGTCGATTTTTGAAAACATCATTGTTCCTTTCATCTGATCAAACATATTATCAATCCTGGCAACAAATATTGATTCTTGATCGTTGCCTTGTTCAATTGACGGTAGTCAATGCAGAGTCTCCATGACCCATCCTTCTTCTGTATGAAAATAACACGTGCTCCCCATGGTGACACACTTAGACGTATAATTCCTAGGTCCAACAACTCCTTCAGTAGAATTCTCAACTCCTATAACTCTGGGGTTGGCATCCGATAAGGCGTTCTTGTTATCGATTCAATTCCCGATTTTAGGTTGATGCTAAATTCCAATTCCCTCTCTGGCGGCATCCCAGGTAACTCCTCAAGGAAGACGTCCACAAACTCTCTGACCACCAGAAGGTGTTCTAGACCTTCTGCTACTCCCTTCCCGTTTAATGCAAGGATCACATAAATCTTACATCGCTTACGCATTCTCTTCCGTAGCTGAAAGGAAGAGATGAAACTCAAGGAGACTCCTTGGTTTCGACCTACAATCACATGTCTTTGTCCCTCATCATCGACCAAGATCAAGTGTTTTGTCTTACAATAGAGTATCGCATCATGCGATTCCAACTAGTCCATACCGCTCAGGACATCATAAGACCATAAGGTTGTGATGTACAAGTTGTCCCTAGTGAAAAATTATCCCAGGTTAAGGCTACAGCCCGTAACCTTCCCACCAACCTTATGTTTGGCTCCCAAAGCCATTTCTACAAAGATAAATTCGTCATGTTAGATTTCCTTTACCTTAATTCTTTTTAGCGCTGTACCATAAATAAAACTCTCGGTAGCACCTGGATCTATCAAAATACTAAGGGTCCAGTCAGCAACGGTACCTGACGTCTTGAGCACAATTTCCTGGTGCTCTGCCTGGCAGTTATTCACTACTGCATGAGTCCGATGGGTCTTGCCCAAATTTCCCATGGTAGTGGGTCTGACTGATCTATATGCTCTATTCCTCTCCATTATGTAGTCACACTGGTAATGTGGCTCCCGACATTTCCAACACCCTTTCTTCGGTCCAGTACTCCTGGTACCCGAAGTAGAAGCTGATGGCCCACCGTCCTAGAACCCTGGTTTGTTCTACAGAATAGGCCTAAGCTATTGTTGCTGCAATCGATGCTAATGTTGGTGTTGTGGTCCTCGGTAAGGAGTTTGCTACTGAGGCATTGGTCGTCAAGGTATAGTGAAAGTGGATCCTCTTTGGAAGCCACGATATCCTGGTGAATGTCTAGTTGGTGTCTGATGTTGTTGCACACCAGATGACACTTACCCCATTGGTGTCTCTAGAGTCCTTCTCTGACCCCTACTGATAAGCTCCTCCTCTACTATGAGGGCCTTCTAGACAACATCATGCAATTTTTGAGGCATCAGAACCCTAACCTTTGCACAAATGCTAACATTAAGGCCAAACATGAACCTATTGACCTTAAGTTTCTTGGTATTCAGGTGCAGATCATACCGAAGAAGCTCCATAAAATGAGCCTCGTACTTGAGCACCATACATCCTCCTTGTCGCAAGGCATTGAACTCATTGAGTTGACACTCAATGAATTCCTCAGATAGATACCTCTCTTGGAACCGTTCCTTGAACAGTTCCAATGACACGTCTTCAACGACCATGTTCAATTGTGGTAGGAGTGTCTTCCTCCATAGAAGAGCGCTCCCCTTCAGTTGAAATACCACCATGCATAACTTCACGTTGGAGGTATATTCATGAAGTTCAAAGAACATCACCATATTCTCCAACCATGCCTCGGCGGCTGCACCATCTGGGGCACCAAAGAACTAGGGAAAGTTGACCTTCTTGAGTTCTCAGTGAATGATATCGGTACCAACCGAAGCACATGGTAGACCCTCAAGGGGTGTCAACTCCATGGCTTCATCTCTATCCAAATGGCTGATCAATGCCTCAGACATCTGCTGAAAGGACCTCATCATCCCAACCACATCACCCACAATTACCTGTTCCTGCCCGACAACCTGTTTGTCTCCCTGGGGGTTATATCCCTCAAGTGTTGATGCTACTGGGGGCGTCATGCCTCCTCCCCTAGCACCCCGTCATCTTCCTCCACGACTTCCTCTAACCATGATTACTTGCACGAATACAAGTCAACTTAATTCGAAACATTATAATCAAATATCAAATCAACGGAATTCGTAGTGATCCCAAGTCACGGGTCGAACTGGATATGATACCATATGTAACATCCTGATATTACGCCTAAGAAAATTCGGAGCACAAAGGTTAAAAAAAAAATTGATTAAGAATTCAACATCAACACTCGATCGTGACAATGCCTATTCAATAATCATAATTAAAGCAATATCATTTACTCATCAGGGAAATCAGTGACGTCGCAATCACCGTGTCAACAAAGAATAGTGACACATAAACATACATAACATAGCAGATTAGCACATCATAAAATCTTGAAGCAAATTACAACAACATTCAATCAGATAAAGATTATAAAATGACTACCCACCCAACCTACCCTGCAAGGTTAGGACCTCCAGGACACATAAGCAATGCTCAAGCCCAGGTTCGAATTGATTTTAACCATTTATGATCTCAGGGATGGTGACTATTCTGAGGAATAAGAAGGTTTATACATCCCACTAATCCCAATCAAGTACCAACTAACTATGCTAAATCAACAATATCATCAACAAGAACATTCATCAATCCCTCAGTGCTAATCCACAATTAAACATGGTGTGTGAGTAATCAATTTCATAACACATCATAGACCATATTAAATACAAGGTGCAATATCATTTATTAGTTATATTCGAGGCACAATCTCAATCGCAAATGCAACCATCTGTCATAATAATTTTAATTTCGCACAAGAAGACTAATATTTAAAACCATACATTACATTAATATTCAATGCACGCAAGGAGTTTAATTACTCAATTATTCATACATCACATTACAGAATTGCGTGCAAGCATTCTATTCAGTTAATCCATCATTTATATATCAACAATTCAAGACGCATGCTATATCAACCTTATTCGCAAGGCGCAAGAGAATAAAATTAATAAATCATTCTTATGACAACATTATTCTAAGGGCGTGAGTATAAACAAATTTATTTTTCAAGATGCGTGGGAGAACTAATTACTGAATTTAAGCTTAATCAACATGAGTCCATTTCCAAGATACAACATATTATTCTATCACAATCAAAATCTTCAGCGATAAGGAAGTGCATGAGAAGGAGGGTATCACATACATAGTAATGAATCAAGCACATAATCATAGTCCAAACTTGAGTAGCTTAACTATTCATTTCATATTTAGGTTATCTTCTAGGAGGGTGTAAGGAGAAGTTGATCTACAATTTCATTAAGATCACCCCAGAAGATCAATGCCTTAATCTAACACCACTTTTCATTATGCAAACATTTAAAAAAAACTAATGAAGGTCATTTATAAATAGAAATCATTTAATAATTAATGGAAATCATTTATAAAAACTAATGACAATCATTTATAGAAGGATAGGCTAGATACTTCATTTACTAACTTGCAATTACCTAGGTTCTAAACAACAACTGACATGTCTAAATGAAAATGATATTGAAATCAAGTAAAAAGGGGTGATATCACTAAGATTATTATTAAATACAAATTATGGGACCGAGGCCCAGTTTTAAGTCTTATTAAGAACCATTCAATCCATAAGCTCTCATATAAAATCCCAACGCCAACTCAGCGCCCAATACCAAACACAAGGAGCAAGGAGGACAGCCCACAGGTTCATATTTCTTGCACCACGCATCAACACAGGTGAGATACCAAAGGAGGGATTTACACAGGGTAATGAAAATTGGAATCTCCTAAGTAAAGACAACAATAATTGTAGAGAAATAAAGAGGTATTTTCGTTGTACAAGCAATGAATTCATTGGGCAATTAAAAATGAAATTAGATGAGTAAAAACAACATTAATCCTAGAGAAATGAAGAGGTATTTTCATTCTACAAGAAATGGATTTGTTGGGCAATTAAAAATGAAATTGCAGAGAAATAAAACCATAATAATTGCAGATCAATAAAGAGGTATTTACGTTGTACAAGAAATGGATTTGTTGGGCAATTAAAAATGAAATTGCAAAGAAATAAAAGCATAATAATTGCAGAGCAATAAAGAGGTATTTTCATTGTACAAGCAATGTATTTGTTGGGAAATTAAAAAGGAAATTGCAGAGAAATAAAACCATAATAAGTGTAAAGAAATAAAGAGGTATTTTCATTGTACAAGCAATGGATTTGCTGGGTAATTAAAAATGAAATTGCAGAGAAATAAAACCAGAATAATTGTAGAGCAATAAAGAGGTATCTTCATTGTACAAGCAATGAATTTGTTGGGCAATTAAAAACAAAATTGCAGAGAAATAAAAACATAATAATTGCAGAGCAACAAAGAGTTATTTTCACTGTACATAGCAATGAATTTTGTTGGGAAATTACAAACGAATTTGGTTGAGTAAAAGAAACCATAATCATAGAGCAATAAAGAGGTAATTTCATTGTACAAGAAATGGATTTGCTAGGCAATTACAAACAAAATTGAAGAGAAATAAAACAACATTAATCACAGAGCAATGGAGAGGAATTTTCGTTGTACAAGAAATGGATTTGTTGGGCAATTTAAAAATGAATTTGTAGAGAGTAAAAACAACATTAATCACAGAGAAATAAAATGTTTGGTGAACTAGAGAGACATACCCAAAATCGTTGTGTGGAAGTACGAGTTTGCAGAGAATAAATCACAATAATCACAAGGGCTAAAAATGGAATAAACGCCCAGGAGAGAATTCCTTGCTGGGAAGAGAAATGAACATACACTTATTATCCATGCATAGGAAAGAAGGGCGTTTGAATCTAAATCTTTAACACCGGAGTGAAAGACAGTCGATTCAGCTCTTGGTTGACTTCTCAGGCATAGACTAATAAATTAAAAGATAAAAACACAATTTTGTTTGTATTAAAAACAACAACAACAAAAGCACAGAGAAGAATGTGAAATTGCAGAGGAAGACGTTGTTGGAGAGTAAGAAATCGTGGGTACGGATGAGAAGAAACTTTAAATCATCTCTACATAAAATGGTTGGCAGCGAAATTGTTTTTGGGGTGGAGATAAAATATTTGTGTGAAGGTTCTATAAAAGCTCAGATGTAACCACTAAATGAGAGTGGGGGTTTCGCCCAGGAGGAAATGAGTTTGATAAGAAAGGATCATTCCAATAACTTACAAGAAAGAGTTTTCGAGGGAGAAAATGAGACAATAACACAATGATGAAAGCATAAGTCTGGGAAAATGTCTCGTGGAGGAACGAATACAAAGATGGGATTACTGCAACGACATGCTTAATTAAATCTCAGCCAAAATATAAATCTTTGAATAAATTTTCCGAGCAATGCGTATGCAATAGAAATTAACTACATTTAAATTGAAATTTCATGAGTACAATCTCAGTTTAGGATTACCGTAACCGGAGACGAAGAGTTTAAAGTTGTTATTCTACGCTTGTGCTCCCTCATGTCTCCTTCTTGATGACCGTGAATACCTCACTGGTACATCCCATCGAATGCTAGGGGTACTCTTCTTCCTCCTGAGCCCCTCGAGCTGCAACGGGGACATACACAAAATACCCGAGAATAGTAGCTCTCATCTCACCTCGCAAGGTCGAGCTACCACTCGTTACCCGAGCTAGGTATCCCAACTCCCACAAAAGAAACTCAGTGAAGAAAAAATTCGGTAGCGTAATGTTACACAAGCCAGATGTGATCCATAATCCTCCTCCACCATCCTTTTTATAGAGTTTTCAAGTGATTAGTTTCCAAAACCCTCATTAGATTCTTTTTTCATTTATTTAATTAGGAAACCCCCCGTACACATGTCGCTCAATCCCCTAGACGCACAAGGAAATTAATTTTTTAATTAATTAAATTTTCCTATTTTCCTCACCCAACTAAAAGAATTCCTAAAAATGCTCCTTGGTGTCCCATTATTCCCTTACAATTCTTAAATGACTTACACATTTCTTAAATCCTATTTGAGTTCATAAATAGAAACTTCCAAAGGCTAGATTCCTTACTAAGTTAGACATTCCCCTTTTTCTTTAAGTTTCTCCTTTTCTTTAAGTTTCCCCTTTTCCTTAGGTTTCCCCCTTTTCTTTAAGTTTCCATTTTTCTTAAAATTTCTCCTTTTTATAACTAAGTTCAGAATTAGCAGGCTTGGACAAAAACAACCAAATATCCCTTTTTATTAATTAAACCTTTATTGAAATTTCTACTTTAATTATTAATTCTTGAATTTTCTTTACCCCCTTCCTGTTATATGTCTAATTAGTTTTTTTTTGTTCTAAGGTTCTACTCAGAACTAGGTTATCAATTCACTAGGATTGGAAACAGTTCTTAAGGGAAAAATTAGTTATTAAACTTTACTTATCACATCATTCATTTTAAGGCCAACCAGATCCTAAGGAGGCATACTTTTCTAGGCACTAGGTTTATTAACTTACCAGTTACAATCACAACGTTCCCATGAGGATTAACTACATGCTCCAAGGGTGCCACTCGCCTCTTGCGTGCCCCTTAGAATCATCGTGAGCAACTGTCACAATCTGCCCTCACGACATCGTGGGTCTTATCGAACTAGGCAATCATTAACCTACAGTTCAAGCCACGAAGAGAGTGCTAGTAAGTTGTGGCAGGGCTACTTCCACACCTCTCCCTCAATGTCTCTGGTTGTCGTGCGTGACCTCTTTTCTCCAGATGTGAGTATGGTCAGCAAGCTATCGTCAGCCTGCATCCATCAATGAATCATGTCAGAAATAACAACCAACATCATAATATCTAATCATATGTACATATGTCACATCAACAACATTCAAACCCTAGCATTCCACTCCCTGAATTGATCTAGAGTCCAAGGGGTTTCACCGATGCCTCAGCATCCTCAACGTCTAGATTCATGCACACTCAGGAGAATTCAGTCAATATTTGTTAGGGTCCTAACCTGCACATAGGTAGAACAATATATTCGGATGTAATAAAGGTCAATATTAATAGGGCCTTTCAATAAAATAGAATAGGGTGGATGTAAGAAGACCTAATAGAATCTTTCTCTTCTAGAAGGATCTTCTTCTAGATGCCTCTTTTTAGTATAAATAAGATTCAAGGGTATGAGAACCTTAACTTGGATATTATTGTAATAGAGCTCTGCTCAAATGGAGGTTGCCCCCTTGAAGAGGCCTGTGAACATTGCTTTTATATTCAAAGTGTTATTTATGTTATCATTCTCACATCATTTCAGTGCTATTGTGGTGAATGTTCTGGTTATATTGTTGTTATTCTACCATTTCTAGCATTTTATTTCTGTTCTGCATACATTTTATATCTGGTATATTACAAGTGGTATCAGATCACTTTCCTCGGCAGAAAGTCTGGGTTAAATTTTATTTTTTTTCAGGGCAGAGACGTATTTCGGCGTCCTTAAGACACAGAGATATGTCGTTACGCGCATAACCCACGGTTGAGGGATTCATACATGCAGGAAATACAAGTGGTACTTAAGCACACATCTATTGGCCACCCTTGTAACCCCTATTGGTACCCCTTCGAGTGGTAGCACATTAGATAACACATGTGTACGGATCATCATAGATTACCTAAAATCCCTCTTTAGATAAATCGATCGGTCGCCTGACTACTATAGTGTCACCGAGAACAACACTTGGGAAGATACTCTTTAGTACCTGGGTAGTCGGGTAGTATAGATAAGGGTATGGTCTATCCTCCTTAGTTAGTGCCCTAAGATATTCGATCGAGTATTACTGCTGGACCTCGCACGTATATCAAAGTGCTATAGCACATGGAAAACCCTTGTCTGTAGAACGCTTGACTACCTAACCCTTGGGGACAGAAACATAAACAAATTAAAATAGACAAGATCTATTGTTGCACAACTGTGTTCAGGTTGCCAAGTAAATACACATTTCTTTCTGGTTAAGCATTTGGACATTTCCTCTCTACAATATTCTTCAAACTGGAGTCTAACTCTACCATTTCTAGCATTTTATTTATGTTCTGCATATTTATTATATCTGGTATCTTGCAAGTGATATCAGAGCACTTTTCTTGGCAGAAATTGTGGGAATTTTTTTTCCAGGTTAGAGATGTATTTTGGCATCTTTAAGCCATAAAGATCTGTCGTTACACACATAAACCTGTGGTTGAGGGATTCATACATGCAGGAAATACAAGTGGTTCTTAAGCGCACATCTGTTGGCCACCCTTGTAACCCATGTTGGTACCCCTTCGAGTGGTAGCACATCAGACAACACCTGTGTACGGATCGGCCTAGATTTCCTGAAGCCCTCTTTAGATAAACCTATTATCCACCAGACTGCTATAGTGTCACCGAGAACAACACTCGAGAAGATACTCTCTAGTACCTGGGTAGTCAGGTAGTACATCTAAGGGTACGATCTATCCTCCTTAGTTAGTGCTCTGAGATATTAGGCTGAGTACTACTGTTGGACCCCGCACGTATATCAGAGAGATATAGCATAGGGAAAACCCTTGTATATAGAACCCTTCAATACCTAACCCTTGGGGGACATAAATATAAACAAATTAAAACAGATAAGATCTATTGTCACGCAATTGTGTTCGGGTTGCCAAGTAAATACACATTTCTTTCTCGTTAAGCATTTGGGTATTTCCTCTCTGCAGTATTCTTCAAGCTGGAGTCTAACTCTTCACCCTTATCACATTCATCCATACAATTTTTTGGTAAAAATTTTTACCCCACCCTCCCCTTTTCAATTCCCCCATCCTCATGGCCCATACTCGTAGCCAAGAATTGGAAGCTCGCTTCAACAACTTGCAATCTGGTCTCATCGAGACCCAAAAAGAAGTGAAACAACTCAGTTCCAATGTTGTCGCCATCAATACAACCATGCATTCCTCAAGGGAGGAAATCAAGCAAGACCTCACCGCCCAACTTGAATCAGTATTTTCGGCACTCTGCACCAAACTGCATATCCCTACAGATAACCCTTCCTCTTCCTCACCTCCACATATTGAAGGTGACCATTCACCTCGTTCCCATAACTTTCAAGACCATCACTTTCAATGTGACTTATGCCTTCTGCGGGTGGATGTGACCAAATTTGATGGCTTGGACCCCATTAGTTGGGTAACCTAAATGGAACATTATTTCTCTTTATACGGCATTACAAATGACTTGGACAAACTCTGGTATGGTGTTCTCCATCTAGATCAAGAATGTTGGAAATGGTGGCAATGGAGAAAAACTTCTCGTCAAGGGTATATTGCTTGGACACACTTTGTGGCAAAGCTTTATGAACGCTTTGACATTGACACCAACCATTTGGGTCATTTTACAAAGTTGAAAAAATTAGGAACAGTGGAATACTTTATAGCTTCCTTTGAGAACTTGGATTTTAGAACAGAGGGCATGTATGATTCCTTTTTCCGAGAGTGTTTTATCAACAACCTCAAAGATGAGATTCGGGCCCATGTCCTCATGGCTCGGCCTCAAAATTGGGTGGAGGCTACTAAAAGAGATAAAGAAGCACAACAAGTTGTATCTTCTCAAAACTGAAAACCCTCCTTTATCCCTCGCCCTAAACCAGTAAATCCCACTACTCCCTCTGCTCCACTAAAGATCCAAAAATTGACCAGGACTGAAATGGTTGAACGCCAACTCAAAGGCCTTTGTTATAACTGTGATGACAAATATTTCTCGGGCCACAAGTGTACAGAAAAAAAAATTTTATGGTCGTCTCCGAGGATATTTTGGAAGAGGATGTAGAAACTCCCTTTGTGTCTGAGTCACTTGAATCCACTGACATAACCCCTCCCTCATACCCTCCCGAAGTAGAACCGGTCATTTCCCTCAATTCTCTCACTGACTTCTCCGCTCCCCAAACCCTCAAGATAATCAGTTACATCAAGCATCGGAAGGTCATCATTCTGGTTGATAGTGGAAGCACCCATAATTTAATTCATCGCCGCATCACCCAAGAAACTCACTGCTACATCCATGCCATCAATAATTTCCAAATCATGATCGCCAATGGTGGTTCCATGAAATGTGGAGGGCATTGTGAAAATTTGCCTCTCCAAATTGGTGACTACCACCTGAAATTCCATATGTTTGCTACCGACATGGGAGGTTGTGACATTGTATTGGGTGCAGACTGGATAAGGAATTTGGGTCCCATTCTCATGGATTTTAAAGACTTAAATATGAAATTCGACCAGGAGGGCCACCAATATAAGTTCCAAGGCATCACCACTGGTTCACCTGAGATCATTAGTTCCCATCGCATGGAAAAGCTTCTCAAAAAAGGTCATTCTGGTGGTATTTCCCAACTCCATGCCATACAAGCAACAGAGACACCCTCGGTCCCGCAAGACCTCCAAGCCATCATTTATAAACATCAATTGGTATTTTCTACTCCCCAAGGACTCCCTCCTTCCTGTGGTGTTCATGATCATTCCATTCCCTTGGTACTTGGAATCCTTCCTCCCAATATCCGTCTGTATCGTCACCCCTTTTCCCAAAAAAATGAAATTGAGAAAATGGTCCAGGAACTCCTTAATGCAGGCGTTATCCGCCCTAGTATGAGGCCCTACTCTTCTCCTGTGGTCATGGTCCTGAAGAAATAAGGTTCTTGGATAATGTGTCCTAACTTTCGTGCCCTCAACAAACTTACCATCAAAGACAAATTCCCCATTCATGTCATTGATGACCTCCTGAATGAATTGAGTGGCGCCCAATTCTTCACTAAACTTGATCTTCGTCCGGGCTACCACCAGATACGTATGAAAGAGGTAGAAATTCCCAAGACTACCTTTAGAACTCATCAGGGCAACTATGAATTTTTGGTCATGCCCTTTGGCTTGTGTAATGCCCCCTCCACCTTCCAAAGCCTCATGAATCATGTCTTCTGTCCTTTTCTCCTCCATTTTATCTTAGTTTTCTTTGATGATATCCTCATCTATAGAAAAACCTGGACATACCATCTTGCTCATGTGCATCGAGTTCTCCATCTACTCTCTCAGCACCAACTTTTCCTGAAACAGTCTAAATGTGCTTTTGGTACCTCAAAAGTAGAATACTTGGGTCATCTGGTTGGAAAAGATGGCGTTAGGGTGGATCCTAAAAAGATTGAAGCTATGAAAGACTGACCTCACCCAAAGACTCTTAAGATCTTGCGTGGATTTCTGGGCTTAACAGGGTGTTATCGCAAGTTTGTTCAGAATTATGGGAAGATTTCAACACCTCTCACTGCTCTCCTAAAAAGGAACTCTTTCACTTGGAATCTAGCTGTTGCTAAAGCTTTTCAAACCTTGAAGATGGCCATGTGCACCACTCCAGTCCTCACCCTTCCCGATTTCACAAAGACCTTTGTGTTGGAATGTGATGCCTCAGGGAAAGGAATTGGTGTTGTCCTTATGCAAGAAGGTTGACCTTTGGCCTTTACCAGCAAGAAACTATCTGAAAGACATCTGGGAAAATCCATCTATGAAAAGGAAATGTTGGCTATTTTGCATGTCGTTGATCTGTGGCACCCTTATCTATTGGGGAAACGTTTCCAAATTAAGACAGACCATCAAAGCCTCAAGTATTTTCTGGAAAAACACATTTCCTCCCCAGAACAACAAAAATGGGTGACTAAACTCTTTGGATATGGTTATGAGATCATTTACAAGAAAGGAAAAGACAATGTGGTTGCGGATGCACTTTCCCAGAAATATGAAGATGAAGGATCCCTTTTTTCTCTTTCATTCATTGTACCAGATTGGCTCCAAGTCATTTGAAAGAATGGCTACAAGATCTCAAAAGCTCGCAATTGATCCAACAATTGTAGTCCAATGCTCCAGCTTCCCCAGGGTACTCTTGGCTCCATGATGAACTTCGATACAAAGTCTATTTGTATTTAAGTAAACAATCAAAGCTTAAATCCACGGTACTTTCTGAGCTTCATGCTACACCCACATCAGGGCACTCCCGGTTCACCAAAACCTATGATAGGGTCAAACGTTCCTTTTTCTGGGATGGTACGAAATAGGACATTCGTAATTTTGTAGCTGAATGTGATGTGTGTCAATGAAACAAGGGAGAAACAGTCAAATCTTCAGGCACACTACAATCACTCCCGATTCCACCTGCTATTTGGAAGGATATCCCTATGGATTTTATCACCGACTTACCCAAATTGGGCAATAAATCCGTCATCATGGTGGTTTTTGATCGCCTTTCCAAGTATTCTCATATATGCGCCCTTCAACACTCGTTTATAGAATCCACAGTGGCTCAAATTTTCATGGATCAGGTCTTCAAGCTTCATGGCATGCCACACTCTATTGTTTATGAACGCGACCCAACTTTCACAAGCAATTTTTGGCAAGAACTGTTCAATATACGAGGCACCAAATTGTATCTCAACACAACTTATCATCCCCAGACTAATGGCCCAACGGAATTTGTCAACAATTTTTTGGAAACATATTTGAGGTGTCCATCAAATCCACAATATCTCATAATCATAATCACAACAACCAATCATATAAAGAACCGGATCACTTGCATGCAAGTGTCCTCAAAGAATAAGTCTGCTCAGTGCGTGCAAGAGCCGGATGTTACAAATTTCAATTCCTTTTAGGTGTAAATTTATTCATTATTACAACTTATTAACACAAGGAACTTTAAAAAAAGAACAACACAAGTGCATTTCTCGAATCCAAGCATATCATATTTTGATATCCTCTATAAGAAGGGTAAGGATAATAATGTTTTCCATTCCTTATCTTGACATGATGAGCCACCCATATTTCATTCCATATTAGTTATCCAACCTAGTGTGTTACATGATATCCTCTCTGACTACATACAAGGTCCTCTTACAATGTAGTGTCCCCAAGGCAGAGCCCCGTTGTAAACCAAGTTCTGAAAGGAATTGTCATTATGGTTTATAAGCTGGTGAGCCAAGTTCTTATAAGATGGAGACTTATGTGTTTGTTAGGCCAGGGAGCCTAAGTGTTGAAGGCCAGGAGCCTGCTATTGTACTTGTATGTATGCAGAACATTTAATAAAATATAAA
>JZKD02S1703227.1:7111-19083 GCA_000966675.3 Picea glauca
TACGAAGGAAGTGGCAGTCTCCCAAGATTTAGACCTCAAGGAATATATATTTCCCCAAGGATAAAGGGGAGCATTAGGGAAGGAAGGGATAGGATGAGAGGAGGGAGAGGAGTCACAAGTGGTAGAGGAGGGGGCCTGAGAAGGGGAGGGGGGAGGAGGTGCCAACAAGGGAGATTTAGGAGGAGGGGGAGATGGAGAGTGAGCTCTTGCGAGGTCTACTTCCTATGCCTCTGGAGGAGATGAGGGAGGGGAGAGGGAGAGGAGGTTAGACAGATAAAGAGGGGACCTTGGAGAGGGGAGAGGGCATGAGAGAGAAGAAGGAGATAACACTGAAATATAATGAAGAGGCGGGGGAAAGGGTATCATACCTAAAGTAGGAAATTTGGAAACCAAGTGGCCTACAACTTCACTGGAGAGGACCTCTTTGTCAATGTCTAGGTGACAAGATTCATTCTTTCCTTATACCAAGAGAACCTCCACTATCTCCTGCTTTTTAATTGTGGAATTGGTTTTCCACTTAATTGCATGAGGTTGATGTAGCAGGGAAATTCTGGAGCATTGAGAGTGCAAGTGTCCAATTTCATGGCAGTCATGGCACTTGAAGGGTAGTCTCCAGTAATATACCTACTGGTGGCAGATAATTCTGGAATACACTAGGTCAATTTTACGTATTAATGCTTCTCTTACATCCACTTCAACCAAAATCCAATCCCAGCTGCGATCTTTTTTCAAATCCCAGTTGGGTTCCAGTTTTACAAAAGATCTCAATTTGTTACCAATGGATTCTAGTGCTTCCCTGGACCAGAAGGCTAGAGGAAACCCGGGCAGAATTTCCCATCCTTTCATTACTACCATAGACTCCTTTAGGAGGTCAAATTCCATTGTCCAAGGTTTCAGGGAAAAAACAGATGAGCCCCAGGACCAACTTTTACCGTGGATTTCCTCGCAATATTCATTTGAAAGAAAAGAAAAATAGATCCAAATTTTGGACAAGATGTGTATCTTAGGGATGTAAACAATTAGTGGTTTCTAGTGGTTCTACAACCATCTTGTTAGAGTCTTTTATCCTATATATTTTCCATTAAACATTCCAACCAGAGTCTTCCCCAAGCGTTGGGGGATGTTACTGAGAGGAATGTCATCACCCAAAACCATTTTTTTAGCCCATTTTTTCCTTGATACATCAGGCTGAAAATTTTTGGGTTTGGACGTCGCAACCAAAAACCCCCTTCTCCTTCTTCGATTATGTGCTCACAGGTGAGAGATACTTTCCTGAGAAGGGATAATATGTAGGTTCGGGGGTGGAGAGGTCCAGGCTATAGGGGGAGGGAGGCCAAGAGAGCATAGGGGTTCCATGCAGGAGGGAGGGAGGGGAAAGATTTTGAAGGTCTGATCCATAGGGGAGTGGTGAATGTGAGGGTGCATGAGAAGACGAGCAGGAGGAATGGATAGAATCCATGAAATTATACTATGACACGAAGGAAAGGGGGGATGGGGGGTAAGACTCAAAGTCTATAGACTTCATTTTGAAGGTCTCCATGTGTCCAAGTCACGTGGAGAGCACGCGGTCCTCACCTGGGGGAGTATAATAACGACATCGGGGAAGTGACTAGAAGTAGGGAACGAGAGTCGAGAGAGGGATTTATGGGTACCTAAAAAAGGGAGACTGAAAATAAGAGAGGGAGAGGGGAAGGGGGAAGTCTTGCAACCCACTCCTGAGGTTCTATACCTCAGTGGACATGGCATGAGGAGATAGACCACAGAGGCCAATCTCCCCTAAGTACCTTTTAAAGGGATGGGGTATTAAATTTTCACTTCTCCTGTCAACTTCAAATATTCTCTATCACAACTCCATCCTCTTTTGCTCATCAATATATTTCCAATGATGGTAAATTCACTCAAGATTGAGCTCTGGAATGAAAGGTATGACCTTCCAAAGTTATTGGGTTTACATAGGAAACACATCTCTTACTTCCATGTGGCATCCTAGTGACATGTCATTGACCATGTTGACACCTTGGTCTTAACGTGGCACTATAATATCCTGCCATGGTGGAACTTTAGTCCATGTAGGCCTACAACCATCGTCACTCAAACATTCTTTTGATGCACTCTCTCGGGTGGAGGACTTGCGAATGGATAATTTTGTAGCTTCCTTTCATCAATCCACTAGAGAAGTCTCATTACTTATCCATTTTTCATCTTTGCAATCTCGTGGATGCATAAATCTAGAAGCATCCTTTCATAGGTCAATCCAATAAGTATCAACACTTAACCATTTTTCCACCTGCACAGACTCGTGGACTCATAGACTCATGAATTTCATAATCTCACCCAAAAAGTATCAACACTTCTATTATTTTTCCATCTACATTGACTCGCAGATTCATGAATTCATAATTCTTCCCTTCATAATTCCTTCCAAAGAGTTTCAACACTTAGCCATTTTTCCATGTACTTGGACTCATGGAATCACGGACCTACAATTATGTGCCTCTCCTCCATAAGTCCATTTGAAAAGTATCAACACTTAGATTATTTTTTGAGTTTCTCGGGTTCATGTGTTGGCAGACTTGTGAGCCCATTCATATCACCTTTCCAACCCTAATAATCAACAAGGATTCACTCCCTATTACCTAGACCAATTATAGGCCTCCTCGTATCTTTTTCGTAGATGTAGGTATGTGACATATGCATAACATTAGCATGATTTCATCCCTCCTCTCATCAATTTATAAGGGCTTCCACGCCAATCAATGACCGAGATTACATCCTAGATGTATTCCGATCAATGACCGATATCTTTCAAACTTTTATTTTGACGTCCAAGGCTAAAACAAAGGTCTAATACATAGTTCACTCAAGGGCCTGTGCTATGGCCCACCGGACAAATACATTATTCCATTCATAGGATGATGCCTATCAATCTCTGGAAACATTGGCATTCCAATTTATCATGGTACATCATGTTGACATTACCTCTTCCCAAAATCTCGCTTAAACGAGACCACAATGATCTATGAAAGAGGTTAAATTCTGGGTTAATCCTTGATTAATGGTGCATATTAACTCAGGTACATTCTCTACAGGCATGGTAACCTGCTCCAATAAAGGTCTATATCTATTCACTCTGTTGACCCCACTACTATAATTCCTATTGGCACAGGGGTAGACCCAGGGTTCAACGCTACAAGAGCGCACCAACAAAACCCTAACTACTGGCCCTTTCGGCAACACCTGTGAAGAATATGAAGTCTCACCCAAGGTAGAGGCAGGGGTGGTTGCAGAACTCAAGTGTCTGCAACCTAAGCCGAGACAAAGATATGTGATTCTATCTCTTACATAACACTTAACATCGATCATTAATAAATATTCAACCCTCATTATACTTCACAGATAGCACAGAGCATCGCAACATTCACTTATATATAAGGTATCTTAATACTTAGCAACAATAAAACAGATCAGATCTAGTAGATTAGCACTAATCATCTTCATACATATCATATCTACTATTCATACACATCTACTGAAGCATAAAGAATAAATAGATCTATCTAAATATATCAAAGCACTTAGAAAATAATCACATCACTGCATCAGAACAAGGCACAAAGCAGACAACACATGATTTATGTGGTTCACCCCCACCCTGGGGCTACGTCCACCAACTCTTCTTCTCTATTATCATTGGCCAAGTGGTTACAAGAATAAAGCCACCAAACCCTACTGTGCACAGGAAAAAATATATGCGTAGCTTGCTAGATCCTTGTTCCTTGCCTTTTAGCACAAAGCCTTCTATATCTTCACACAGGGACTTTCACTAAGCTCTGCAAGTCTATAAAAAATGCGTAAAACTCTCATTCACATAGATCCCTTCTTGGCACTTAGCCTATATCACCTAGATACCACATTCTACTTGTTGGCATGTTTTTCAGATAGAGGCAAAGTATGCATGTTTGTCATTGATGGTGAAGATCAACACGATCAGTAGTGCAGTGATAATGGCATGGCAATGGCAAGATCAACAGTGATCGTTGGATCCCATTAAGAATTCCCGATGACCATCAGATCTGAATTTAGATAGGAAAGAGCGTGCAGTAGAAGAGAATAGATCTCAGTCATTAGATCTGAGCTTGAAGACTGGCCATCGTTGGATCCATAAGAAGGAGAACAGTCTTTATGTGCAAGATGAAGCGAGCATTCAAAATCCCGAAAGCAGGAGGACCATCCATCTTCAAGGACACGTGGCAAGTGACTAGAATTTTGCTGACCTGCACCTTGCAACTCGTGATATGTGAAATCGTGATAAGTTCTGGTCTATGGTCATAAACAAGGTCACATCATCAAAGGCTTAAGGGAAGGAGGTAATTGCTAAGCTCCATTTCAGGAATCGCAACTTGGAGTGTCGAGACCCTTCATCACAGGAATCCTGAAACGCGAGATTGCGACAAGATCTGGACCATTGGATCATTGGAGATCTTGACCGTTGATCAGGCTCGATGAAGTTCATAAGTTCACGAAATGCGAAACACCTTTTAGTGTAGGTTGTGGTCACCCTCGATGGTCATGTGAGAGGGAGGAGTTAGCGAAGATAAGCTCCATTTCGGGGATCAAAACTTGGAGTGTCGAGACCCTTCGACACATGATTTCTGAAATATGAAATGCGACACGCATCTTGATTAGGCCCATGGTCACAGCCAGTGGGCATATGGGATAAACGAAAGACCCTGCGGATTTAATCCAATGGTGCTGGTTATTTGAGCATCTGATCGAAGGGCTATTGTTGATCTTTATGATTAACTGCTCAGTTGTGATTTAGTTAGAATAACCAAATCATGGTTCTTAGATGGTTGGTGATTGAGTGGGTGAAGCATTGTTGTCCTAGGTATTCTAGGTGTAATTGAAGTGGTGTGTAGTGCATAAAAGAAAGACGGAGTGACTGTGAAGGGTTGGTTGTTCTTAATGAAAAATGAGTTGAACTATAAGAAAGGGAAAATTACAGTATGCGCAGTGTCAGATCGACAATATGCGTAGTGTGAGATAAAACTCAGAGATGAGTAATAGATGCAAAATAGACCAAAGCAGAGGAGAATTGCAGAAGAGATAGAAGCATAGAAGAATTGTAGGACATAAGAGAAGTGGTAATAATTGAAAACACCTGCGTTGTTGGTTATTCAATCATTTTACTTATAATCAAGGAGGTAGGGTGGTGCTAGGGAGGAATGTGGTCCTTTGATATTCAATTTGGTGCTTGAATATTGGAAGTTGTAACTTCCATCTAGTTGTGGCTAGAAAAACAGGGTGGCAGGGTGGTGCTCGGGAAAACACAGAGTTTTCTGTATACAAGTCGGTGCTTGTATAAATCCAGTTGGTTCTAGAATATTTAGGGAGTTTGTGCTTCCTTCTAGTGGGTGCTAGAGAAACCAGAGAGTTGGTTCTCTCAATAATTTGGAGCTTGTAAAACAGAGGTAGTAGCCTCACTTTGAGTTGGTGCTCAAACATAGATGATGTACAGAACTTAAAAGACTGCCTATCATTTCGAAGAAGAAGAGGTTTTCACCCTTTATGGGTTTCTTCGTGAAAATTTGTCTCTACGTATATATTATGTGTGATAGATGCTCATTATTTATGTTGTTCATATGATGTAAAATATTGATGGTCACTTGATGAAATATTAAAAATGGTTTAATAGAATTAAGATTGTTTAAGCACAGTAACAACTAATTCACCCCACCCCTCTCAGTTGTCTTAGTAATTTCAACACTACTAGATGCCTATATGTCTATTTATACATACAAAATGGGCCTAAGAGTGGGTAAACCCATGGCCCGACATCCCTTTCCCATTACATATTCCCCAAAACCCAAAAAGGGACCCAAAAGTGGGCCAAGATTATGCAATCTCCGCTTCGTCTGGCGCTCCATCTTCGACAGGATGTCAAAGTCCCAAAAATAGTCAAATATGACCAAGTGTTCCCCAAAACTTGGTCAAGGGCCAACAGGCCCCCAACACTCACCTGTGACTCATTCCGAGTCACTCTGGTCTGAGAAATTCTGCTTCGAACTCCTTGAGCTTGGCTCAAGCTGCTTCGACTTGCTGCAATTCTACGACCTCTTGCTCAGTGAACTCCTAGATGCGTGTGTCATTGAATGGCCCTTCTAGGTATTGTTTTTCTATGATGATGACCTATTCTAGCTAGGATCTTTGGTTTTCAACTTTGGTGAATAGTTGGCATGCCTTCTCTTGAACTGGTTGAATTCATTGAGAGACTTCCATCAATTTACTTTGGATCATGTGGATTTGTTGTTGGGCGGTGTGTTGCTTGTGAAACCTCTTCATCCTTTCGACTGGTTACAAGGCCTTCAGCTACGCCTGTAACATATCTGCATGCTACTTCACTTCTTGGATTTGTGACTCCAATGCTTGTAACTATAGATTCTCCGTGAGGTTTTCATATGTCTGAGAGCTCCTAGAGCTTAGCTTCTTGTACTCCAAGGAAAGAGCTTTCATTATGCCAACTGCACTATGAGAAGTTGCCTCTCTTAGGTCTCTAATTTCTTGAGGAGTCTCACACACAGTACGAAGTTCCATATTTGAGATGCGCTATTGAAGTTGCTGGATCACTCCTTCCATTTGTTCCACCTGCTGTGGAACCCGTTCTTCTGTTTGGACTTCGATGACTATCATAGAGAGAAATGATTTGTTGACCAGTTCCTTTACTTCTAGCTACTCTGTGATCAACTTCTCCTTGCTCTGTTGTCGCTCTAATTTCTCTTTGTCCCACTGTGCTTGAAGAGCAAGTTTTTCTCATTTGGTAGCACTACACTGCTCGACAAGTACTCCCTGTACCTGTGTCAAATCCTGGGTGTCTTGTGCTATATCTTCTTGAGCTTGTCGAAGGTGAGCTTCAACCATATCAACAATCCGCTGGAGTTGAGTTGGCTCATCTCCCGGTTCTATTGTTCCTGCTGTCAGAGGTGCAGTGGAGACTACACAACTAGATTGGAGTGTTTTCTACACTCCTTGGAGTTCAATATTGATATAGTTATACATCTTCTCCTGATTCACCTCCTACTTCTATAGTATCTCCTATGAAGCATCATTCACATCTGCAATGATGAAATTAAAATCATCCAATGTGAGGGCAGTTCGCATCTTGGTTACATGGGTTCTAGGTTTCTTCCGGGAGGAATATTTTAGAGGTGAAACCTTCCTTTTCTTTGATGAGTCCTCTTCATCCCTAGGTGGTGGTACTTCACCTTTCTATTGTTCAATTTCCGTGCCTTCAATCTCTTGGTCTTCATCCCCATCGTCTAGTGAAATGGATGTAGTCCTCACAGATGTGTTGTCTATATCCTGAACTTCTACAGGCTTCTTCGTCTTACTAGGTCCGGGTGTATCTTGCACAACTTCTGGGCTGCCTACATTGGAAAACTCTGCAGGGTTGGCTGGAATGAGAAGGTCTTCCGACCATTCCTTAGTGATTTCCTGTAAGTCTTCCTCTATCCACTTGTAATATGATTGCAATTGTTGCTTGTGCTCATCAGCGTGTGTTTTTATATAAATAAAGTGGCGGTCCGTGCTGAACTTCATTAAGGGCTGAAACTTGTGGAGGGTATTCGGGGTCATCTGAGGCTCAGACTGGATGGCTTGTTTCAACTAGTTGTAATAGGCATGGAAGACGACATTGGACTGCCACTACTTGTTCATGTCATTAGAGTACCACAAGATAATAAATTTCACGGCCAAAGGTTCGAAGGGCTCAATGTCAGGGAAGGTCGCACCTTCTGACATTTCCCATGCATTGAATGCGATCAATATGAGAAGCCAACTGAAGTGGAACTCATACCCTTGGTCTTTCACTTCTCGGTAATCAATCTCTAGTTGGTTTACAAGGTACTGCACCCAATTCATCTGAATTCCTTCTATGCATTTCCCAGCGAGGTCAACAACGAATCCAATTACTTGGGTGGGCCAGTTCTTGCGAACTATCTTGCCTACAATCAACTAACATGTGAGGCACACTGCGTCGTTCTAGATAGAGGCTACCTTGTAACCTCACGTTCCCTTCTCGACATCGCCATAAGTCTCCTTGATTCTTTGCACTAATGCTTGGTCTGAGGTCTTTCCAGGGTAAAAGTCCTGTGGGTCAGAGCCCTGCATGCTCAGCCCTGTGATCCAATTGATCAAGGTTGGATCCATAGTGATGTGACGGTTCAACCATAAGTAACCTCTGTGGTAGCAGTATAACAACAATTTCACACATGTGTTTACTTCCTGGTGCCAACCGAAGTGTTGGATCTTTATCACATTAAGCAGTGTGGAATGCGTGAGGTTCTGGGTCCATGGTTGTAGGATAATCTTTGAATTCTTGCCTTTGGTCTTAGTCAAGTACTTATGTTGGGCAAGCATGTTGTAAGCTTTCCGGTCTCCAAGGTTGAAGTCACTAAACTTCAAGGCTGCGAGGTTATTTTGGTTGGTGCGAACTGCATGTATCCCTTTCGGGAGGTACGTCATGGCCAAATCATAGTCAAAATCTCTAGGCACATTGTCCCAGTTGAGGGCACTGCTTAGAGGTGGTAGGTAGGCATGTAGAATGCTCGAAATTAGCTTGCCATTCGCGATATCATCTCTATGCTTCGTTCTCATCTCTATTGCGATTCTAGAAGTTCCTACTCCCCGAGAAGTCAATGGAGAAGCTTGGAATCCTCCCATTGATGATGCTTGAACACCTGTAGACATCCTTCTTTCCGACATGATTTTCTCTATCCTAAGATCAACAAGTACTTCCTTCACAGATTCTTCAAGTGCGTTAAGCTATTCAGACATACGCGCTCAGGTTTAATATCGGGGTCACAATGATATTAGATATTGTACAGGAATGAACAACAAGGGCGCGATGATCACTATATACACTTGCTAGTCTATGGGCTTCAAATTCTTTGTTGGAAAAAGTGTTCTTCATGCATGGCACAATAAGATAAATAGGCATTCCTGGAAACAGTGTACTTTGCAATGGGTATGAGCCTCATTAATTTGTGTTCTGTCCATTATGGAACAGTCCAATGGTCTCGTGATGGGCCATCAATGCTTTTTGATCTGTTTGGAGCGACATACGAATGGGTATATCGGCCTCCAACGACTATATTGCTTTGCCTCAACAAATTGGCCTATGTCACTGGTTTGATATCTTGACGAAGTTCAAATTCTGCAAGTTTTCCTTTTGCAAGGCTCCCTCTGGAATCTTCTGTAGCTTGTCAATATTAGCTCTCTTTTTACTTATCTTCCTAGCCTTCTTTCCAGTGAGCTTTGTCTCGGTGATTCTCTTCCCATTCTGATTCTTATTTTCCTTGGACACAGTCGCTTCGCGCTGCTGATATTATTTCCTAGGATTCAGGGGTAATACCTCTTCTATATCTGAGGCAGCTACTTCAATCTTTTGTAATTCCTCTAATTCTCTTGTAGCTTTGACATCTGGGCTTCTAATGTTGAATAGCTTCGATCTGTTCTCCTATTCTTCAATCAACTATGCGATCCTTCTAGTCATGAATTCTTTTAACTCTTATCTCTATTGTTCTAAAACCTCTTCTGCTTCCTTCTTTCTATCTTTATCTCTATCAATCCAATATTTTCCTAGTAACATGGTAAATGAGGCACTATCTTCAACGAATTTAATAATCTCAAATTCTTCCTTTGTCGAAGTTCCATTGACTGTCATAGGTATCTAAGCGATCTTTCCACATAACATCATCAGTTTTCCTCTAAATAGTCCTATTCCTCCTAATGAACGGATCATAGCAGGATTTCCTATAGCTTCCCAAGTTCTTTCTGGCATAATGTTCATGTGTGTCTCTTCATCGAGGACATAGTCAATGTCAAAGTCTCCTATTCTTGCTTCAATGCATTCTTTTTCTTTGAGAATCTCTAATAGTATAACATATCGATGGCCATTCAGGGTCTCTTTCATTTGTATCAATACCTTCTCCTATTCTTGCTGGGGTTCTGCCTCTTCTGGATCTACCTTAGGGTTTTCTTGATTCAGATTCATTTCTTCCAGCCTAGCGATCATTCTAAGGCAATCCAATACCTCATGGTCCATAGCTTTACAACAAAGACAACTAGATCCTCTTCTAGGGCAGTCCTTAGCAATATGTCTAGGTCTTCTACAACTGTAACAGAGGGTCACTCTTCTCTTTCTTTTAAATGATCCCCAACTTCTTCTATACTGTGCACTAGGATCATGGTAGCTAGTCTGCAAAAAATTCTTTCAAAGATCTTGCATCCATTTGTTAGTCCAAACATTCTTTCTATCCATAGGTATACCATATCTATCATTATGCTTATCATATTTATTCGTATCAAACTTTCTTTCATCTGTCAATGCCCTAGTTTTTAAGCTAGGAAAAAATCTATCAAACATACCTAGATCCATGCTCTAGAAACTAAAAAAAAAATAAAAAAATTCCACTTATCTCACTTCTATAGAGCACAAAGCTTCCAGATTTAAATTTTTTTTAACTATTCTTACCTTTATTAGAGCACTGAGCTTACAAATCTTACCTCTTTTAGTCAAGAATTCCCACTTTTACGTTTCTTGAAGCACAAAGTGTTTAGATCTCATTCCTTTTCTTCAGATCCAACCTCTTTTATTTCAGCTCGAGCCCCTTTCTTTCAGATCAAGCCTCTTTCTTTCAGATCAATTAGAATACTGTGCACTAGGGCACAAATCATCGCACAAGACTTTCAAGTTAACCTTTTTGCACCAAGATTCTTCTTCTCAATTCCCAACAATCATAGCTTCAGGTCCTGGCAACGAAACCATTTGTTGGCATAGGGGAAAACCCAGGGTTCAATGCTACAAGAGTGCACCAACAAAAACCTAACTACTAGCCCTTTAGGAAACACCTGTGAAGCAGATGAAGTCTCACCCGAGGTAGAGGCAGGGGTAGTTGCAGGACTCAAGTGTATGCAACCTAAGATGGGACACAGATTTGTGATTATATCACTTACAAAGAACTTAGCATCAATCATTCATCAATATTCAACCCTCATTATACTTCGTAGATAACACAAAGAATCACAACATTCACTTAGATCTAAGGTATCTTAATAATTAGCAACATTAAAACAGATCGGATCCAATAGATCAACACTAAGAATCTTCATACATATCAGATCTACTATTCATACACATCTATTAAAGAACAAAGCATAAGTAGATCTATCTAAATATATCAAAGCACTTAGAAAATAATCACATCACTGCATTAGAACAAGGCACAAAGAGGACAACAGAAGATTTACGTGGTTCACCCCCACCATGGGGCTATGTCCACCAACTCTTCTTCTCTATTATCATCAGCCAACAAGTTACAAGCACAGGGACACCAAACCCTAATGCGTACATGACATAATATCTATGCAGCTCGCTAGATCCTTCTTCCTTTCCTTTCAGCACAAAGCCTTCTATATCTTCACGCAGGGACTTGCACTAAGCTCTACAAGTCTATACAGAATGCACAAAAATCTCATTCACATAGATCCCTTCTTGGAACTTAGCCTATATCACCTAGATACCATGCTCTACTAGATGCCTAGATGTCTATTTATACATACAAAATGGGCCTAAGTGTGGGTAAACCCATGGGCCAACATCCCTTTCCCATTACATATTCCCCAAAACCCAAAAAGGGACCCAAAAGTGGGCTGAGATTCTGCAATATCTGCTTCGTCTAAAGCTCCATATTCGACAGGCTATCGAAGTCCCAAAAACGGTCAAATATGACAAAGTGTTCCCCAAAACGTGGTTAAGGGCCAACAATTCCTTCAAGCCCAAAACATGGTTTTTCATTCGATTCAGGAATTAGATAATTCAAGGATTTTTCTTTGGATCTTTTCCTTACATTCAACTATTAAATTATGACCCTAGTTTCCATTCATGGATTGTCCATAACAATGATATATATATA
>JZKD02S1703227.1:19093-39362 GCA_000966675.3 Picea glauca
AAAATTCCACTTATCTCACTTCTACAGAGAACAAAGCTTCCAGATCTAATTTTTTTTAACTATTCTTACCTTTATTAGAGCACTGAGCTTACAAATCTTACCTCTTTTAGTCAAGAATTCCCACTTTTACCTTTCTTGAAGCACAAAGTGTTCAGATCTCGTTCCTTTTCTTCAGATCCAACCTCTTTTATTTCAGCTCAAGCCCCTTTCTTTCAGATCAAGCCTCTTTCTTTTAGATCAATTAGAATACTGTGCACTAGGGCACAAATCATCGCACAAGACTTTCAAGTTAACCTTTTTGCACCAAGATTCTTCTTCTCAATTCCCAGCAATCATAGCTTCAGGTCCTGGCAACGAAACCATTTTTTGGCATAGGGGAAAACCCAGGGTTCAATGCTACAAGAGTGCACCAACAAAAACCTAACTACTAGCCCTTTAGGCAACACCTGCGAAGCAGATGAAGTCTCACCTGAGGTAGAGGCAGGGGTGGTTGCAGGACTCAAGTGTCTACAACCTAAGATGGGACACAGATTTGTGATTATATCACTTACAAAGAACTTAGCATCGATCATTCATCAATATTCAAACCTCATTATACTTCGCAGATAACACAAAGAATCACAACATTCACTTAGATCTAAGGTATCTTAATACTTAGAAACATTAAAAAAGATCAGATCCAATAGATCAACACTAAGAATCTTCATACATATCAGATCTACTATTCATACACATCTATTAAAGAATAAAGCATAAGTAGATCTATCTAAATATATCAAAGCACTTAGAAAATAATCACATCACTGCATCAGAACAAGGCACAAAGAGGACAACACAAGATTTACGTGGTTCACCCCCACCATGGGGCTATGTCCACCAAATCTTCTTCTCTATTATCATCATCCAACAAGTTACAAGCACAGGGCCACCAAACCCTAATGCGTACAGGACATAATATCTATGCAGATCACTAGATCCTTCTTCCTTTCCTTTCAGCACAAAGCCTTCTATATCTTCACGCAGGGACTTGCACTAAGCTCTACAAGTCTATACAGAATGCACAAAACTCTCATTCACATAGATCCCTTCTTGGAACTTAGCCTATATCACCTAGATACCATGCTCTACTAGATGCCTAGATGTCTATTTATACATACAAAATGGGCCTAAGTGTGGGTAAACCCACGGGCCAACATCCCTTTCCCATTAGATATTCCCCAAAACCCAAAAAGGGACCCAAAAGTGGGCTGAGATTCTACAATATCTGCTTCGTCTAAAGCTCCATATTCGACAGGATGTCGAAGTCCCAAAAACGGTCAGATATGACAAAGTGTTCCCTAAAACGTGGTTAAGGGCCAACAATTCCTTCGAGCCCAAAACATGGTTTTTCATTCGATTCAGGGATTAGATAATTCAAGGATTTTTCTTTGGGATCTTTTCCTTACATTCAACTATTAAATTATGATCCTAGTTTCCATTCATGGATTGTCCATAACAATGATATATATATATATATATATATATATATATATATATATTAATCATGCCAGAATCATAAAATTAAGCTCATTCGTTTTATCTCAGAACATTACAGAACACTTGTATTTAGTTGTGTGGGGGATGCACCTTTCTTTCCATCCTACTGTCACTTAAATGCATGATTTTTCAAATACAATAAGAATCATCCCTACAAATCAATTACGTATATGTATACCATAAGTACAAGCATTCAATCATGAATTTCTATTCAATTACACAAAGTCTATGAAATACTTATCTATTATAGTTGATAGCCGGCCAACTGACTATGGGTGTTTTCCTTTCCACCTAACCATAGGATTAGATGCATTCACTTTTAGCATTTTGGCCACCCCTGTGCCAAGTCATGATATCACTAGGGAATCTCTCTCAGGTTCTCAGTAATATTTGAAGGTTAATCTCCTTCACTCTACCCTAGGTGGATATTTTATTTACACCCAGTTATCCTAGACCCCTTCGAGGTTTATCATATGCCTTCCCAAAATCAAGATCGTGGCCCTCTTAGCTCAGGTTGGGTTTTGAGTCTTCTATGCTCCAAATCAAAACTCTTATACAGGTTCTTTGATCCTTCTATTGCATGTTCTCATGCATTATTTTCAGTAGTTATCTTCCCCGGAGGCCCAAACATCCTTCCATTTCTCTCCCTCTGTGCATATCCAGGCCGCATGCCCTCTCATTCAGGCTCTCCCCCACTGCCCCTTTTTCTTGCACGCATGACTTATTCAGGTTCTCGACCTTTCCTTCTATTTATTCTGTCAGAAGGAAACTCACGGGTCAATATTGGGGACCCATGATGATCTTTCCTATTATACTCTAGTTGATCACTTCCTGTCCCTTCTAACAACCTTCCATACTTCCATTCATTGGGGGGGTTGTTTTTTCAACTACCAACCCCTCCTCATTAATTGACTTGTCTTGTTATTTGGGCTAAGGGAAAATACTCTGAATGTTTCCACTTAATATTTCCACAAGGTGGCTTGGGGTCCTTTAAATTAATAGAACCTTCCCTCATTCCTCTAGTGACAGCATGGCCAGTACTTTAAGGATTCACCCATCAATCAATTGTCGGTGTTTACAATTTTAAACAATAATACATTTACAATATTTGCAAGTCATTGCATGAAAATTATAAATTATTAGTAATTACAGGATGGGGGGAAACATGGGTGTAACACTCCCCTCCCCCTTAAAGAAACACCATCCTTGGTGTTATTCTTAGAAACATCTGCCATGAATTCATATTTCGTTTCTTTCAACATCATTTTCCGTTTCTTGGTTTGGTCCTTTCCTAGACTCTTTGTGTTTAGCATATTCCTACAACAATTTTCAGAAACAAGGATATTAGTTATCATTTCATGGAATATTTTATTGTTGTTTAAATTCAAGTGGAAATATTCACAAGTTAACACAATTCTTATGTGTGCAGTTCATGGATCTGCATCCATATGGTTGTCTCATTAAATTGGCTCACTTCTTTCTTTGACATACCCTTTATGTGCATGATCGAAATCAACATATTACAAAAATTATTGGAGTCTCTTCTTCCTTGTGGTCACTCAACCTCCAGGCCTAGGCTCAAGCATCCCCTTCTCTGCTATACAGTCCCTCAGGTGATCCATATTTCCTTGCTAGGTATTTCTCGTGCAAGAATAATTTCTAAGACCTCCCTGAGTCTTACAACGGAGGTGTCCCTCATGCTTTCTTTGTCGAAAAAATCCCTTCGGCATGTGTCAACACAATACATCATTTTATGGGGATCATGGATTATCACAAGGCTATCATGTCACAACATTAGCATGTTACCATGCTTTCCATATTAAAATTCATCCTCTGTCCCTTGGGTTTGATCTTTTATCTCACTTGTATCACATGTATATAATAATTCATGAGATACTATCATCTATTTATCAAAATTTTCAATTTTTTTATCCATAGATTTCTAATTCCACATTTTCGTTTTCAGATCCATTCCGCACAGAACTAGATTCACAAGTATGAGATATCTTTCTCATAGAAGTTTGTCTCTTTTATAATCAGCAGGAACTGGTATTATTCGTGGACTTATAACACTTTTTCATCCAATAGCTTTCTTCCTACAATATCCTATTCAATAAACCAACCAATTGTTAGTTCTCATGCACACTATATTTTCATTGCACGCTTGTAGTGGTTCACAAACAATTTCAGAGTTCTGCATACTAACAATCAAGTTAATTTATTCAAAAAGGAAATACCACTCCTTTCAAAATGAAATCAAACATTAAAATGAATCTAATCAATGTGCCAATGTCCATTCCCACGTTCACACACAATGCACCCTTATATTGATTTTCAGATTAATACTTTTCATATTAGGAACTTTTCCTTGGTCGGTTGGAACTTGGCCAACGTTTTACCACATGGTTTATTTATAAATGCTTATTATTACATCAATACTATTTTTTTCCACTTTATCTCATCATGACCTCCAATCAGCACACATGAAACTAAACATTTTTCATAAATGAATCTAAGCATTCTTCCTTTACTAGTAACTAGGTGTCGATGTTTGCGTCCACCCAATTTATTTCCTTTCCATTCTGCAATTCCACAGAGCACTGGAAGATATTGTTTCTATAATGGTAAGTCCTATATATATCCATTCTCTTATCACATGCATCTCCTTACTGTGTTACATCATCTTGCTACCTTTTATAACTTTGGTTCCCAATCACTCGATTGGGAAATGTATTCGTGACATATTTTTGTTAATGCATTTTTCCAAAGATTTCAATCATCCTCGACTGTCATAGGTTCACACCTCCATCATGTATGTTCTTATTCCTAAATCATACCCTACTTGGTCTTGGCAGCCAATTCACATTTTTCCACTGTCTTATAAGCTGCCTACACCAATTTTTTGCAAACATCAATTTCTCGTCGCAATTTTCAAATAAACGACACTTTTATTTTTTGCGACATTTGCACATTTACCTTTGTTGATGTTTTCACGACTGTAAGCGTGAAAACTTGGTCTTTCGTAGTCGCATTAAAATCATTATTTGAACTGTCTTTATCCTTCTTGTTGATATGCCCATTGCGCTTACATTTCACTTATCGTTATGCAGCTGACAAAACTTTTTATCTGTACTCTTTGGACATTCTTAGATTGATTGTGTGACTTTGTCTCATTGAATTGCGATGCATTAGCATTTGGATTTATATGTTCTTTGATTTGATCTACTTGACCATTGGTGTCATGAAAATACATAGGTGTTATGGTTAAATCCTTCATATATATCTTTTAATATGATACCTATGTTCATGGTTTCAAAACTATTGGCATCTTGATTATATGAAGACCTATTGGCACATTGGTTAAAATCTTGATATGCGTTGTTACAATGCATTGGCGCATGGTTAAACATTTGGTATTGGTATCAATTCGTATGTTGGGTGTTTTAAAACTATGGCATAACGTTGATTGCGTGCATTGGTTTATACACTTACCATTGGTTTCATTGGTCGGCCAAGTGACATGATTGTTGAACTATACTATAATGGGTAGAACAACTATAAGTCGGCGGTTGTACCTTGGCAATAACTATTATGCATGGCATATATAAGCTCCACCACCTTTGCACGATGACATTAATGTCTATCCCTTATCCCTGTTTCACCTCTGTTAGCTCGGGTAACCCTTCGTGCACTCTGCTCCTATGTATGCTATGATCCAAACCCTGGCTCGTTCACCATGTGCTCATCTCCATGGAACCAGTGGTGTGAATTGAGCCGAACAGTAGCCAAGCCTTGCTACTGTTCGACAATACTCGAAAAGACTTAGAGGATAACGATTGGCTCACCTTTGTGCATAGGTTTGAGGGTTTTAATTTATTTGTGGCACAATAGTTCGCCCTGACTTTTGATGGATGTAGAGCCAAGGTGGGTGACATCCAATTGGAAATCAATGAGGAGTTTATTAGTTTTGCTACAGGGTTACCCTCCTCGGGACAACGTTGATTAAAAAATTCTAAGGTTGAGGAGGTGCCATGGCCGCTACTATTCGTCTTGCGAAAGGTCACATCTTGTGACAAAGGTATGCCAATCTCGGGGCTTAAACCACGATGGCACGATACTTTGATGGTGGTCAAACAATTCGTGACCTGTGAGGGTCGATATGTACTGGTTTTTCTCTACCACCTACGTTTGTTAATGAATTTTATGGGATACCCATTGAATATGCCTTTCTATTTCCAACGTAGCCTGTACAAAATGTCAAAAAGGTTTAAAAGGGAGAAGGCCGTTAGTAGCCTGTTCCACCATGGATTAATTAGACTTATCATTGTTCATCACTTAAGTCTCCATGGTGATAGCTAGCGAGATTTTATTGCTCGAAATGGTTTTGATGATACAGACCCGGTCCAGGTTGACAAGCCTGTGATTAATGAAGCTAAGGCTGGGCCACCCATACCCTTCCACATCCTACTACCATCTCCTAAGCCCTCGATCGACCCTGATACTAACTTACCCGACGTTATAACTGAGAAGGTTGAGGCTATTAAAAATACCATAAGCAAAAGGCCAAGGCAAACCCTACTGTTGATGGCAAAGGAAAAACGAATGCTTGGATTATCTTGAGAATGGCTAGGAATAAGCCTAAACCTAGTGTTGAGCAGAAGCCCATAGTCCTTAGTGAGGATTCAGACTCTGACATAGAACGCTTCCTAGCTAGTGAGTATCCTTACTAATAGGGTTTGTGCTCTGAGCCACCTTATGATTTTGTTTCCAATCTTCCCCCTTGCCTAAAGAATAATCCTAGCTACCCTGGGATCAAACTACCTAACAAAACCCTTGGCAATGTAACCAAACCCTCACCTACACTTTCTAAGCCTGGACAGTTATCCTGTGACCAATGTGATTTGTGGTTGGAACGATACTATATGGACGTTCCCCTGCCTCAATCGAAAATCAAATCGCTCGAAAGTCAAGTTGCAGTATTGACCAGCCAAAGAGACAAACTCCAAGCAACTGATAGGAAGCAGAGAACCACTAGTTCCATCACTTTCAAGAATGTTGAATCAGCCACAGCCGTGGTCAACTCCAAATTGTCATGATCAAGCTGTCTGCTCGCCATACATGTATGAATTTTGATATCATCTTGGTTCTGTGAATGACCAGGATTAATATAATGATGTGAGTTTGGTTTTCGAATAGCTCTGTCTATCCTTTGAAATGTCTATGTCATAATGTTGTTCATCCTGTACATTGTTTTCGCACTGATAAAAATAAATGAAGTTTTGATTTGGATACACGATTCGCTCATTCCCAGTTTAGCCACTGATAGATTCTTATCTGATTTTATTTTCTTTCAATTGGATTTGTTTTATATCTAAATCTGAACCAGAGGTTTTTCATGCTAGATTTAGAATATGATAATGTTTTGATTTGATTTCGTTATGGTTAGTTTGTATTCTGTGATTGTCAAATGATTTCATGAGTTTGGTTGTTATGATCTTTTAATATGGTGTGTCATATAATGTTCTAAATCGGGAATTCAACTCTGATCGTTTCCGATTTGGAAAGAATGGCTCTATTTTTATGGAAACAATACTCTCATTTAAGTCTATGCAAATGATATTCATGCCTGAATCATAAAACGGTTTTGATCCACGAAAACTATGTTAAACCCCAGCCGTTTGATTCGCTTGATTGGATTGTTGTGTATCTTCAGTTAGTAAGATCGATTTTATGAGTTGTATTCGTATAAAAAATAGACTTGATTACAACTCTGTTAATTTTAATTTTCAAATGAGTTTGTTAACTCAAATCGACCTATGTTATTGTTGTCAAATTCGTATGAGGAAAATAACAAACGATTGGCCAATTCTTACGAACTCTGTTACCAACTGATTGATCCTATTATGATTTCATTTACACGCCAGTTTCGAGTTAGTTCGCTCATGGCATGGATCATTTGTTATGTCAATACAATTATGTCGATTTGGAAATGATCTTGTTTGGATTTGATCATGTCTCCTATCTATGAGGCAACATAACAATTGCCTGCGATTTGTTTTAATTATATCGATTTCAAATTGATATGAAACGATTTCATAACTATTCGATTATGACTCTGTTCACCCGACTTTGTGGTAACAAACGAAATAGAGTACACGTATCTTTGTAGTCATTTGGTTGATCTTGGTATTGTTTGATTTCAAAATGGTATAACAATTTCAAATTGAATGATTCGTTTGCAAATATCTATTGGATGTTAGTTAAATTTAATTCTTTAATAGATTTAAATTGATTTTTATGATGATTCAGTGTCTTATTTAGACCAGCTACAGAATCGCAAGATTATGTAGCTAGTCTATAGAATTAGATTTTTTATCATTTTATTAATAAAATACCCTTCTAACTTGTCTATTTTGAACACCTTTTAGGTACATCCAAATTTCATTGGACATACTGGACAGTCTAGGGGATATTTGTGTGTTTTAGTTTTATTTTAGGTTCCTAGTTCAGTTAAACTTGGGATATCTTCCCAGATTTTATGTAAACAGTTTTGATAACTTCCACAGGGATGTTTTACCCTATGGAAGCTCTTTAAATACTTATTATTTTTTGTAATAAGGATCATCCTCACTTGTGGGAGAACCAGGCTATGGATTTATAATACAAAATGAGACAGAAGTTGATGTTTTGCTACAGCTTTCGCTTTTCAATATATCAATCTTTTGTTTCAAGTTTATGCATGTCGTTTGCAGTTGATTATATACTACTTTAGCTATCATAGTATATTGCAGAATGATGTGATTTAATTAATGTGATCCATGTCTGATTTCTTTCAATACTTAAAAATACAACAATTACTTTATTCAGTTAATGAACGACAGATTTCTCTTCTTCATCAATTGAATTATTTTGTATAAGTCTTTGCATACAGGTTTATCTAACTGTGAAGATTTATAAATCATAAGACTGTTGTAATTTTTATGTCTTGTTTGTCCTGTAATCATAATTGAAGAGAACTGCAGCTATCGTTTACGAGAAGCTCCTGGAAAATTTGGTGCGGGTTTCCTCCCTCCGATCAGCTAAGACAATCATCATACACAGGACAAATCTGGAGCGTTTCTAGGTCAGTTTGTAATTTATTTTTGTTAGTTTATTTAGTATAATTCGAGTAGTTTAGTTAGATATATGTTAGTTAAATGTGTAGTTAGAATTAGTATATTAGTTGTTTAGTTTAGTTTTTGTTTCATTTCTGTTCATAAAATTATAAAATCAACAAAAAAATATCTTTTTCCATTTTATGGCAGAATATAAATGAGTTTTTCAGGTTTTATTCAAATCTGTAAATTGTTGATATTGTACATTTTGTGAATAAGTTATATTTCCGTTAGTAGTTAGATATTTAATTAGTTAGAGTTAGTATAGTTTTAGATAATAGATTGTATATAGAATAGTTAGTTTTGTTTTCATTTGTTTAATAGTTAGTTTTAGTTAGATTAGTTTATTAGTTTGTTTAATAGTTAGTTTTAGTTAGATTAGTTAGTATAAATTAGTTTTCTTTTGTTTTTTTAGGACCTTAGATCAACTAACGGAGCCGCTAAACCCATCAGGGTGGTTCATCCCAAATGGCTTGGGTTATTAGACAACCCCAGACTGGTTCCACTCTCTCAGTTGACGGACGATCAATTTTGCCTATCAAAAAATGGCGCTAGAAGGAGGGCCTGCATTTAATTAATGGCACGAGGCAGTCACAAGACTCCTCCACCACCTAATCACTCACCTATAGTGACTAGAAGCCGTTCAAACGATAATATTCCCCTTCAAACAACAACCACTTCAACCGACGATCCACAGATCACAGTTGAGCCAACAACCCCTAATCCTACAGGTGGTGACATACAAGAGATTGTCCGTCAATCTCTTATTAAAACACATAGTGCCTTAGCCCATTTGAGGCAACCTAACCATCCATGGGGACAACCTTTGGATTTCTCTGATATCAGAGAACAATTAGGAGACACTAGTCTCACTGTGAATCCTTCAGATCCGATTTCAAATCCTACTGCAAGAGGATCTGGGATACCCCCTTCACCACCTCCATCATCTCCTTCCTCTTCCGGAGGAGATTCCTCTGACGAAGGCAATTCCCCTTCTCAGCCTTCCACACTCACTACACCAATGGAAAATCAGAACAACCTTGCTAAACCCTAGCTTGATCATGATGTCATAGATATACCTGGAGCTCATCATCCTCTACCTAAACACCCAGAGAAATGGCTTCCCAAGTTTGATCCTGACTCAAAACAGATCGCTGAAGATCACATTAAACTTTTTATGTTAGCCATAAGACTCCGCAATGTCGAACATGAAGATGTAGTCTATAGGTTGTTCCCTTATAATTTCGAGGGTAATGCATCCACATGGTACTTTTCCCAACAACCCCATACCATCGTGTCTTGGGAAAAGTTCGAGTCGTGCTTTTTGGAAAAGTTCGGATACGGTAAGCCTCCAGAAGTCCTAGTCATGGATCTTTCTAGCTTAAAAATGAACCCAAAAGAAAAATTTAAATACTTTAATCAAAGATTCCTAACAATCGAAAACTGAATCCCTGGGGATTCTATGCCTGTCGAGAGTCTTATAATAGCATACTACACTAAAGATTTGCATCAAAGTATAGCTATTTGGGTTAAACGATCTAAGAAAGCCACATTGTTAGAAGCCTTCGAGGAGGCCAGCCAGATTGAAAAGGACATACTTAGTCTTAAATACTCTACTAACAATGAAATTGAGACTAGTTCTTCTTCCAAAAAGAAGATTGAAATCCTCCCCAGACCCACTCAAAGTAAAACACAACCTGAAAACTCTGATTTAGAAAACTTAACTAAAGGTGTTCAAAAACTGTCAAATCAAGTTATAGACTTGAAAAGGTCGACCAAAGAAGCTTTCTCGAGCAAAGGACCTTACAAAACCCCATTCCGGAAGCCTTTTCCCACTAACCGACCTAACCCAACCACCGAAGGCCTTAATCTAGAAAGTCTACAATGTGCCCTTCAAACAATTCTAGAAGCCCAAGATAACTTGATGCGTCCTGAGATCCCTGAGGAGGTAGTTGAACAAGAAATAGTTCAAGAAGAAGAGTCTTCTCCAAACATTTTTGTACACTTCTCGGATAGCATCTTTCAAGCTAACTTTGAGACAGTTCATCCTTATAACACTAGGAGTAAGACAACAAACAAACCTTTTACCAAAAACACTGCAACTTCGCCTCCAAAGCAATCTAAATCAGCTGAGACGAAACCGAGTAATGCTAACCCCAACTTAGATTATGATGTAGTTGAAGATCTTAAAAAGTTAAGGGCTAACATTTCTATTTATGAGTTATTGAAGTTTCCCTTTCTGCTACAAAAAATGTTACAAAATATCTAGGAGAATGGCAAGAATGGTAATTCTAATGGTAACAAGGTTGTGCAAAACAAAGCTCCCCAGAAGACTTCCACTAAAAACAATCCTGATCCTCAAGATAAAGGAAGTCTTCCTGTAAGTAATGTAAATAATGTAGCTAATGTAGATAAAGTAGTCGTAGAAACTGCGAGTAAAAAGCCACAAGTTACTACTCTTAGTACTCGCAAAAATGTACCTCCATTCCTATTAACTTTTGAGATATTTAATAGAAATGTGAACAATTGTATGGTAGACTCAGGAGCATCATCCAATGTGATGCCTTGGTCTGTTTGCCAAAAGATAAACGCAGAAGTTGAACCATCTACTTTAAAAATCATACAACTTGATTGGACAAATGTCAAAGTTATAGGCGAACTAAAGAATGTGCTTATTAGATTATCGTCTAACCCCAAGGTTCATCAAGTTACTGAAATAATTGTTGTGGATATTCCAGAAGTGTATGGTTTGTTTTTAAGTAGGGACTGGTCGGAACAACTACATGGTTATTTCGCGACAGATTGGTCCCATCTATGGCTTCCAGAAAATGGCAAGCCTAATAAAATCAAAGTAAACTGTGAGCGCTACCTTCAGTTCACGGTCACAGATTTGAACAATCCCAATGAACTGTATACACCTCCTGTTGATTCACTCGAAGTACAAGGGATGGACACCTTCTTCAGCAATTTCATGGCCGAGGCTTCGCCTATCACCAATCCTGAACAACAGTCCGAGATTGTAGCATATATGTAGCCAACAGCTTCCACGCAAAGGTCCCATGTACCCGATGCAAATAAAATTTGGTCTCTGTATTTCGACGGGTCAAAGTCCAAAGAAGGAGCTGGCGCAGGCTGCGTCATTATCAATCTGGCAGGGAACAAAACATTGATGGCACGTAGGTTGAAATTTGAATGTATTAATAATACTGTAGAATATGAGGCTTTAATGCAAGGTCTCAGAAATGATTTGGATTTGAACATTCAAAATTTAACCGTCTTTGGAGACTCTGAAATAGTGGTTAGACAGGTAAGAGACTCTATCCACTCTCTGTCTCTGCATCTCAAAAGCTACTAGTCTGAGGTATGGAATTTAATGAATAAGTTTTCTGCTTTCAATATAAATTCTATTCCTAGATTAAATAATGTTGAAACAGATTTATTAGCTAATGTAGCTTCTAAAATTCTTCCTGCAGAAGGCTTGTCCCCAGATGTATTCTGCGTTGAGCTTCTTTTTCGACCATCCATTCCTGACAACATCACGAGCTGGAGAGTATTTGACGACGATCAGCAGATTATTAACTTTCTGCACATGGAAGAAACCTTTCAAGGCGCGGTGATAGAAGAACACACACACGATGACAATTTGTACGATTTCAAGGTAATACCACATCCGAGAACACCTAAATCTTCATCGGATATGGTAAACTTGATCCCTAAATTTGTAGCTAGATTAGAGAAGTTTTACGATTTTCAAGATAAATTTAAAAAGACGGTCAATTGTAAAACCAATAGTTCCTCGTTATCTTATGAAAAAGTAAACTTAGGAACTAATAAAAATCCTCAGTGAATTAATCTAGGGTTGGGATGTTCTCAACAAGAAAAAGATGCATTTATTAAATTTTTCAAAGAATTTAAAGATGTCTTTGCATGGACGTATGATGACCTTAAAACTTTCGACCCTAACATCATACAGCATGTCATTCCGATGAAGCCCCAAACCTTACCCTTTCAACAAAAACTAAGGAAAATGCACCCCAAGCTCGAACCGACCGTTCAAAAAGAATTGAATAAGCTCCTAAATGCTAAGATAATTTTTCCTGTTAGGCACACTCAATGGGTTTCTAACCTTGTCCCAGTCCGGAAGATAAGTGAGGAAATTCGACTCTACATCGATTTTCGAAACCTTAATAGAGCGTATGATAAAGACAACTATCTTGTCCCGCCCATGGAACGGATCCTTCAATAGGTATCTGGTTCTAAGAGGCTATCCTTACTGGATGGTTTCTCGAGATACAACCAAGTCCTGATGTCTCCACCAGACCAACTTAAAACTACCTTCCGTACCCCGTGGGGCATTTATGCTTATCGCAAAATGCCCTTTGGATTGATTAATGCTAGAGCCACCTTTCAGAGAGCAATGGACATTGCTTTCCGAGGCTTAATCAGTCATTCTGTCGTAGTTTACTTAGATGATGTCACTGTATTTTCTAAAAACAAAAATGATCATCTAGCTCACTTACGAGCCATCCTACTGCGATGTCGCAAATACGACATCTCCTTGAATCCCAAAAAATCCGTCTTTGCAGTAGAACAGGGTAAACTCTTAGGATTCATTGTGTCTAGTGAAGGGATGATTATTGATCCCGAAAGGACTCAAGGCATAAAGAAACTTCCCCCTCCTACATCCAAAAAATTGATGCAGTCCTTCTTAGGCCAAATTAACTTCGTGAGAATATTTGTCCCCAATTTCTTCGAAATGGTCAGGCCTTTACAGAATTTGATTAAGAAAGACACCCAATATCACTGGGGACCCCTAGAAAATCAAGCTTTTAATGCAATAAAGAAGGCCATAATAGACGCTCCGTCTCTCATGAGCCCAGATTTTTCTCAAGACTTTACACTTTACACTTTTTCTTCTGACCGTTCCTATGTCGTCGTCCTAACCCAAAAGAAAGCCGAGAAAAATGAAGTACCCATTGCCTTTATGAGATCTACTTTCAAAGGCACTGAACTTAATTACCCAGTGGTAGATCGATAAGCCTACGCTATTTTCAAAGCAGTTAAGCACTTTCGGTCCTATCTTTTGAAGTCAAGGACGAAAGTCATTGTCCCCTACCCAACTGTAAGGAACCTGTTAGTGCAGAAGGAACTAGAAGAAAAGAGAGCCAACTGGGTCACCTCCTTGCAGGAGTATGACTTAGAAATCACCCCAGCTCAGATAGTGAGATGCCAAGGGTTGTGCAAGTTAGTTGCTAATTCAGCAACAGGACAGCAAGAAGAAAGCGATACGTCAAACCTAGGACAATGCGATCAAAGTCTAATCCGTTGCACGCAAAACCCTGTCAGACCTTGGCATGATGATATAAGATTATATCTTGAACATGGGTCAGCCCCCCATCACCTGGACCCCTCTAAAAGAAGAGCATTGAGATTAAAGTCTGCCCCTTTCATTTTGTTAATGGTGTTCTTTTTCGTCAGAATTTTGACGGCATACTGATGCGTTGTCTTGAAAAGGACGAAGCAGAAAAAGTCTTGCTCGAGTTGCATGCAGGAGAAGCTGGTGGTCATTTTAGTGGTGAAACCATTTCTCATAAGGTTTTAAGAGCTGGTTATTACTGGCCCGCACTTTTTAGAGACGCCCATGCCTTGTGTCGTAAATTTATCATCTATCAGAAAGCATCAGGACGGTTACAAAAACCAGCCTTTCCTTTGCAACCCGTTTCAGTAGATTCTCCTTTTCAGCAGTGGGGCCTTGATATCATAGGTCCAATCAACCCTCCATCCTCGCAACAACACAAATTTATTGTGATAGCCACAGATTACTTTACCCGATGGTCTGAAGCTGCTGCATTAAGAACTGTCAACACCAGTCAGGTTATTGCCTTTCTAAATTCAAATATTATCACTCGTTTCGGTATCCCTGACTGTTTAGTATTCGATAATGCTTCTTACTTTTCCTCTCTTGAGATGAGGGAGTTCTCTTTGGAAAGAGGAATTAAGTTGAAGTATTACCCCCAAGGCAATGGATTGGCAGAATCCACAAATAAGAACTTGATCAAAATAATCAAGAGAACGATGGTTGAAAATCACAAAAATTGGCACAATGCACTGCTAAATGCATTGTGGGCTGATAGGGTAACACCAAAAGCTGTTGTAGGTAACTCCCCCTTTTTTCTCGTATATGGTAGAGAATCAATTCTGCCACCTCACATTCTTCTTCCTTCACTTCAATTGTCACAGAAAGTTCAAGAAGAAGATTGTCCCCCTTTGGAAAACCGAATTAATGCTTTGATGAAGCTAGAAGAGATAAGAACCCAAGATAAATGTAAGTTAGATCAACATCAACAATTGGTTAAAAGCTGGTTCGATTCTAATTCTTCTCCTGAAGTGGGACAAACCACACGAGGGAAAGGGTGAGCACACAAAATTTCAAAATTTGTGGCTTGGACCGTTTTTAATTGCTGAAAAGTTGGGTCCCAATTCTTTTCGATTGCAAAATCTTGAAGGGCAGTCTGACACCTACCCGGTGAATGGCCAAGCCTTGAAAATATACTTTGCCTGATAACTACCCTTGTATATCATGTAAATATTTCTCTTTTGTTTGCTTGTTCGTTTTGTTTTTGTTTTTGATTTGAATTTATCAGTTTGTGTTTTTGGAAATACACATACCTGTACACTGAGCTATTCAGACAAAGACAATAGAAAATTCCTTCGCTAAAATAACTGCTAAGAAAAAGGTATAAACATCAATGGTATATTTCTGAAATTTATATCTATGTTGGAAAAGTCTATTGTTTAAAAGAAGATGGTTGATTTCGATCTTTGAGTAAAGCTTGTCATGATCACCTATTATCTTTTTACACTATCCCTATTCCGTAAAGGAATGACTCAGAGGATGTCTCCCTGCCTTAGGAAGTTGTTTTTGTAAATAAAACATCTCTGGATCTAAATAAAGGGCAGTTCTAAAAAAATTATGATGAGGTCTGAAAAAATATGTTAAAATATCATGATTTTCAGCGCCACCCCGCTCAACTACAGATCTATGAAAATAAAAAACAAAATAAATTATTAATAAGAGTTGTGGGAAGTGCTTGTAAACCCGCAGGGATGCTGAATAGGTCTGCTGGTAGCGGGTAAATGCATGCATGGCGCCAAGACAACTTCGTCGAGGTACTGAACATGCCCGCTGCCAGTGAAGAAATGTCGGGTATATGAAAATTTGTAAATAAGAAACCTCCTTAATGTCTTTTATTCTGATCTAGAACTTCTTAACAAGATACAGATGTCAGAGTGGGTTAAATGGCAACCCTGTTGAGGCTATGGATGCCTGTTGGCAATAGTGGCTCTGTCAACAGTATTGTATATTTTATCTTTAATATCGTGACTTGCTGGTCTTAAGACTTTTATCAATTATCATCCTTTAAACACTACTGGAATAGTTGGTTAATGATGATGTTTATATGATTTTCTGGTTGTTGTTTTTGAGTTGGAATTATCTTTGTTGTCCTAATCTAAATTTGTTCCTTTTGGCAGAGATAACTGTTTCTACTAGTGTGTCGCCATTGTTGGCAGCCAATTCAAATTTTTCCACTGTCTTATAAGCTGCCTACACCAATGTTTTTCAAACATCAATTTCTCGTCGCAATTTTCAAATAAACGACACTTTTATTTTTTGCGACATTTGCAAATTTACCTTTGTTGTTGTTTTCACGACTGTAAGTGTGAAAACTTGGTCTTTCGTAGTCTCATTAGAATCATTATTTGAACTGTCGTTATCCTTGTTGTTGATATTCCCATTGCGCTTACATTTCACTTATCATTATGCAACTGGAAAAACTTTTGATCTGTACTCTTTGGACATTCTTAGATTGATTGTGTGACTTTGTCTCATTGAATTGCGATGCATTAGCATTTGGATTTATATGTTCTTTGATTTKATCTACTTGACCATTGGTKTCATGAAAATACATAGGTGTTATGGTTAAATCCTTCATATATATCTTTTAATATGATACCTATGTTCGTGTTTTCAAAACTATTGGCATSTTGATTATATGAAGACCYATTGGCACATTGGTTAAACTCTTGATATGAGTTGTTACAATACATTGGCGCATGGTTAAACATTTGGTATTGGTCTCAATTCGTATGTTGGGTGTTTTAAAACTATGGCATAACATTGATTGTGTGTGTTGGTTTATACACTTACCATTGGTTTCATTGGTCGGCCAAGTGACATGATTGTTGAACTATACTATAATGGGTAGAACAACTATAAGTCGACGGTTGTACCTTGGCAATAACTATTATGCATGGCATAGATAAGCTCCACCACCTTCGCACGATGACATTAATGTCTATCCCTTATCCCTGTTTCACCTCTGTTAGCTTGGGTAACCCTTCGTGCACTCTACTCTTGTGTATGCTATGATACAAACCCTGGCTCGTTCACCGTGTGCTCGGCTCCATGGCACTGGTGGTGGGAATCAAGACGAATGGTAGCCAAGCCTTGCTATTGTTCGAAAATGCTCGGAAAGACTTAGAGGATAACGGTTGGCTCACCTTCATGCAGAGGTTTGAGAGTTTTAATTTATTTGTGGCATAGCAGTTCGCCCTGACTTTTGATGGTTGTAGAGCCAAGGTGGGTGACATCCAGTTGGAAATCAATGAGGAGTTTATTAGTTCTGCTATAGGGTTACCCTCCTCAGGACAATGTTGGTTCAAAAATTCTAAGGTTGAGGAGGTGCCATGGCCGCTACTATTCATCTTGCGAAAGGTCACATCTTGTGACAGAGGTATGCCCATATTTGCGCTTAAACCACGATGGCACGATACTTTGATGGTGGTCAAACAATTCGTGACCTATGAGGGTCGATATGGACTCGTTTTTCTCTACCACCTGCGTTTGTTAATGAATTTTATGGGATACCCATTGAATATGCCTTTCTATTTCCAGCGTAGCCTGTACAAAATGTCAAAAAGGTTTAAAAGGGAGAAGGTCGATAGTAGCCTGTTCCACCATGGATTAATTAGACTTATCATTGTTCATCACTTAAGTCTCCATGGTGATAGTTGGCAAGCTTTTATTGCTCGAAATGGTTTTGATGATACAGACCCGGTCCAGGTTGACAAGCCTGTGATTAATGATGCTAAGGCTCGGCCACCCATTCCCTTCCACGTCCTACTGCCCTCTCCTAAGCCCTCAGTTGACCCTAATACTGACTTACCCGACATTATAACTGAGAAGGCTGAGGCTATTAAAAATCCCGTAAGCAAAAAGGCCAAGGAAAACCCTACTGTTGATGGCAAAGGAAAAAAGAATGCTCGGCTTATCTCGAGAATGGCTAGGAATTAGCCTAAACCTAGTGTTGAGTAGAAGCCCATAGTCCTTAGTGAGGATTCAAACTCTGACATAAAACACTTCCTAGCTAGTGAGTATCCTTACTCATAGAGTTTGTGCTCCGAGCCACCTTATGATTTCGTTTCCAATCTTCCCCCTTGCCTAAAGAATAATCCTAGCTACCCTTGGATCAAACTACCTAACGAAACCCTCGGCAATGTAACCAAACCCTCACCTGCACTTTCGAAGCCTGGACAGTCGTCCTATGACCAATGTGATTTGTGGTTGGAACGATACTATATGGACGTTCCCCTGCTTCAATCGAAAATCAAATCGCTGGAAAGTCAAGTTGCAGTATTGACCAGCCAAAGAGACAAACTCCAAGCAACTGATAGGAAGTAGAGAACCACTAGTTCCATCACTTTCAAGAATGTTGAATCGGCCACAGCCGTGGTCAAATCCAAATTTTCATGATCAAGCTGTCTACTCGCCATACAGGTATGAATTTTGATATCATTTTGGTTATGTGAATGACCAGGATTAATATAATGATGTGAGTTTGGTTTTCGAATAACTCTACCTATCCTTTGAAATGGCTATCTCTTAATGTTGTTCATCATGTACATTGTTTTCACATTGCTAAAAATAAATGAAGTTTTGATTTGGATACACGATTCGCTCATTCCCAGTTTAGCCACTGATAGATTCTTATCGGATTTGATTTGCTTTCAATTGGATTTGTTTTATATCTAAATCTGAACCAAAGGTTTTTCATGCTAGATTTAGAATATGATCATGTTTTGATTTGATTTCATTATGGTTAGTTTGTATGCTGTGATTGTCAAACGATTTCATGAGTTTGGTTGTTATGATCTTTTAATATGCTGTGTCATATAATGTTCTAAATCAGGAATTCAACTCTGATCATTTCCGATTTGGAAAGACTGGCTCTGTTTTTATGGAAACAATACTCTCATTTAAGTCCGTGCAAATGATATTCATGCCTGAATCATAGAACGACTTTGATTCATGACAACTATGTTAAACCCCAGCCGTTTGATTCGCTTGATTGGATTGTTGTGTATCTTCAGTTAGTAAGATCGATTTTATGAGTTGTATTCGTATAAAAAATAGACTTGATTACAACTCTGTTAATTTTAATTTTCAAATGAGTTTGTTAACTCAAATTTACCTATGTTATTTCTGTCAAATTCGTATGAGGAAAATAACAAACGATCAGCCAATTCTTATGAATTCTGTTACCAACTGGTTGATCCTGTTATGATTTCATTTACGTGCCAGTTTCGAGTTAGTTCGCTCATGGCATGGATCGCTTGTTATGTCAATACAGTTATGTCGATTTGGAAATGATCTTGTTTGGATTCGATCATGTCTCTTGTCTATGAGGCAGCATAACAATTGCCTGCGATTTGTTTTAATTATATCGATTTCAAATTGATATGAAATGATTTCATAACTGTTTGACTATGATTCTGTTCACCCGACTTTGTGGTAACAAACAAAACAGAGTACACGTATCTGTGTAGTCATTTGGTTGATATTGGTTTTGTTTGATTTCAAAATGGTATAAAAATTTCAAATTGAATGATTCATTTGCAAATAGCTATTGGATGTTAGTTAAATTTAATTCTTTAATAGATTTAAATTGATTTTTATGCTGATTCTGTGTCTTATTTAGACCAGCTACAGAATCACAAGATTTTGTAGCTAGTCTATAGAATTAGATTTTTTTATCATTTTATTAATAAAATACCCTTCTAACTTGTCTATTTTGAACACCTTTTAGGTACATCCGAATTGCATTGGACATACTGGACAGTCTAGGGGACATTTGTGTGTTTTAGTTTTATTTTAGGTTCCTAGTTCAGTTAAACTTGGGATATCTTCCCAGATTTTATGTAAACAGTTTTGATAACTTCCACAGGGATGTTTTACCCTATGGAAGCTCTTTAAATACTTATTATTTTTTGTAATAAGGATAATCCTCACTTGTGGGAGAACCAGGCTATGGATTTCTAATACAAATTGAGACAGAAGTTGATGTTTTGCTACAGCTTTCACTTTTCAATATATCAATCTTTTGTTTTAAGTTTATGCATGTCATTTGTAGTTGATTATAGACTACTTTAGCTATCATAGTCTATTGCAGAATGATGTGATTTAATTAATGTGATCCATGTCTGATTTCTTTCAATACTTAAAAATACAACAATTACTT
>JZKD02S1703238.1:112791-129727 GCA_000966675.3 Picea glauca
AAAACTAAATAGTATGTGTTTCATCTTCAATTATAAGACCCAATTAATATGAGCCTTTTAAATTTATAACATATTCAAAACATTATTTAACTTAGATGTTAACATTAAAATATTAGGCATTTTTATATTTTAGGTTGAATTTATACGAGAAGTTTTTGTATCTTTATAAGCTAGATCCAAAGAAATTTTGGAGAAAATTTATTCTTCGTAAAATTAAAGAAAATGCTACGATTCCCCTAACAGACTGGAATTCCTATTTGAAAAATATTTACGAATCCTGTAATGTCATGGATAAAATTCCAAAAGTTTCTACAGAAGATGATGTTTTTTTTATAGAATGTTGAAATTATTAATACAACTGAGAGGGGGGGTGAATCAGTTGTATGTGTGCTTAAACAATTTTAAGTCTGTTAAAACATTATTAAAATTTCCTCATGTGGTCATCAACAATATACANCATATGGACAGTAAAGGTAAAGAACAACAGTCACACATAAAGTATACACAGAGACAGATTTTTCACGAGGAAACCCATAAAGGGAGAAAACCTCTTCTTCTTCGAAATGATAGGCAGTCTTTTAAGTTATGTACATCATCTATAATTGAGCACCAACTCAATGTGAGGCTGCAACCTCTGTTTTTACAAGCTGCAACTTGTTTGAGAGCACCAACTCTTTGGTTTCTCTAGCACCTACTAGAAGGAAGCACCAACTCCCTAAATATTCCAGCACCAACTGGATGGAAGCACCAACTTCCTGAATGTTCCAGCACCAACTGGATGGAAGCACCAACTTCCCGTTACATGGGCTCCAACCTGTATAACAGAGAACACTTGTTCTCCCTGGCACCACCCTACCACCCTGGTTTCTCTGGCTACAACTTCCTGTGTTCAAGTACCCACTTGAACTTATGAGGACAACAGTCCTCCCGAGCACCTCCCAACCACCCTCAAATATAAATGGCTAAATAAACATTCAACTTTACAGATAAATCAGTTCTTACCAATCTTTCTTTGTTCTGTAAATCTGGTCTTCTGCACACTGTTCTGTTGCTCTTCTCTTCCTCTGTCTATTCAGCAGGTATGCTCTGCATCAACTCGTACTCTCATTCTGCTCTTCTTCAACTCGTTCTGTTATTCTACTCTGCATTTCATCTCACACTTCACATATGCTCAATCTCCTCTTGCGCATCCTCTTCTTCTATATTCTTACAGTTTCATTCTTTTTCACTTGCAGACGACTACTTGGACACAGTCTGTTTCATCTTCTTTTATACACACGAACATGACGGTTCAACTTCCTAACTCCTTAGGCAAAAAGACGACAACTATCTAAGCACGCCAACTGAAAATCTAACTGATTTGCAATCATGAGTCCGTTTTGCTAACAGATTCCAAACTTAGGAGTTAATCTGTGAGAAAGAACAGTGACCCTCCGATCACATTCAGGTTTTATCCGCACCATTGGATGACCTTTATTATTCTTGCCTTTTTAAATCGGGTTTCGCCATTTCGGCATTCCTGTGCCCAAGTGTCTCGACACTTCATGTCGCGATCTCCGATACTCCGAAATGGAGCGTATCTGGATTGACTCCTTCTCTTCCCGTGACCAAGGGTTGTGGCCACAACCTTATGCATAAGGCACTTTCGCGATTTCACATATCGCAAATTCGTGATTCAAGTTTCTTTGTTTCTTTTGTCTCTCCAGATTGCGATTCGCAAAACTCCGACATGGAGTTGAACTTAATGGTCCAGATATGAACTTGTTTCAACGGCTACGATTGGATCGCGATATCGCATATCGCGAAATCAGGATTCTTGTTGCATTTGTTTCTTTTCCTCTTGATATCGTGATTCGTGAAACTCCGACACAAACTATAATCAACGGTCTAGATTCATTCTCGATTCAATGGCCGAGATTGAATCGCGATATCACCTATCGCGAAATCGGGATTCTTGTTGCATTTGTTTCTTTTCTTTTTGAATTCGCGATTCGCGAAACTCTGACACGGAGTTGAGCCAACGGTCCAGATATGTTCTCGATTCAATGGTTGTGATTGAATCGCGATATCGCATATCACGATTTCGGCATTTTTGTTGCCTTGTTTTCTATTCCTCTTGATGTCGCGATCCCCGAAACTCCGATATGGAGTTACATCTACGGTCCAGATCCAAGCTTGATTTAATGGCTGTGATTGAATCGCCATATCGCATATCGCGATTTCGGCATTCTTGTTGTCAAGTGTTTTTATCACTTCAAAGTCTCGATCCCCGATACTCCATGAAGAAAATCAACGGTCCAGATCAAAGCTAGATCTGACGGCTCAGATTTCATCGCGATTTTTCATATTGCGATTACGCCCTCTTTTCCTTGCTCTTTAAAGACCGTGAAGGTTCTCCTCGATCCAACGGTGGTCGGACCCTGCGCTCGGATCTGACGACTGAGATCTGTCTCCCTCTTCAACGATCAGAGATTCTTCTTCTCAAACTTTCGCTCATTCGCTGCCTTCGATCATTCGTTGCCTTCGATCTTTCACTGCTTTCGATCATTCACCTCTTCTAAACTTATATTCTGTTTGCCTGTCAATTACAAACTTGTTGTTCTCATGTCATCTTCACTGTTGCCATCAATGCCAAGCATTCGTTGTCTGTTAATTGTCTGTTAAATATTTGCCAACATAGAAGACATAAAGTTTTGGATTAAGTGACTCACAAACAGGAAAGCTAAGGACATTGAGGGCTACCAAGTTGAAATATTAAAAATTGGAAGGCCTATTATGATCCCTCACATACACAAGATCTTCAATTTGGCAGTCAAGAAGGGCTTCTCTAAATGTTGGACTCAAAGCCTCATTGTACCTATTTTTGAAAGTCGGGATAAAATCAATCCCTCTAAGTATAGGACCATTATGATTAGCCTCATTTAATCAAACCTATATGGAAGTATTTTGGAAAAGAAGATATGCATATGGATAGAAAGCAATGGAAAAAGAGGTAAATGTTAGGTCAGTTTTAGATGTTATCATTCAACTATGGACCACCTTATCATGCTTGGGATCATTGCAGAGGAGTGTCGCAACAACAAAACCAATCTCCTTTGTTGTTTCATTGACTTTAGGAAAGATTTTGACATTGTGCCTAGGACCAACCTTTGGAATAGATTAGAAGAACTAAAAGTTCCATCTAGGTTGAGTTGCTATGGTAAGGTTGTATGAGAACGTTATTGCCAATTTTAGGAGCACTGATGGTTGGTCAAAAGAAATTAACTGCAATATAGGAGTTACGCAAGGTTTTCCCCTTTCCCCTACCCTTTTTGGCATTTACATTGACAAGTTAGAAGATTGTTTGGAAGTCCCAAGTTGTGTTGGCCCAACTCTTGCTAGTATAGTAATCATCCTTCTCTGTGTCGATGATATTGTTCTTAGGGAAATGAATCTTTATGACCTTAGTAAGTAGCTTAGAATCCTTAAGGACTTTTGCTCTGGTACATGTATGATTGTGAACACTGACAAAACAAAGTTTATGATCATTAAATCCAACAAGATCACCTACGATAATTTTGTATATGACAATAATATATTGGAGGAAGTGCCTTCGTACAAGTATCTTGGAATTGATATTCATCACAAGCTCAATTGGAACTATAGTATTGAGAAAAGGATAAATGGAGGGTGGGAAGCTTATTATGGGCATAAAAATAATTGTAAATTAGCAGACATTTGGCTAGGGGATAAGGAAAAGCTCCTCTTTGAGACTCTTGTCACCCATGTTATCTTATATGGATGTGAAGTTTGAGGATGCAGTATCTCTCAAGAATCCTAAAGAAAGATAGAGCATATCCAAAAGAATTTTATAACTTATAATCTCAAAATTAAGGGTAATACACCCTATCCAATCCTCCACATCGAAGCGAGTATTTCCCCCATCGAGAGCACAACTATGATTATGTACTTAATGTACAAGAAAAATATAAACAACATGGATAACAAGAGGCTCCCAAAAATTGCATCAAACTCTAGCCAAAATCACCAACAGCTCAAGCAGGGTTGGCATAATGATGCAAAGCCTTGGCTAAATCATTGGGGAATAAAAGAAGAAGTTATTCTCCAGTATACCAATGATATTAAAAATATTGTACAAGCTACATTTAAGGAGAATCTTTGGTGCGGTAGAGAATTAGAGGATAAAAGAAAATTAAGATATTACAAGCAGGTGGCTAACCCTAACCTTGAAGATCAAAAGTGTCTCTTTGTTTTGACTAGTGTAAAGAGAATCGATATTGCTAAAATAGGAACTAATTCTCATGAGCTACATAGTGAAACTAGGCGTTGGACAATCCCCAAAACACGATGGCAAGAAAGAATATGTCAACTTTGTGACACCATGAGGGTTGAAGATTTAAAGCACTTTCTCCTAAAATGCCCTGCATATACCGAAATCAAATCCCAATTTCCAAATATTTGTCACAATACCGACCTTAATTTATGGTAATTTAGTAATAAATAAATGGTAATTTATGGTGTAAATTTAGTAGATTGGGAGTTCTGATGGTTTTCAGAATTTTGACTGTAGGTAGACTGTCTCTTGTTTAAATTGGAGTTGTCTTAAAACATATGCTTTATGAAATGTGAAAAGTGTTGTATTAGATATCAAGATATCAATTGTGTGTGGATTTTTTGAAACACCCAATGTTTCGAGTGGATGGTCCACCCATCATTAGGGACTCTCAAAGCAATGAGGATTGAAAAGAGTGTTGAGGAAGACTAAAAAGGGTAAAATTAATGTGAACGTTGGTAAAAAACTGATAGACACTAGTCCTTAAGATTTTGACCAAATTGAGTTAAAAAATAGAAAATTATTATTATTAATAAGTAATATGAGTAAAATAAATTAAAGTAAAATAAAAAATATATAATTAATGAATAAAAAGAGGGAAAAAATAGTTACATGGAAAGGAGAAGGATTCAAATAAAGATACTAAAAGTATTAGAGGTTAGGTGTGACTCTTTAAATATGAATCAAATAATCAAAGGTTAAGATAAGGGCAAATAATAATTAGAATTGATTAAAAAGTTAAAAAGTTCAATGTCAACGAAATGAATAATTTAAATGTTAAGATACTTAAGACAAAGTTAAGAAAATGATCAAAAGTAAGAAGAATTAAATAAAGAAATCGAAGGTTCAAAGATGATAGTATAATTAGCTAGGGATTAATTTAAAGAATAAAGGCTAAATTAATTACATGGAAAAGAAGAAGGATTCAAATAAAATACTAATAGTATCATAAGTTACGTAAAGACTCTTTAAATTGGCCAATTAAAGATTAATATATTAATGGCAAGATTTAGATAGAGAAAAATGTAATTAAAATGAAAAGGTTCAAGGTCCACAAGTGAATAATTAAAGGTTAGGATAGTGAAAATAATGTTAAGAAAAGGATCGATAATAAGGAGATTTAATTAAAAAGACAATCGAAGGTTCAGGGATAATTATAGGGATTAAATTAGAGATTCAGAGAGGGGGAGAGAGGGGGAAGGGGGGAGCAAGGCCCTTAAAGATTTGAAGAAAAAAAGAACCATAGAGATCTAAGATTAGAGAATAGAGGAGGGAAATTTAGGACTAAGAGAATCAAGGGAGATGAAAACAAAAAAGGAGAGGGGGAGAGGGTAAGTTGAAGGAAGGAGAATTAATTTAAGTTTGATGCTTAAGGCGATGAATGATGGGCTTCCACGATTGGTTGATCTTGTATCCATCATCGCTCTTAAAATTGTTTAGATGTTTTTCAATCTCCAATGCTTCGCGGATAACACAAGATGGGTAGTAGGGTGCAGAGGCCAGGATTATGGTTTATCAAAACATATTAGGTGTTTAGATTTAGAAGAATGGTCAACGATACTGATTTAGAGATGTGATTGTGGGTTGTGTCAACTATGTGCTCTTTCAATCAGGCTTTGAAGGATCTACCAGTTTGGCCAATGTATGATTTTCCACGAGCAAGGAATTTGCTAAATTGTTGGGCCAAGCATTGGGTCAGATTTATCCTTGGCGGATTTGAAAATTTGTGTTAGGGTTTTGAAGGGCTTGAAGACGGTTTTGATATTCATTTTAACAAGAATTTTGGATATGAGGTGAATAGTGTCTTGAATGTAGGGAAGAGAAATGAGAGCTAATGGGGGGAGGTGGGAGGTGGGAGGATTGTTCGATTTTGGCCTACGGGTTGAGCGAAATGCTTTGTTAATTTGAGAGATGGTGTAACCATTGAAAATGAGGGCCTTGGTTAGGTGGGCTTTTTCCTTCTCAAGGAATTAGGGGTTTGAAATACAAATGGCTTGAGTGACTAGAGTTTTAAAGACAACATATTTTTGGGTAGGATGATGATGGGATTGGACATGAAGGTATCTATCGACGTGAGTCTTTTTCCGATAAACTTGGTGGATAAAGGTGCCATTAGGGAGGTGATAGAAAAAAACATCCAAGAAGGGGAGGGAATTGTCCATTTCCATAGTGAATTGAATATGGGAGGAAATGTTATTTAAATGGTTAAACATGGATGAAAGCAAGGAAAGGCCATGTACCCAAACAACAAAAGTGTCATCAACAAATCTGAACCAACATTTCAATTTGAGATGAAAGGTGTCAAGGGATAAGGTCCCAAAATGCTCCATGAAGATGTCTAATTTAATCCCTATAATTATCCTTGAACTTTTGATTGTCATTTTAATTAACTCCTTATTATTGATCATTTTTTTAACATTATCTTTAGTATCCTAACCTTTAATTATTCACTTGTAGACCTTGAACCTTTGAACTTTTTCATTCTAATTGTCTTTTTCCTTATCTAAATCTTGCCATTAATATCTTAACCTTTAATTGGTCCATTTAAAGAGTCGTTACTTAACCTATGATATTATTAGTATTCAACTTGAATCCTTCTCCTTTTCCATGTAATTAATTTAGCCTTTATTCTTTAATATTCTCTAAATTAATCCCTAGCTAATTATACTATCATCTTCCTTGAACTTTTGATTTCTTTATGTAATTCTTCTAACGTTTGATCCTTTTTTAACTGTCTTAAGTATCTCAATCTTTAAATTAAATTATTCATTTTGTTGACCTTGAACCATTAAACCTTTTAATTAATTCTAATTATGATTGGCCTTTATCTTAATATATTAAGCTTTCATTGTTTGATTATTTGATTAATATTTGAAGAGTCAAAACCTAACCTCTAATAATTTTAGTATCTTTATTTGAATCATTTCCATGTAACTAATGTTTTCCCTTTTTTATTCTTAAATTATATTAATTATATTTTTTTATTATACCTCAATTAATTTTCCCCAATCAATAATATTTTTTTCTATTCTTTAACTCAATTTGGTCAAAAGCTCAACGGTTAGTCTTCTCTCAACACTAGAAACGTTGGAGGTTTCAAAAACTCCAAAGTTGATATCCAAAAATTTAATACAACACTTTTCACATTTCATAAAGTGTATGTTTTAAGGCAACTCCAATTTAAACAAAAGACAATCTATCTACTGTCAAAAATCTGTAAACCAGCATAACTCCTAATTTTCTTTTGCGGTAGCATAGGAGGTTCAAATTTATCTTCTTCATATTAATTGGATTTGCATTGCATTAATATAGGGTTGTATAGGGTTGGAGTTCATGACTTTCCAAAACTCAGACTCAAGGGTTAGCTTAATCAGTTAAACTATCTCTCCAAGGCATGTTGTCAATGGAGAATCCACAGATTACAAGTTCAAATCTTATCGAGTCCTTCCTGATTATTAAACACTACTATGGCTAGCAGTTGAACCACCCTTCATTCAAATATCCCAAAAAAATGGAAGATACCACAGTTTCTTTTGGAAAATAAAACTTCCAAAAATTAATAAAAATCAAATCTTACTAAACAATAAAAAAAATTAGGACTTAGACAACTTGGACAGCTTCGAATTGAAGAAAGAAAGCACAGTAACCTTGATTAATAATCAAGATTAAGTCAGGCCGTCGTACAAAGAATATGAAGCTTGCTCTCTCCCACATCTAGTTGAAGAAGTATTCCACATCCCATATTAGAATAAGGATTGTTTGCCAATATATGTGCTTTATTTTGGGGAATGTTGTTGGGAGTTAATTATTGTAACATCTCCTCGAGGGGCAGCACTGCATGATACAGATTTCTTTTAGTTTAAATGATAGCTCTGAGGGATTTATTCCACCAAAATTCACCCTGGATTCACATCTAGTATCATCTCTTTATTATATCATGTCAGACAAGGGAGGCAGACCCCGACAAGAATGGAACTTTAATAAACAATTTAATCCTTCATCAGTCTCACCAATGAACGATGACCCCATTGGCAATGTGTTCTATGACAATAACTTATGCCAATAATTATCCCTTTCTCCATGTCACCATAACCCCATTGGCAACAAAGAATGGAACTTTAATAAACAATTTAATCCTTCCTCAGTCTCACCAGTGAACCATGACCCCATTGGCAATGTGCTCTATGACAATAACTTATGCCAATATCTGCATGAGTGAAAGAAAGCTTTAGAAACAATTTGCACGTTTTGGAGTTCTTTAGCGAAGCCCTTAAATGCAATGAAAAGGGACACATATCACCATAACAAGTGCAACCTCCCTAGACACAAAATATTTGCATCATCATGAAATGAAATCCTCAACAAAGGATATGCCACTGCGATTTCAATAAACTTGTATTAGAAAGAAAGAGATGAGCACCAAATAACTATGATGTTTACATGTGAAGGACACGTCTCGCCAGCAAGATCATACAAAGACTGAGCTCTTCTCAGCTGTCAAACTGTAAAATGATAATAAAAATAAACGTATGACCAAGAGTCTCACCGGCAAGAACGTACAAAGACTGAGTGCTTCTCAGCTGTCATATTATTAAGGCTTAGTAAAAATAAGCCTTTGACCAAAACTCTTGCATGCAAATAAATCTAATTATTAATTCAACTTATGACATGATGGCACGCAGCTCATACCATTGTCAACTACCTTAAATTAAACAAATATTTCTCGAGATTCTAATGGTGTATCTATATCATGCTTTCTAATCCTTTTGAAGAGTACTCAATGGAAGTATTTTGGTTTTCATCAAATCTAAATCTGTATATCATCTATAAAAGGACGTTCTTATGTTATCCTAGTGAATTTCCCTTAAAAAAGCAAGACACCTGATGCTATCCCATGAGGCAGTCGCCTAAATGATGATGTTATAGCTTCATGATCTCTCAATCAATATTTACTGGTAGAATGCCAAGGGCTTGAAAACATCATTTTGTTATTAGCTTCAACATCTGTACACAAAAGGTTCAATTCTCAGTCAATGAGATTCTCTCCACTAACTCCAGCACCTAATTTACTTTGCTAAGCTAATGCCTTATGGGATTTGATTCCTTGCTCCTTATTTTATGTAAAAGTTTCATTGCATGTCATTTCTGTCCTCATTTTATTGTGAAAATAAACAGAGGTGGTCTGTTTGTAAATGATCCTTGAAGGGTCAACAACTTTTTGATAATTATCATTGCCGTTATATATTGATTTAAATTTTAGCATTCAAATCGCATGATGGAACTCTTATCCATAGCTCAGGACTCAACATCACCATGATTGAGCAGTCGAATTTTCAGTTCAGTGGCAACTGGAAAGCAACTAATTTTAAAACATGGCATAAGTCACTCTGAACAGTAAGTAGGCTGTCACATCCTAGAGTTAATATTCAACTAAGTGAAAGAAATATGAAAGAAATAATTTTCAAGTTGCCTTCTTCCTCCTTTCTTCCTCTTCTGCCTTACGCCAAGCAGCCTTCAATCCATGCCAAAATCAAACAGCAACATTTGAATTCAGTAGGAAGCCTAACTATTAAAAAGCTAGAATATTTCTAGAAATCTGACAGTTTTTATGCAAGAAACAAGACTAGAGGGATGCAAAGCTTACTTGCTCCAGCTCAAGTCTAGAGGCACGCTGTTTCAGCGCATCTCCAAGGCCCATGCCTCCCCATACAGCTTGTAACTCTTCAGTTCTAATCTTCCTTCGCCTTTGCCAAGGATCATTTTCGGCTGCAGCTAAAGAAGCTGCTTGCTGCTTCTCAATCTCAAGCATTGACATCACAACAGGCAGAGAAGGGTTGCTTTCAGATGTTTCAGTAATATCACTATTACCTTCAGACTCAGAAAAGTGGTTTTGTTGCTTCTCCTGGCTGTCCAAAGTACAAGATGATTCTGAAGTCTCAGTGCGAGATGCCCAAATCCCTGCATCTGGTTTTGGAGAGAATCCTATCATTTCACTGTTGAACACATCCTTCCTCTCAATCTGGACCTCCTTGACCTGATTCTGAGGCTGACCCTCAGACACTTCAGATGAAGTCATAGAATTCAAGTTATTTTCTGTTATGATCTTGCTGGTGAGACTTGTCAGCTTTACCTCCTTGCTGGTGACACTTGTTAGCTTTACATCCTTGTTCTTTATATTCACAATGTCACTCTTGAAATTTCTTTTATTTTGCATGGCAGGAGTTTGCTTCCACAGAATGTCACCCAGACCAGGCATACTCTGGTCTTCTTTACAATATCTTACAGATGTCCTCTGTGCTTCAAATTCCTTAGCACTTGCTGCCGCTGCCAACTTCTCTCTTTCCAACCTCGATAATTTTTTAATGAGGAGCTTATCCAAACCCTCGATCTGCTCCTTTTCCCTTGTGCTTCCATGCTCATGAAATCTACTTTCTGACAACTTTGACACATGCTCATCAGAGGAAACTAAATTGGATGGAATATTCATTCTATCGCAATTGTCAGCAGCCATTTCAACAGTCTCAACTAAGGAATTTTCATGGTTTAAAGAACCAATTTTAGTTTGTTTTACACCTGAAGAGATCTTACTTGTCAGTTTTACATCATTGTTCTCTTCATTAACAATGTCACCCTTGACATATCTTGTATTTTTCATAGCAGGAGTTTGTTTCCTCAGAATTTCACCCAGACCAGGTATACTAAGGTCTTCTTTATAAGATCTTCGAGATATCCTCTGAGCTTCAAATTCCTTAGCATTTTCTGTGGCTGCCAACTTCTCTTTTTCCAACCTGGACATTTTCTTGATGAGAACCTTATCCAAACCCTCGATCTGCTCTTTCTCCCTTATACTTCCACGCTTATGGAATCTACCTTCTGAAATCTTTGCTCCATGCTCGTCTGAAGAAAATAAATCTGACTTCATATTTGTTCCATCACAATTGTCAGCAGCGGTTTCAACAGTCTCAACTACGATATTTTCGTGTTTTGGAGCACCAGTACTAGTCTGTTTAACACCTGAACAGATCGTATATCTCAGCCTTACATCTTTGTTCTCTTTATTAACAATCTCCCCCTTGACATTTCTTCTATTTTGCATGGAAGGAATTTGTTTCATCAGTATATCACCAAGACCAGGTATACTGTGGTCTTCTTTGCAAGATCTTACAGATGTCCTTTGTGCTTCAAATTCCTTAGCATTTGCTGCAGCTGCCAACTTTTCTCTTTCCAGCCTGGACATTTTTTTAATGACTTTATCCAAACCCTCAATCTGCTCCTCCCTTATTTTTCCACACTCATGGATTCTACTTTCTGAATTTTTTGATCCATGCACATCTGAGGAAGATAAAGCTGACTGAATATTTGCTTCATCACAATTGTCAGCAGCTGTTTCAACAATCTCAACTAAGCTTTTTTCATGTTTTAGAGCACCAGAGTCAATCTGTTTCACACCTGAAGAGATCTTACTTATCAGCTTTACATCCTTGTTCTCCTTATTAACAATGTCACCCTTGACATTTCTTGTATTTTGCATGGCAGGAGTTTGTTTCCTCAGAATGTCACCCAGACCAGGCATACCGTGGTCTTCTTTACAAGATTTTACAGAGGTTCTGTGTGCTTCAAATTCCTTAGCATTTGCCGCTGCTGCCAGCTTCTCTCTTTCCAACCTTGAAACACGTTTAATAAGGACTTGATCAAGACTTTCAGCTCTCTGCTCCAATTCCCTAGGGTGTTTGTTATGTTTCTTTAATCTAACTGACATCTTGGCTTCTTGTAATTCTTTCTCCAACCTTGACGTGTGTCTCACAAGAACACTCCCTAAATCAGAATTAAAAGCCACGGCCTTTTCTGCCTCCAAGCATGAAACAGGCTTAACTAGCACATCTGCAAGACCAATACCATTGATGTTGGCATTTTCCTCCACATTCTGTTCTTTGAGCACAGCACTCAAACCACGGGTAGAAACTATTTGTTCCAGGGAAGTAAGTTCCTCGGTAGTTAGGAATTTCATTCTCTCCAGCATTAACCCAACGAGATCCTCAGAAACATCCTGAGGTGATGGAAGTTCTTTTGATATTTTGTTGTTTACTGTTGCCTTAAAGGCTTCAGATTTGATCTTCATGGAATCAGAAGTATCTTCCTCACTGTTCAATTTACAATCAAGTTGAATTTTGGCTTCAGAGGAGCAGGTCCTCTTATCCAAACCCTCAAGACTTTCTATGCCATCAGTACATGGCACACCTGCTGCATCTTGACTCTTGACCCTACATTTGCCCTCATCGTCACCTGGTGTATCTGTGGGTGTGGTATTGGGGAGATGGGCCAACCTCCCAAATGCAACTTTAACAGCGGCTGCAACCTCTTTCTCTACATCGAATGCAGTTTCAAAAGAGGCAGTGATACTATGATTTGAGCCTTCTTCACTACTAGGAATTTCCCCTTCACAGGAATGCTTAGAACTGCTAGGGTTGTTCTTCATAGTCACTCCAAGTGCTACTGCCCGAGCTAGAGCTTCTGATGCCTTTTTGTCAGCTTTTTCCAATTCCTCTGCAGCTAATTTGCAAGGAATCCTGCATAAAAACAAGTAAAGTAACTAAGAACGGAAGCAAACTTCAAGTATTCGTAGACATAAGCTAGCAATCACAAACAACTAATAATCTATAAAGAAATTAAGGACAACCTTGCTGCCTCCAGGATGCAACACCAAGACGCTTCCACCAACTTAGCTTTGCGAGTTTCCATAGCTTCTTTTGCTGCTGCTTGGACTGCACGTTTTTCCCTCTCAACTCTGGGCAAATAAATATTTGAACCAACCAGAGTTTCATCTAGAGATGCCATCATTCCCTCTGCTTCCTGCAAAGATCACAAAATATTCTGCAAATGTTTTGAAAACTTCTATTCATGAAAAGGACACTTCAAAAGACACGAAATAAAAACATACCTGCAACATTTTGATCTTCCGCTCAAGATATGATTCTGTCTTCTTCCGTGGAAACCAGTTTAGAGAAGAATTTTTCCGATAAGGAGTCTTGACAATTCTTGAGCCTACACTTTGACATCCCATGTTTTGGATATCTACATCTTTCCTCACAACCTTGTTTGTTTTTCCTGTGCTCGACTTACTGATAACATGCTTCCATACACCAATTGATCTACTTGAATCATAGGCAGTACTACTAGACACTTGCATACCATAATAACATGAATTACGCTTATCCTTTGAGACAGCAATTGTTAATGGGCACTTATTTTCTTGTAAGAGTTCTGAGTGAATTTGGTATACAATATTTTTTTCACTGATGTTGTTCTCCAGGGACTTGATTTCTTCATGCAAAAGTTCCTCTGATATGTCCAGTTGTTTACTAGTGATTTCAAGCTGGTTTTCATTGCGATCTTCTTTATTAACAATTACTGGCCCGTTGTAAGTATTTTCATGAGAGTTTGGTTTCCCCAAATCTTCTTCCTTGATCTCCATTGTTTCATGAGAGAACCCTCTGGTTGGCAATGACTGGCATTCCTCATCTGTATATATTTTGGTGTTTGGAATGCTGATTTTATTGTCCTCAGAATATTTGTTCGCTTCCTCAGCCTGATTCCATGTATAGAAGTGTACATCAGTTTGCAAGTTGGATTTATAAGAAAACAAAGCTAAAGAGGCCTTCTGAGGAGCATCAAGCTCAGTGGTGCAGCTCAAATAAAAAATGAAATCTGAATTTCAACCAAGCAGCAATGAACAGTTGCAAAGGAATCCATCCACAAAAAATTCTTTTTGGTTCAAAATTCAATTAATTACCAAGAATATTAATACAACATTGAATTGACAATATATGAGTCTGGCTGAGCAACAGTATGTTTTCAAGATGAGATTTTCAACTACAGAAGGGTAAAGATTGTTAGATATATTGGGCAATAACACGAGATTAACAAACCCAAGACAATAAGAATCACGTCATAAAATTAGCTCAAGACAAATGTTCAGGCAGGTACCATTCTACCCAAATAGGCATTGAATATCATATACATTTAAGTAATTTACAATTGAGGTGAGAACCTCAATTTATAGGTGTTATACCTAGATGACCTAGCCCTAACCCTAACCCTAACAACCAATGTGATCTAGTTAATGACCCACTAAAGACATGCAATAAATGACACTTATGACCACTAAGTGATCAACCACCATAATACTAACAAAGATTGTGGTAACTCAGATCCAATAGGCTCAAGATCATGATGGCGACCTCTTAAGCTCACTTTGCATAAGCAGTTCACTATTGAACTCAAACATATTGCAGTGGCTGCTGTTGTAAGACTGAAGTTCAAGACCAGATAGAACCTCAACACTTCAAATAACCACCAAATTGGATGACCTCCATGAAGGGCATTGATAGAAACCGGGGAAGAGGGAACAGATAATTCTCTGCAGACCATAGAACCAGGTAAATTTACATTTAAGAACATCACAACAAATAAATATCATCTAAATTTTGAAAGACAACAGGAATCACTAATATAGATTAGACTGAGTATCTGATGCTAAATATGAGGATTCTTATAATGAAAGCTGCATTAGTTAGGACTCAGGACTCAGGAGAGATACTCATATTTTTTAAAGTAAAAGCGACATGTAACAATTCCCAATGAACAATAGAATGGGCATTTCATGTTGATTATGGAAAAACAGTGCCACAGAGACAATGTGCTTATTATGTCCTTTCCCAGACTTTTGAAATTAGTAATTTTCTTTCAGTAATTCCTATAAAACCTTATTAGAATTTATTAAGAACTTTTGTTTGGTTTTATAAAATGAGTAACCAGCAAATTATTGATCATTTCCTTCCAGGGAACCTCAGACTCTGTCTTCAATAGGGTTAATTAATCAGATTGATTTTTAAAACAACCATGTCACTCCTCATGGAGGAACTTGATGAGTGTTCATGAATTTCAACCTGTTGTCTTGGGATGTTAAAGGCACCTTAAGGGATCGAAGGCATTCTTTTATCCAAAATGCTATACATGACATATTCTTTTGCAGGAAATCAAAATCACCAGCTTTCACCTCCATTCTCTAATAAACAATTCTTGGAAAGTTTAGTTCAAGCATATCATTCCTGAAGAGGCATTGTTGGATGTTGCTGGATGGCAATTCTGCCACTGTAACAGTGGCTTTTCTGCTCTTCAGATGCTAAAAATGCACCTATTGGAAGAATTCATTTGTGGGAATGGATGTCACAATATCTTCCAACTGTTGAATGGGTCAGTGGTGATGATTTTAATATGGCTGAATAATACAGTGATTAATGGAGGGTTAATTTCAAACAAGTTCTTCTATTAGTGTATAAGACAAGAATGGGGGCCACCCCTTTAGGATGACATCACTTTCCACTTTCACTTTTTGGACCATCATTTATATTATGCATAGGCTAGTAAATGATGATAAAGGGGGTAACCCCTTTATTATAATAATATAGCCTTTTGCATTCATTGCTTAATAATGTTTAAAGTGCATAAAGTGGACGGCCCCTTTATTTTTACCGTCGTATTTGTGCTAATGGTGAGGGTGACCATTAGAAATGATATCTTCTAGCAAACTCCACCATAACCCAAAGTCATAATAATAGGGGCGGCTAAGTGTTAAAATTAATGCAGCTGCAATAGCCATTCTCTGGGAGGATGACAAAGACCCTAGTTGCGATCTAGGGCCCCCAGTGCACTCATAGGTTCTTGGTCTAGGACCAAGCAGTTAGAGCCATGGAAAAAGACCCTAGTTGGGTCCCCAGTGTATTGTTGGGGTTCTTGGTCAAGGACCAAGCAGTTTGATGATATAAGTCCCTAGATGTGTTCTAGGGCCCTTGGATGTGTTCCAGGGAATCCTTGCTTAGCGCTTGGATTAATCTTTGGTTGTGTACCTTGGTGGTTAAGCCCTTCAATATATTCTAGGGCCCCTGGATGTGTTATGGGGTATCCCGATCTGGGACCAGGCAGATTCTTGGTTTAAATACCAAGTTGAGATGATGTGTGACCCTCTCCTCTCCCGAGATGGTCCATATGACCTAGGAGCAGTAAAGAAGAAAGGCATGATCACGCCATTAGCCTTCCACGTATGCTAGGATGATAAAAAGCTTATAAATTATATCGTGGGACTCTTGTGGACAAAATGCCATTAAAGAAGGACTTGACTTTTGACATTGTCTTATTGTTTATTGATGAAACCCTTTGCTTGAGTTATTACCCTCCTAAATTTACGATTATGTGTTGGTTTGAATTTATATAATGGACTTTACTTTTTCCTAAAGAAAGTCGGTCGCCTTGATCTTGAAACCCACCTCATCGATTTGATTTATTACCTTGTTGACTTGGTTATGGTCTATTGGATTTACCACTTGACATTTTTAATTGATAAAATATTATTTGTTATTTTAAGTGTTAATCTAACCCTAAAACTATGTCAAGTCGACTCTAATTGGTTAATATGCTAAACCTATCTTACCTACCTAAAACCTATTTATAGGAGTGGTCTCTCCCTCCCTTGAGTCACTTGATGCATGCGATCTACCTCCTCCAAGCTGACGTTGAGACTGAGGTTTGTTGCGGCTCTTTTGGACA
>JZKD02S1703249.1:29630-40234 GCA_000966675.3 Picea glauca
ATGTGTTTACTTTTTTACATTTACCTAATCATATTTAAAAATTACTTTGATAGCTAACTGATTGCCACGTAAGTGATTAATAGAAATTAAAATATTAACACCAAATAAATGAAGCTCAACCGTTTATTTGTTAATCAATAATAAAATTTAATATATTGTTTTAAGGATTCTTTTCATCTTATCAGCCTTTCGGCGTTGATCAGCCACAATTATGTGGTTGTGCTAGTTAGTATTTACCAATGAATAATTGAGCAATAACACTATTAATAACTCACAGGTTTTATTTATACATCTCAGATGGCAGTCATTTATTTTCTATAAGAGTAATATTTCCATGAGATTTCCCTCCAATGACACCTTTGTTGCTCCCAATATAGTTGTCCCATTGAGATAAATCACCTCTATTCCCAGAACTCGAACTGATAGAGATAACTCAGTCCCAACAGAGAAATATGGTCTTTCCTTCAAGGATAAGTGACCCATGTGCAAGAGAACTTTAGTATGTTTTCAAACTCATCTTTGGGGATGATAACTCGACTTCATAGCCTAAAACATGTGCCCATATCACAAGAAAACGACCCGGCATAAAGAACCCACAATTTTCCTTCAAAAAAATGTGCCCAACAGAGAAGAAATCAAGACTTTACCCAACAACATGACCCCCACTCTATTAAACTCATCCCCAAGGAAGATAAATGACCCAAATTCAAGAAAAAACTTGAACTTTAGTGAATAAACTTATTCAAACTTATAAATTTTCCCTCTAACAAGTAGACTCGGCCTCCACAAGAAAAATCAAACTCTATAAAAAAGAACCATATGCCAAATGATGAGATGCTTAGCTACACTGAAGCACAATGAAGAAATATGAGTGATATCTTCCCTATGACCAACTAGGGTGGATAGTTTCACCACCGAAACCAATATCAAAACTCTCTAGGGTTTTTCATCCCAAGAGCCAAAGCCACAAGAGCTCTCTCAAGTCGATTTTAGAAAATAACAATAGAATAATGAGAGAGGGTGCCCTCATTCTCCTTTTATCTCCTCATTGACCCTTTTCAGACTCTTTTTCCCTTTTAATAACTTAAAGTGACTTTAGAATGTTATTCTTCATATTACCCATTAAATCACTTTTTAACCCCTTTTGAACTCCAGAAAGTGATTAATTTGTTTTTAAGACATTTTCGATCTATGTAAGTCCCTTTCTCATCATTCCAACCTTTAGATATTTTTTTCTCAGTTCCAATGAGTTATTACACTCAGGTATCCCCTCAGATAATATGGTCCAAATGACACCTTTAGTGCATTTAATTAAATTATGCCCAATAATAGCCCAAAATTATGGGAATTGTTGGAACGCCATGAAACTAAGGTTGAATTGTGTGGAAGTGATCCCAATGATGAAATATAATGAATGGAATAAGCTTAGCCTCATATAAATCTTCTAATTCTCTCAAGCTCATTGTTAACTTCCATTTACCCCTCTATTCAGGATGACATAAACCCACAAGGTTTCCTCCAGCTGTAAACACAGGGAATCCAAAAATGGGGACATTACAGTCCTCCCTTCCCAAATATTTCTTTCCCTCAAGAAATTCCATCACAACCTGATGATCCATCGACTAAAATAAACTTAAAATGATAACATGGTCCCAAACCACCCTGCAAGGTGTGAAGCATCCTCTACTCAAGGCATGGTCTAGTAAGGCACTAACATAAGAGGCCTCCTGAATACAACCAATAAGTAGAGCAACTCGATACTGCCACAACTCGATCAACCCCACAAAGGACTTCTCTACTAGGGAACCAATCTCATGAAATAAAAATCTAACTCCCACCTCTGTGTCAGTTGTTGAGTTGTCTAATACTAAAATCCTAGGGTCTGAAACTAGTCTCAGAAAGGGGACATCATGTTGATGTTGCACCACTCTGATCATAACCGTCTGACCATCGTTCCTAGTTTGCATTGTCGTCACCTAGTACTCCAAGTTGAAACACCTATAAAGGCTCAACCTACTACCATGAATCATATCCTGCATAGGCACCCAAGTGAAGCCACGACCTGTAAATCCGCTGCCATACTCAATCTTGAATGTCAAAAAAGAAGTATGCTCCAATCACTAGGAATGGATCTAAGCTGCTCATGAACTCTAAAAATCCCTTTAATAGATATTTTGCCACCTATTCTACCCCATACTCCAAAGAAATCACTGTAAAGTGTGTGATATCCGATGACTGCTCAATCTCCATACACATACTACCTACCCACTATACCCTCGGAAAACTTGTGATGCAATATGTCAATATGCTTTCCCACTCTTGCCCAAAAATGGCCAAATACTTCTTCAATCCTATGTGATGAGTGTGCCCTGACCTTCTCTTCCGACAAGTCATACAATCTCGCCCTACATCATCCATGAATCCCCTCCTCTCTTGGGCCTACCTAGATGATGTGAAACACTCTCTTCTCATAGCACTGATCTACAAGGTGCTAACATGAGAATTCCCCTAACTGCCTCTGATAAGCCAGGCAATAATAAGCTACACAAAATCATTCAAATCCTCATAATACCACTCCTCAATGAAACCAATCCCAATCATATCAACAGTAAATTCCAAAAAGTGAAAATTGGCTATCTCATCTGCATCATCTACCAAGTTGTCAAACACTACAATCCATGAATCCCAAACTAATCTTCGAGGGGAACTGTCATGTTGTTGATCCATCCTTTTGATCATGGGCGTCTGATCACCATGCTCAGACTGTGATATACTCTCCTAAACCCCCAAGATAAAATCCCCAAAAGGACTGAACTCACTATCCTGGATCATGTCTCACCAAAATACCGTAACGAAGTCAAGGTCTATCAACCCATGGATAGACTTGATCCTAGGTATCGTGAGGAAAATCCTACCTCGACATATAGAAAAAATATCAACAAATCCTCTTACAACATCCCCATAATGACGCAGACCAATCGCTAATGTGACCTTATCGATCATCCTCATCATCTGAAGCAATATATTACACTCATGGATGCTAGTATCCCACCACCAAATTGGAAGTCCACCACTCCCAATGATTGTTTTTGAACCCTCATTGAATTGATCAATTAGAGCATGGATCTCCACTTGTGTACTCTGTGCACTGATCCCCCAGTTCAAATGAAAGGAATCTTTCATGGCCATAATCTCACCTGTCTCACCCAAATGACTTAGGTGAGCCTCCCATGTCCTACTATATATAATGAGGGAATCAAATTAGATAAATAAATGCCTCTTTCACTACCTGGAAGACTAGAAAGTGACTAGTGCATTGGTCAACCCCGAGGTTAAAACCAAGAGATCATAACAAATTATAGAAGCATACATGTGCCTATCCTTCTCCCTAATCCTCATCTGATGATACCCCATATGATATCTATCATCTCGGGATATGTTTCTCTTGAGGCTCTCCCATCCACTCATCGATCCTAGGAAACATCATCTCAATGGTGAGTTCGAAGACTCTTTCAGGAGGTCTCCCTAGAGGGAACACCCCAGAACTCCATTGCACAATATCGAGTGCCAATGAATACCCCTTCACATTATTGTTGATCATTGAATCATCTTGTGCCATCTTGTATCATGTAGGCATTGTTTTATCCATAACCCTACTGATGATGCCTAAACCTGCATCCCAAATTGTTCCCACATTTTTCATGTACCTATCCACCGAATCCATGGATGCATATACTTCCCTACATCCTAGTCCACATGGGATGTGCTCAACTATCTCCTGCATAGTTAAGCATTGAGCCTTTAGTGGGCTCGGCAATAGAAATGGCTCATGATCCCTGTTAGCACCAGACGTCACCTCTGGATTGTGACAGAGGTAATCCCAGTGCCCATCAGGTTATATGTCACAGTTAATGGATTTAAAGAGGTCAAATGGGGCAGACTCAAGAGAATATCGTTTTAACTCAGAAAATTGGTGCAGTATGCACAAGCAAATGAGGTCTTGATCAACTTCAGCTAGTAAGTTGTAGTAAGGGTGAGTAGGAGGAATAAATTGAGGAGAAGATGTAAAGGTCTTCTCTGGACATCAGGTCTTCTAGCAACCTAAAGAGGAAAAACTCTAAAAAAAATATCCTCTTGAATTCGAAGTTTCAGGAAACTGAAAACACCATAACTGCACTGCAATCAAACATCCATTACAACACATTCACCACAATCCATGTGAATCCTTCAATCATGAACATTCAGTATCAAACGCAAATAAGATGGAAATTGAAGTTGGCTTTCATTAAACAATAAGTCTCAAATCAAGTTACATAACCAGAGAACTAGAGCTTCATTAAAACATTACAATACGAGAGCTTATCTCAACCATCGACCATAACAAAATATCAAAATTGCATACATATACTCAGAATTGTTGCAACCACCAGGAGTGTGATCATACCATTGCATTAACGTTTTCAGTCGACACCTCCTTTTTCATATGTGAGCCAGGTGCAGCTATGTGATTTATAGGAAAATCTGTCCATAATTGACAATCTTCCTTTACGACCGCTCTCTGCATGTTTTCTATTTATGGGGTGAGACAAGGTCTCAATTTCCGCCCCACTTTCATGAACTGTCTACATTGGGATCAGGATGGGTCACACTCTGAACTTCACCATCTGGAGATTTGCTAGATGCTTGCAGGGAGGACTTGGTAGGAAGACACAGACGTTGATGATAGGGAGCTGACGAGATGACTGGGACTACGTGGGTGCAAAAATGTCATATCATCGCCCGACTTAGGATAAAAAACAATTATGGGTTTTTTTATCCCTCTTCTTTCTTTTTTTCTTTGCCAGAATTCCACTTCCTAGGGAAGACACCCCCCGATCAATAATGTGTGCTAAAATTAGGCTCCATGGGGGATGATACGCTCCCTGTGAGCTACCAAGAACTTGCAGCTTCAGTCGCCTTACTGCTGGGTTGTGGAGTGACTTATTAAAAGCATAAACAAAAGGGAAAATGATATTTAAAATGAAATGGGAAGCCATTCATGGCTTAAACAAAAAACTTCTTCAGAAAATTCTCATTTACAGGGCCTCCAAAAACTTCATCACCCTCCAAATTCTGCAACCTGTAAGTATTATTTGGAAAATTCCCATAGATCTTGAAGGGGATTATCCACAAGGCTTCAAACTTGCCATGTTTTCCTTTGTACTTCTTCGGTGCAACCCATTTTAGCACTAGATCTCCCAACTGGAAATTCTCCTTTCTTACCTTTTTGTCAAAATCTTGCTTGATCTTCTGTCGATGGTCATGTGCTCTGTTCAGTAGCTGCTCTCTGGTCTCCTACACTTCTACCAGTTGTTGTATTCTTATGATCATATCATTAGGCTCTCCTTGGTAGTCCTGGAATAATTTTTCCACGGGTAAGGCCAGCTGAGAAGGAAAGATAGCTTCAAATCCATATACAAGATGAAAATGAGAGATGCCAAGAGATCTCTTTGTTGTCACTCTATTAGCCCATAGAGAAAATTTGAGCTTTGAATCCCATGTTTTCTTATTGTCCTCTAACAATCTTTTGATGATCTTTATAAGGCTATTGTTTGAGGACTCTGCCAGTACATTCCCTTGGGGGTAGTAAGGATTTGAGTGAATCAATGCAATTCCAAACCACTCACATAATTGAATTAATGGTTTGTCCTTGAAGGATGCAGCATTATCATTGAAAATTATTTTTGGACAACCAAACCTTGCCATAATATCTTCAAGAAAACCAATGATTACTTTGTGGGAAGCACTCCTTGTGGGGATGGCTTCTATCCACTTGGTAAAGTAAACTGTTGCAGTCAATATCCACATGTGCTGACCATTTTTAGCAGGATGAATTTCCCCAATAAAATCTAAGCCCCACTGCTGAAAGGGTCCTGAGGCTACCACATGCTTCAAAGGAACGGACTTGAGCTATTGTTTTCCTGAGAATTTCCAACACTTTACACAAGCCCTAATTTTATCACAAACATCAATGAATAGGCTAGGCCAGAAATAGCCATCTCTGAGAATCTTGTAGGTTGTCATTCTCCAGAAGTGATGTCCCCCAAAAAAACTGTCATAAAAATCAAACATGATCTTTTGGGCTTCCTGTGGGTCTAAACATCTCAACAAAACTCCTAGAGGATCTTTCCAATATAAAACTTGATCAATGAGGCAATACTTAATTGATTTGAGCTTTAAAGCTCTTATCTTGATTTTTTCCATGCCATCAGGAGGCTACAACTTCTGTAGAGAGTAAATGATGTCCTTGTACCAAGAACATCCTACTAATAGAGGGTCGACTTGAGAAATTGTATTAGACAACTCGGCCTGTTGATTTTCTAAGAAAGTGTTGATGAAATTCACCCCCAAGGCTTTGCAATTAGATTCAGCCAGCAGCCTGGCTAAACCTTGACCCTTAACCAATTTGGCAGGCCTTATCTCCAAGTCAAATTCAAGGATTTTAGCAATCCACTTGCTCCTTCTCCTGTCTATGTCATGCTGAATGAGAATCTCCTTAACAGAAGCTGAAGGGACATATGCAATGACATTTGAATGCAAAACATAGACCCTGAAGGATTTGAGAGCTTTAACCAAAGCATAGACCCTGAAGGATTTGAGGGCTTTAACCAAAGCATAGACCTATTTTTCCATGATGCCATATTTCAGCTCTGCATCTCTCAATGCCCTACTGAAAAAGGTAATGGGTTGTTCAAACCCTTCATCATTATTTTTCAACAAAACGGCAGACACTGTGTCCAATGAAGCAAAGGAGAAAATCATAAAATATTTGGAGTAATTAGGACTGATGAGCACAAGTTCTTCGGTCACACCCTTATTTATTTGATCGAAGGAACTATGAGATTCAACAATCCATTTGATTTTGTTTCCTTTCCTCAACATGACTATAATGTCCTTCACCAATTCAGCAAAATTAGAAACAAACCTTCTCAGAAAATTAATCTTCCCCAAGAAAGACTGAACTTCTTTCTTGGATCTAGGGAGTGCTAAGGTTTGGATGGCTTCCACCCTACTGGAATCAATGTTTACTCCCTCAACTGATACTATGTGCCCCAATAATTTTCCCTCCTTCATAGCAAACAATGAATTCATGGGATTCAGGGAGAGATCAAATTTTCTACATTTTTGGAAGACCTTTCTCAGATGATGAAAATGTTCTTTATCAATATTGGAGAAAACTGTAATGTTATCCAGATAAATGACTACAAATTTATCCCTTTCCCTAATAAAGGTGATGTCCAGAGTGCGCTGGAAAATTTCTCCTGCATTCATCAATCCAAAGGGAATCTTGGCATACATGAATGTAACCCATGGAGTGGTGAATGATGTCTTCTCTTTTTCCTTAGGTAAGACAGAAATCTGATTGTAGCCAGAAAATCTGCCATTCATGGACATCTTGGATGCACCTGTCACCCTCTGCAATATGTGATCCATTTTCGGCAATGGGTAATTATCTTTCTTGGAGCTTCTGTTTAGGTTCCTAAAATCAACACAAAGTCTGATTTCTCCATTATTATTTCTCATTGGGACCAATTTGGCCACCTATTTAGAATACCTCAAAGGAACGATAATCTGGGCATCTGAAAGCGTTTTTACCTCTTTCTCCATGATAGGTAGCAGCATAGGGTTGATCTGTCTCAATTTATGCCTAAATGGCTTGGCCTCTTCCTTTAGTGGGATCTTATGCTCAACGATGTTTGTGTTGTATGTTTTGATATCCTCATAAGTCCAATAAAAACATCAGCAAACTCCTTTAATAGCTCATCATATTCAGCCCTTTTTTCCCTTGACAGACTGCTCGACAACTTGACAAATTTTGGATCTTTCTATGTACCAATGTTGCATTCAGTTACATCAGCATCATCAGTCGATCCTTTAACTTTCACTACCACATCATTTCTGCCAAATATTATTTCCAAAGGAACTATTCCCTTCAGAATGTGATTGCTAGGTAAATGAACAATATGGTGATTAGTGATTTTGTTCAAGAAAACATCAGCATGAGGATTACTTTCAGAATCCTAATCTTGATCAATATGTAGTGCAGAAAACTCATCAACAGTCTCAAGGAATCTTTTGATCTCAAGATCATCCTCAAATACTTTCCAATGCTTGACATTGTCATGTATAGAGGGTATGTAATTTACTTCTACATCATACCTGAGCTTTGGTGGCAAAGGGACTCTGAAATTGCTTGTTGAAACAGCCAGAGAATCAGCCATGATGTTTTCTTCTCTTGGAATAAATGAAATGTTGAAAGCTAGGAAAAAATTGTCCATAATGTCCCACACTTCATTTTTATAACTTCTTAGCCTAGGGTGATTAGCTTGGTAAAGATTTCTGACTTGATGGACAATTAAATCAGCATCCCCAAATACTAATATCTCTTCAATTCTCATGTCTTTTGCAGCTCTCAAATCTAAGACGAGAGCTTCATACTCTGCCACATTATTGGTAGCTCTGAATTCTAACTTGTAGGAAAGAGCTATAGTCTCTTGAGAAGGTGAAACAAGAACCATTCTAGCACCAACACCTTCCTTAGAAGAGGCTCCATCGAAGAACATTTTCTACACAGAGGTGATAGGAGGGGAATTTTCACAAAAATTAATAGGCTTCTTTTTTATTTCTAGAGGAGGTTTAGAAACATCAGTGAGTTGCAGCAAACTAGATCCCAAATCCGTGTCAAGAGAAAATATAGGATGGTTTGTGGGGTTTCCTTCATCACTAATAATGTAGGCCAACTGAGCTTCCCTGTAAAGTCTCATGTGCTCACCCCCAAACACCAGAATGGTAGCATAGGTGAGGTCCATCTGCAAAGTCCCCCCTAATCGTTTTGTCCAAGATCTAGACAAAAGCATCTAGAAATTAGGGGGAACGTCAGCTACCACGATGTCCATGATCACACTTTTCATTGGTAGTTGGAATAGAGATATGACCAAGTATTAGATAACCCCAAGGCACTTGACCTTCCTGGAGTCAAAAGAATACAGGTCATGGTAGGCTTTTGTAATCTCTAGACCGAGCTCTTCCATGACAATCTTAGGCATAAGATTGTGAGATGCCCCTGAATCCATCAAACAATTGTGCAACACCTTGTCATGTATGTTCAGTGAAGTATAGAAGGGAGGGGATGAATCATCTCTATCTTCTACCAAAGGACCTATGATGGTTGCAGGCTTCTCATATTAGAGGTTTACTGAGTCTATGGAATGAGACAAAGGTTCGGGCTACAACATTTTGGAGAGGCACCTTGAATTCTTCATGCTTGACTAGTTATGAAATGGGTACAGGGATTCTAATCTTTTGTATTTTATGCTCAAATATGAAAGAGGAGGGAGAATTTATAATTTCTCTCACTTCTGGAACAGGACTTTTGACCACTGGTGGGGCGGTCTGTGCCTTATTTTCCTTACTTTGGTCTACAATATCTTTAGTAGATTTTTCTTCTCTAGTAGGTCGATTAGGGATGTCTAATTTCCCTTCTTTCTGTTTGGACCTCAGATTATATATGTTTGGAGTGTGGCTGGTTTTTTCCCCTTTACTCAGATAATTTAGTTGGTTGTCCATTAGAGACTCCTCATATGCAGATTGAGTTAAATGGGGAAATGAGGAGGTATCCCCAAGACAATGGATTTCGGGATCAACCTCCTCTTCCTCTTCTTCTTCACCAGTGACAAGGTTATTTTGGAGAGGGGCTTGAATTCTTTGATCATCACTATCCCAACCTCTTTGATCTCTTGGAATTATTTGAGGATCATTATTAGATCTTCTGAAGGTACCTTTGTTATCAATGTTTTGAGTACTTCTATAGGCCTGTATTGCTTCAAGTTTTACCTTCTCCATATCAATAGAAAGAGATTTTACTAATTCGATAAGCTCATCATCTTAAGGGTGGGCAGTAGAAGAAGAGGTTGAAGTTTCAAACCTTCCCCTTCTTCTGTCCCTGTCAGCCTTACTCCTAAGCTCATCAACTTCCATAATATTGGATTCTACTTCAATGGTTGCATCTTGCATATGATCCAAGGAGGTAGCTCTCCTTTCTCTTAACAGGAGGTAGAAATTAGGGTCAAAATAACTAGAATAAGTAATCTTTGCAGAGGTTTCTGTAGGCTTAACCTCAATGGGAATGTTGCTATATGTTTTATTAAATCTCTTTGAGAAGTCAGAAACATATTCCCCTTCATTTTTCTTTAGTGATCCAAACTCTATAATATAGTAAAGGAAATCCTTTCTATCCCCCCAATTCTTTAAGAAGTCTTCATCTAGGGATTCAATCCCGTCGATAGATCCAGGAGGCAAGGCCCTAAACTACTTCCTAGCCTCACCCTCAAGGATATGAACAAAAATCCTCATCCATACATCTGCATCCATGATGACATGACAATCTGTAAAAATGTAAAAGGCTTCAAGGTGTTCCTCTATGGTTATGTCTCCCTTGCCTGTGAACTTGGGAAATTTCTTAAGGTAGCCATCCGCTGGGATGAAATTCAGAGGCTGAGGAAAAACAAGAGGGGCATACCTAGCAGCTATTATAGCTTACATCCTAGTTTTGGGGGGATTAGATC
>JZKD02S1703249.1:50269-70675 GCA_000966675.3 Picea glauca
TGACGACCCTCGTTCTTTCGGGAATTTTGAATGGATCCAACGATCAGAAATGCTTCTCAAACTTTACGAGTCCCTCCTCTTCAGCACGCTCTTCTTGTTGATCTGACGACTCTCGTCTTTCGGGAATTTGAAGGGGATCCAATGATCAGTAGTGCTTCTCAAACTTTACGGGACTTCATCATGCCTGATCATTAGTTTAGATCAATCCTCGATTTGACAACTGAGGATTGTTGTGTTTAGACAATTGTTGCGTTGCTGGTCTTCCTAAATATCACTGTGCTGCTGATCATCGGTGTTGTACTCAATCCATCATCACTGTTGTACTTTCCATCAATGACAAGCTTACGCTGCCTGTAAAACATACCAAACATCCTCTGCACTATCTCTTCTGATCTTATCGAGGTTTCTCTGCAACTTCTTCCGAAAATACTTCTGGTGCCCGTCTATTACATTCTTCCTGTACTCATGCCATCTTCATTGTTGTACTTGCCATCAATGACAAGAATATGCTGCCTGTTAAACATTTTCCAACAACTTCTTCAAGTACAACCCATTCCTGGGTTCACTCAAAGGGATACCATCGTAATCTACCAACTCATAAGCTCCTTTGTCCAAACCTCGTCAAACAATATAGGGACTTTTCCACATGGGTTCGAATTTCCCATCTCCTAACATATCTCGATCCTGTTCATAGAGAAGAACAATATCACCTTTGGAAAAAATGCGAGGCTTGACATGCTTGTCATATTGGGCCTTGACACGCTTTTTCTGGGCTTCTATGACTAGGGTGGCGTCACGTTGAGTTTCGTTTAATCGCATAAGATACAATAGACATTCTTCTTCAGCATAAGTGTTGCGTAGGAGTTCAATAGCTAGTTTTAACAAGGGTATCTCGCATTTGATAGGGAGAATGGCTTCCACACCATAGACTAACCGAAAAGGTGTAAACCCAGTAGCGGACTTGACAGATGTCCAGTACGCCCACAATGATGAAAACAAGATTGTGTGCCAACTTGTTTTATGAATCCCTATCATTCGTCGAAGCATAGTTATGAGAACTTTGTTAATTTCTTCGACTTGGCCATTGGCTTGTGGATAATAGGGTGTTGAGTTATCATGGCGAAGACCCAACATTTCAGTAAGTTCAGACATCATAAAATTCCTAAAATGACTACCGTGATCTGTAACGATAGCTTGGGGAACACCAAAACGAGCTATGACGTGATTAAAAAGAAACAATGCTGCGGTCTTTCTAGTGTTGTCAAATGTCGGCATCGCCTCAGCCCATTTCGTAAAGTAATCAACGGCTACAATGATGTAACCATGCCCCCCGACCGAGTGAGGGTGACATGTCATGAAATCGATGCCCCATTTCGCAAAGGGACCAACAGAGACCACAGGATGAAGAGGAGTAGGATGGGACCGAATTTTTTGATTATAGGTCTAAGAGGCATGGCATTTTTGAACGACAATAATGCAGTCGTTAAACAAAGAAGGCAAAAAATACCCTGCTCTTAAGATCTCCTGGGTAGTAGCATACCCAGACATATGACCACCACATGCTCCGGAATGGCAGTCATTCAAAGATTTCTCAGCTTCGTCGAATGTTAGACAACGTCGAAAAACAGATTCAATCCCCCGACGGTAAAGAGTATCCCTGAGGATAATGTATTGATGAGCTTGATAGCGTACTCGACGTCATTCAGTACTTGACAAAGTTGGACAGAAACTCTGGGTTTGGAGATATATAATGATATCTCCATATCAAAGATCATCAGTGCTAATAAGGAAAAGAGATTCATTGGGTAATGAATCAACTGCTACATTTTCCGTTGTAGAGTGGGGAAAATCGCATATCAACTCAGCAAAAACTAAGGATTTCTTGGACTTGGCGCGATCAAATTCCAAGTCAAACTCCTAGAGTATCACAATCCATTTGGAGTATTTTCCCCCTAGCAATTGACATGTCAAAATATGTTGCATAGGGTTGCAATGGGAAATCACCATAGTTTTGTGTGAGAGGATATAGTGTCGGAAGCGTTGGACGGCTTGAACGGTAGCCAAGGCCGGTTTTTCGACATGTTGATACTTGATTTCAGTGGGCGTAAGACTTCGACTCAAGTAGTAAATAACATGTTCATCGTGCGCATCATCCTCTTGGATGAGAACCATGCCAATAGTGTAATCCGAGGCAGCAAGGTAAAGGAAATAATCACGATTGTAATCGGGGGGGAAGAGAAGTAGAGCTCGTGTTAATGACAACTTCAAAGCTTCAAAAACATTGTTGGAAATGGTGTCCCAAACGAACTCGAAATCCTTCTTTAAAAGTTGTGTAAATCCATGAGTTATCTTGGCGTAATTGGGGATGAAACGACGAAGAAAGTTTGGTTTCCCCTGTAAACTTTGCAGCTGGCGAAGTGTAGAAGGAGGAGGAAGATTAAGGATCGCCTCAACCTTCAACGGATCCACCCGAATCCCTTGATGCAAAACTATAAAACCTAGAAGAAGACCGGATTCCAAATAGAAAACACACTTATGAGGATTTAAATAGATCTGGTAGAACCGACAGTGAATGAAAATAGCCCAGAGATGGTTTGGGTGATCGGCTCTATGCATAGAATGAGCAGGTAAATCATCCAAATAGGGTTGAATGATGTGTTTGATATCATGAAACACATAAGACATAGCAAGTTGAAAAGTGGCGCCAACGTTCTTAAGACCAAAAGGAATTTTTTGATAAGCAAAAGTACCCCAAGGACAAATAAAATCAGTCTTATGTTGATCCTCGAGAACGATGTTAATTTGATTATAGCCGAAGAAACCATCCATGAGAGAGAAGATTTCACTTCCAGTGCAGTCATCGACAATTTGATCGACGAAAGGGGTAGGAAAGTTGTCTTTTGGACAAGATTTATTAATATCCCTATAATCAACACACACATGAATCGTACCTTGTTTCTTGTCAATTGGGACAAGATTGGAAACTCAGTCTGTGAGAGCCACCGGATAAATAAAGCCGGCTTTCAGAAGTTTCTCGACTTCGAGTTTTATAGAAGCCGCTTTATGTGGGTGAACTGGACAAAGGCGTTGCCAGACGGGTTTAACGTCAGGATATGTCTTAATCTCATGGATCACAATATCATGGTCGATACCCAACATTTATTAGTAGCTCTAGGAGAATATGTCATGAAACTCTTTGAACAGGGACGTATAGGTGACTATTTCGTCAGGGGAACATGAAGCTCCAATATGGACATTTTCAACAATTCCAGGTTTAACGAAGATGTCAATGGGAATCGTGGGCAAGATATTACTTAAGTTCCCTTCGGCAAACACATCACGTGTAGACTCGGGAACAGTTGAAATAACGACAACGGTTGATGGGGTTGAAATCCATTGGTAGTTCTCAAGAGTGTGTTGTTCCAGAAAGAGAATGGAACGATGATGCCCATCGTCCCAAGGGGTGTCTTCCAGGACAGACATGATCATCTCGTCAGTGGAAAAAATAACACGAAAAGGATCAGGAGACAACTCATCAAGAGAGGAGGTAGAAGGTGTTGCCGAGTGAATGGCCTGATAGGTGGATTCAACCAGACTTAATGACATTTCGTTGCCATAACGAAGATGATCTCCAGGGTAAGGGACTATCCAAGGGTCATGGGATGTAGGAATTTCATGAGGTAAGGTGGAGATCATGTTTATATAAGCAATAGATGAGCGTGGAACATCTGGCGGTGGAATGGGGAAAGTACCCATTAACGAGGAGTCCTTTAGAAGGCCTACACCAACGTTCTCATAACTCGACGGGGTTTTAGCAATAAATGGTACGTTGCCAGTACGAGTATCAGAATTGAAGAAGGTGAGTTGGTCAACGGTAACAACCTTTCCTTGATGAGGGAAACGTACTACACGGAAAAGTGTCGACACAATAGTGCGCATGGAATCGATCCAGCTGCGGCCAAGCAGAAGATTATAATCAAGGGGAGCGTCAAAGACTTCCACTTCGACTTGGACCATCTTACCTTCTAAAGTGATAGGAAACGAAGGAAGAACACCATAAGGCTTAAAACCAGAGCCATTGAAGGCTTTAAGAGTGTTTTTTGATTCATTCAAAGAAGGAGAGCCAATGGCTTTCCAGCAAGAAAAAGACATTACACACATCGAGGCACCCTCGTCGATAACAATTTTGCAAATGTTCTTGTTAGAGACAACCTGTATCTGGAATGCAAGTTGAGGGGGTAACCTTGGAATGTGATCTTCCAAGTCAAAGATTATTAAATTTGTATCTGTCGGGTCAATTCCACCTATAGCTTTCAACAGTGCCTTCCATTGTGCGGGACAAGTTTGAAGGACTCCAAGGGATGACATTGCAAAAGGTGCTTGGGCCAAATATTCAACAATGCTTTAGTTTTGGGCTGCACGAGCATGAGGATTGAAAGTCGATTTCCGAACGACACCCTTTGGGGGGGGTCGCAGAACTGTGTCGAGGCTCGGTCGTTCGAGATGAAGAGGACCGTTGGTAGGTGGAGATGTCAGAGAGGGTTGTACCAAGGAAGGGGGTAAATTGTCAACCTTCTCCTTAGATGGAGAATAGTCTTTGGCGTGAGTCGTGAGCGCAACGTTGTTCTGCTTAGAATCACCAGTACACATCAAAACATATGATGTAGTAGAAGAGGATGGTTGATCATGAATGACCAATTGAGCCTGTTGTTGAGACGGGAAGGGTTGGGACAAGATAGACGGTGTAGGTGGTTTCAGGGATCCCTGAAGGAACTTAGTGACCTCGGCACATCGTGGACAAACCTTTGTGTAGTGATCATAACCACAGATAAGGAAAGGGTATCGTGGTTTGCGCTTATCCCGATCATCAACAGGGGTAGTTTTAGTTTGCTCTGCTTGAGGATTATTTTTTCCCTCCTTATTCTTGTCTCTCCCTTTTTTAGATTTGTTCTTACCAGCTGGGGTAGATTGGACTTCATTTACCTCAGAAGTCTTGCCAGTGGGAGTGGCGGGAGATGGAGCATTTTGAACATTAGAAGAATCAGATTTAGGGGTTGTGCTTGAAACAAAATGTGATTGATCTTGAGCAGTACCAATCACACCATCAGCTGCATGTGAGGCAGCTGGAGTAGTTGAAGTGTTGGAAGCATTAGGACGAGGTAAATCAGGTAGTAAATCGTAAAGGGTTCCCATTTGCGAATAAATGAGATCAAGATATTGAGCATGACTTATAGCATGCTCTTCTGTGACAACACCAACCATGGTGATGTCCTTACCAATTTCGTTCACAAATGATTTTGTAAACCATTCTTCCAGTAACTGATCCGGGAGCTCAAGTTTAATGAGACGTCATCTCCTTTGCCACTCATGGATGTGATTAGATATATGAGTGCCTTTAGTTTGTTTGAAGGAAGTCAAAATCTCGGTCCCCGTATCATAATGGATCGGTAACTGGTAATGCGTAAGGAAAGCCATAGCTAGGGTGTTGAAATTAGAGAAGAAACCTCATGGAAATTCAATATACCACTTCGCAGCAGAACCGATAAGGGTTTGTTGAAAAATACGTAGACGAATAGAGTCATCCATCAACGAGTTGGATGAACACCATAGGTGAAAATTCACAACGTGATTATTTGGGTCCTCTCCCACTTTTCCATCGAATTTAGGAATGTCTGATGGAAGTTTGGATGGGATAACAGGCCATTGGGGAGAGTGACGAATAGGATCATTTAAAATCCTAGACAAATACGAAAGATCCAAAGTGGAAATAAAGGGTAAATGTCGATTCACCTGCGGGTACTGGTGGCTTTGGGGAGGAAGCCCCGTCGACAAACTAGTAGGACCATAAAAAATCTGCATATAATGTAAAGATCCAGGCATATTCGGTGGTGGTTGGACAGGATAGTAGCTCATCGGATTATACCCTGGAACAGGGGCTTGAGTTTGAGCATTTGACCCCCAAATGGGATTAAACGAACCTGGATATGGTTGGCCCATGCTAGGGGGTGTTACGGACGCAGTTGAAAACTGTTGCCCCCAGTCAATTGAGAAGGATTTTGTATCAAATGATTCCAATACTCGGCCAAGGACGAAGGTATGTTCTACCCATAAGGTGGAGTTGCTCCTCCCATTGAAGGTGGTGCACCAATGGAGGGAAATGTTCCAATTGGCATTTGTCAACTGAGAGGGGGTTGAGTTATACTACCTGGATGAGATTGTCCACCAATTGAAAACTGATAAGTTGGAGTGAATGACGGAATAACACCACTAGGATTAGGATTGCCAGTAGAAGACAAAGAGGTCCTCCAAAAGGAAATTGAGGGAGTGTTGGGACAAAACCGAGAAGAAAGTGCCCAGAAGAAGAAGGACCACTAGGAGTATCGGATGGAGTTTGCGTCGAAGTACGAATGGAAGTATTCAATGCATGGTATCTAGGTGGTAGTGTCGGATTGACGTTGGACGTTCGTGGTGTGTTGATGGGAACAAGACTAACCACAGGAAACTCGGTTGGAACACTCATAGTAGTTGCGAGATGGGCCATTTCAACAGGGACAGTAAAGTGATAAGCGATAGTCAACGGTACTGTCTCTAGATTAGAGATCTCGGAAATCACAGGAGGATTAATTTCAGAAATCACAAGGGAACCTGGACCAAAAAGGTCTCGCCAAAAAACACCTGTAGACCAAAAAGGATCTTGGCCTTCTATACTGGGAAAGGGTCCAGTCGGAGATCCAGAATATACAACAATTAAGTATCCGGAAGAGTCTGCTCACATAAAACGTCTCTCAGAATCAAGGTTAAGTCTAAAGTCCTCTCGAGTGTTTGTAATGCGAAAACGTTCTAGAGAGTCAGTGCGTTCCACTTATGGGGTGGTGACGACTGGGACTTCACTCTGCCAAGGAGAGCCTCCAGGTGTGCTTGTGGGAAAGGGTTGATGTTATAACCCTAAATTGCACCACACATGCTTACCTGGCATCAGGCCAACTCATATCCCTTCTTTGCCAAAAAACTACTGAACAACTCTTNGTCCAAAACCCTAGCTCCTTCTAGCCTATAAAAGAAGGGGTAGGGGTACCATTTGGAGGAGGAAAAAAGATAGTGAAGAAACTCTGCCCATTTGTATAATCCATTGTCCCAACCCTTTAGCCTTTCCTCATGCCAAAGGAGATTTAATGCAAAGCAGTTGGAGGACAAACGAAGAGGAGCCCAGGATCAGGATCAAGGAGCGATGGTCGGTCTCGACTTTGATTGTAAGTTGATTCATTTTTCAAATAATAAAAGAATACTTTTCCCGTCCCAATGCACGAGTTATCTATGGTTTGGTTAATTTATGCTTAATTTCTAACCCTCAAGTAGAAAAGTAATGTACATGCATAGTTGTTTGTTGTGATTGCAAGACATCTTTGGAAGGAGCAGCGCAAGCAAGCGATAAAAGCACAACGGAGGATCTATGCCAAACTCCAGTGACAAGGTTAGTAGTTCCTTTCCATGCATGTATTGTGAAAGAGGGGTTTAAGTTTCGAGTGGTAGGTTAAAAAGTAATTTCTTTACGGTCAAAATCTGCATGCAAATCTGACCCTAGTTTGCTAGTCCGTAGGGTATTTTTCCCAACAATAGAATTGGCGACCATACTGGGGAGAATACTCTTTAGGGTTTCCGGATTTAATTGAGTTTTTTGGGTAGTTTAAGAGATTAGATTTTTTGTTTCTTTGCTGGTTTTTTCTGTAAGGTCTGAGCAAGCAGAGAGCCTGGTTCTTCATACCAGTTTTCCCTGACTTCTGCTTGACGGTAGTTGTCGGGACACACAGAGGTACACGCGGCCTACATAAGGCCTGCACATGTGTACCCGCTCCCTATCCTCTTACAACCCACGTGTGAACGCTAGATGTAGGGATAACAATAACGTGTAGGAGTCCAGAGACCTGTAGAGGCAKTCCACCTCTTCCCTGTCAGAATTATACATTCTCAGTGGGTTTTCTGGAATCCTGTCTGAGTCTTGTTGGTTCAYAGTCCTATTTCAGATTGTTTTTTTGCCTTGTTATTCCTTGCATTATTTTTTCTTTTCTGTTAGAAAAAGCATCCAAGCCTTCAAGGGACCCTAGTTKTCAATACTAGAGGCCTCTTCCTGGTCTGGACTACCTATTTTTATCTTTGTCTTAGAGGTTATACATACACGCGGCCTGTACAAGTTCATCCCGTGTGTACACGCATCCTGTTTCAKCTCAGCACGCGTTCACACGCGTGCTRTTTTAGTGACAATAGTGTGCTTGACAGGCTACTTTTTGTTCAAGGGTGGGGYAGTCATCCCCTCCTTTGTTGAGAAGTATTCCTCTCAGGTGTTTGAGTCTAGGGTTGAACAGTCAGTAGGTTAGGTCATCTTACCCTTAGCCTGCTTTTTCTCAGTTGATAGTTGACAGAAAATATAAAAAAAAAAATTGGTTTTTAGACGAGCGTAAGAGTCTCTGTTTTCTTTATTGCATTGTGTGTCTTTGATTTGATTCTTTGCGATCTGTGCTTTAAGCCATAATTTGTCTTTCTTGGTTTTGTGCTTGTCAGTATTTTCCCCTTGTTGCTTCATTAGCACTTAAATAAAAAAAACTATATCTCTTTTTCATTTTCTACTTTGTTTAAATAGTGTGTTTCTGCATCATTAGCTAGGGAGAAGTCTTTTGTTTCGTAAGTTTTTGTAGTGCATTTAGAGCATAAGTAGCTCATAGTCAAGCGAAATTCCTTTATGATTGCTGCATAAAATCTTAGAAAAATTGAAAAGAAAAAGAAATCTTTCTTTGTGAAAAGTTGTTGAAATTTTGCATTTAGTAAAAGTCTTTTGTTTCCAGCATTTTTTCATTCGTTGTTGCTTTTGTCTTTACACATCATCAGTTTCACCTTCATACCCCGTGACGTAAGAAATCCCATAAAATAAACACTGATTTAAAATCTATTAGACTTTTTGTTTGTAGGGTTCACAAACTAGTTCAGGACTAGGGCCTTGGATTAGGTTGGAGAGGAAACTCTCCAAGGCCATTCAAAACTAAACATTGGAGTCTGTGATAGGGAGTGTCTAAGTCCAGTTTCGTGGAAGTTATCCAGGACCCCCCTCTAACACAAGGGATAAACATGAGTTCGCGTGTAGAAAGGTAGCGGAGATAACCCCTCCAAAGCCAGACCAATCGTAGTGGAGAACACATATCGAGGGCTTGTTTTTGGATTCTGTCGTTTGCATTTGCCACGGAGCTTCGTGGGTCTCGAATCCATTTGAGGTCCTCAGTTTTATTTCGTACCATTTTATCTCAATACCCTTGACATGTTTCGGGCTTGATACCCTTCTCATTGTGGTCTACCCGACTTTCGACTGTACCCGCCTGGTGACTGTTCGTGTGCTGGCAACCTAGTTGCCAATATTTTGAGGGACATACACAGGTGACTGCGGGGGTATACCACGGTACCTAGGAGAGACATCGAGCCATGATTTGCAGCGTATACCTGGAGGGTGCTTCCGTGTTCAAGTTGCACTTGCATTGGTAAGTTTCTCTAGTGTTGGTTGTTGTAATTGTTCTTCCAAATAGTTTAGTGATTTCTTGTCTTATCTCTTAGGGGATTATTTTTTAGTGTGTGTTAATGTTTGAATGTGTAGAATACCTTAGCGTGTCTTGGATCTTCTCACACAGTGAAGGATCCTGAGCTCCGCCGGTCACGAAGGCTTCTGGGCCTGCCGCCAATTATACCGGAGCCACCCCTACCACCATTGAGGCGGAAGCTAGACCAACAAGGGTCTTTTGAAGCGATCGGGTTACAAACCATTGTGCTTGAACAACCCCCAGAGGAATCAACCACCAATATTGGCTCGGTTGAAACCCGCACCATTGATACTTGGCCACAGGTTATTGTACCAATCCAANGAAGTATTCCTCTCAGGTGTTTGAGTCTAGGGTTGAACAGTCAGTAGGTTAGGTCATCTTACCCTTAGCCTGCTTTTTCTCAGTTGATAGTTGACAGAAAATATAAAAAAAAAAATTGGTTTTTAGACGAGCGTAAGAGTCTCTGTTTTCTTTATTGCATTGTGTGTCTTTGATTTGATTCTTTGCGATCTGTGCTTTAAGCCATAATTTGTCTTTCTTGGTTTTGTGCTTGTCAGTATTTTCCCCTTGTTGCTTCATTAGCACTTAAATAAAAAAAACTATATCTCTTTTTCATTTTCTACTTTGTTTAAATAGTGTGTTTCTGCATCATTAGCTAGGGAGAAGTCTTTTGTTTCGTAAGTTTTTGTAGTGCATTTAGAGCATAAGTAGCTCATAGTCAAGCGAAATTCCTTTATGATTGCTGCATAAAATCTTAGAAAAATTGAAAAGAAAAAGAAATCTTTCTTTGTGAAAAGTTGTTGAAATTTTGCATTTAGTAAAAGTCTTTTGTTTCCAGCATTTTTTCATTCGTTGTTGCTTTTGTCTTTACACATCATCAGTTTCACCTTCATACCCCGTGACGTAAGAAATCCCATAAAATAAACACTGATTTAAAATCTATTAGACTTTTTGTTTGTAGGGTTCACAAACTAGTTCAGGACTAGGGCCTTGGATTAGGTTGGAGAGGAAACTCTCCAAGGCCATTCAAAACTAAACATTGGAGTCTGTGATAGGGAGTGTCTAAGTCTAGTTTCGTGGAAGTTATCCAGGACCCCCCTCTAACACAAGGGATAAACATGAGTTCACGTGTGGAAAGGTAGCAGAGATAACCCCTCCAAAGCCAGACCAATCGTAGTGGAGAACACATATCGAGGGCTTGTTTTTGGATTCTGTCGTTTGCATTTGCCACGGAGCTTCGTGGGTCTCGAATCCGTTTGAGGTCCTCAGTTGTCTTTCGTACCATTTTATCTCAATACCCTTAGCATGTTTCGGGCTTGATACCCTGCTCATTGTGGTCTACCTGACTTTTGACTGTACCCGCCTGGTGACTGTTCGTGTGCTGGCAACCTAGTTGCCAATCTTTTGAGGGACATACACAGGTGACTGCAGGGGTATACCACGGTACCTAGGACAAACATCGAGCCATGATTTGCAGAGTATACCTGGAGGGTGCTTCCGTGTTCAAGTTTCACTTGCATTGGTAAGTTGCTCTAGTGTTGGTTGTTGTAATTGTTCTTCCAAATAGTTTAGTGATTGCTTGTCTTATCTCTTAGGGGATTCTTTTTTAGTGTGTGTTAATGTTTGAATGTGTAGAATACCTTAGTGTGTCTTGGATATTCTCACACAGTGGAGGATCCCGAGCTCCGCCGGTCACGAAGGCTTCTGGGCCTGCCGCCAATTATACCGGAGCCACCCCTACCACCATTGAGGCGGAAGATAGACCAACAAGGGTCTTTTGAAGTGATCGGGTTACAAACCATTGTGCTTGAACAACCCCCAGAGGAATCAACCACCAATATTGGCTCGGTTGAAACCCGCACCATTGATACTTGGCCACAGGTTATTGTACCAATCCAATTTTACGAATTCCTGTCAGTGCCTGACACAGCTATGGAAACAAAACCTGTTACTTCTTCTGGGAATTCTTCCATTCCCACCACAGTTGCTACCACAGGAGAATCATCTCCTAACTTACTGTCGTCGGTCCAAGCCACCATGGTCTTGGCTGCAACTACGTCACACAGTGGACCGACCCCGTCTATGGTGACAACCACAACCCCCTTCACACCTAGTGCGACAGGCCCTCCGTTCTCATACGGTATGCATAGTTCGGGTACAAGTCCTACACTCACTTACTCCACTTTACAGACTTTGGGTCTGGGGGCAGGGAGCTCTAACACTCCTCTGCAAGGTCAACTTGGGGGCACTCCTGTCCCTTTTAATTCTTTTCCTTACGCCGAAGGTCATATTCCTCCTTCGTCCCCTTCACTTGGTGGTCCGCATCAACATTCCGCCGGGCAGCCTGCACACACTAGCTTATTTGGAGCCGGGAGTCAAGGAACACCTACTCACAGTATGCCGGTAGGTTTTTCACCATTTGTTTGGAACGAGACGTTTGGTAAAAACACTTTCGCATCCACCGCTTTCCCATCGGGGGGCACTCCCATTTTTGGACAGTCTACTCCGACACAGGGTACTATTCCTACGCCGGGGGCACATATAGAAAGACCTTGGAACTTAGGACAAGGATCCGTTCCCTCCTCTGGAATGCCGTTCTGGGGTAATTATTTCCACAGTCAATGGAACCCTGGACAGACTACTGTGCCTCTTCCATCAGGACCGGCATGGGGTAATCCTTCCCAAATTTCTTCAAACACGATGCATGTCCAACATCCTATGTCCTTTATGGGAAATCAACCAATGATGTCTCCACAGATGCAAAATCCTTATGCTGGTTAGGGCCATGGTTTTTACCAGAATCCGGGCCAGCAGCCAAACTTTTCCTGGCAACCTAGTGCCAGTCAAACTTCAGGACCCTTTTTCCCAGGTTATCAACAGCAACCCAAACTACCATTCCTGGAGACGTTACACTTGCCAGATTTGAAAAGGTTGTTAAATGATCATATTTTTCACGATCCACATTGGCCTCCTATGCCAACGAAGTTTCCTTCGGACATTCCAAAGTTCAAGTCCAAGCTTAATGAAGATCCAGGTGATCATGTGACTACCTTCCATCTTTGGTGTTCATCTAACTCATTGAAATATGACTATGTACAACTGCGATTGTTTCAACGCGCTCTTATTGGGAGTGCCGCGAAATGGTACATCAAGCTCGATCGCTCAAGATACTCTTCTTTTGGTGAACTGGCGATGGCTTTCCTTAACCATTTCCAGTTACCTATGAGATACGACGCTGGCACAGAGCTGCTCGCTAATTTTGAACAGACAACAACAGACCATATTTCTGATCATATCCGAGAGTGGAGATGCCGGAAGAGTCTGATTAAAGTACCAATCCCACCAACATTCCTGCTTGAGTGGTTCCTTAAGTCTCTGGTCCCACAATTATCCAAAGATGTCGCAACTTCTGGGGTTTTCTCTGAAGAAGATGTCGTCGTGAGGGCTCAACAGTTTGAGCTCATATATTCTCAGTCTGGTTTATTATACAACATCATGTCGGGTGCACCACGATCGATACTGGATAAAAATAGACAGAGAGCTAGACCACATGCCAATGGTATTGTTGGTTCCGCGCAAACCAAGCCCACTGATAAATTGACAAAACAATTGCAAAAATTATCTATACAACACTCAATGGCCAGCCAGACTACTGCTTTGGCTTCTCCTCCTACCCAAATGTCGGAAGTACACTCTGTGCAGTCGACTAACCCAAAGGCCACCCAACCTGAAGGGAAGAAAAAACAATGAAAGAAGGGTAAGGGGGATAAAAAACCCACTGATAATGTTGGCGGGGACACCACGGAAAAACGGAAGGTGAGGTATCCGTGCAACTTATGTACGGAAGACCACCTGACCCATCTTTGTCCTCGACTTGCAGAGGCCCAAAAGTTTGTCACACAGCAAAAACAAGCAGTGTTGACTAATCCTTTTCAACATGGGCAAAATTTAACTCAAGCCTCTACAAGTGCCAAAGGGGGTAGCCAAGAAACCTGCCCTCCTCCAAACAATCCCTCGTCCACGAACATATATATGGTTAGGGGTGATGCTTTCATAATGACTAGAGCGCACAACTATAGTAAACCAAGTGCCTCTGAGAAGGGTAAAGAAGCTGAGCTCCCATCTCTTCCTCTACAGATCGAGAAGACGTTGGGAGAAACAATGACATGAATTCCAAAGGGTTCATTTAAGAAAGCTTCTCACAACCCAAACACAAGGGCTGCCCAAAATTACTCTGTGGTGGAAGATTTATCACAAACCCCTTGTGCGATGTCTGCTTTGGAGGTCCTCCAAAGTTTCCCTGCTCAGAGGAAAGCCTTGTTAACTGCTTTGGTCTCTACGGAGACTTGTAACCCGGGTACCATAATGTTAGATACAATCGACTTAAAACCTCGTCTTCCTTACCACGTAGCGTTTCAGATAGTAGTGGCTCATCCCATGAAAATTTTTACACGAAATATCTTCCGCATAGTGGTCGACGAGGGTGCCTCGACATGTGTTATGTCATTAGCATGTTGGAAGGCCATTGGCCAACCCGCTTTGTCTCCATCACCTACTCTCCTCACTGCTTTTGATGATCGTTCTTTCCGACCACATGGCATCGTTCCTTCTTNGATCGGGTTACAAACCATTGTGCTTGAACAACCCCCAGAGGAATCAACCACCAATATTGGCTCGGTTGAAACCCGCACCATTGATACTTGGCCACAGGTTATTGTACCAATCCAATTTTACGAATTCCTGTCAGTGCCTGACACAGCTATGGAAACAAAACCTGTTACTTCTTCTGGGAATTCTTCCATTCCCACCACAGTTGCTACCACAGGAGAATCATCTCCTAACTTACTGTCGTCGGTCCAAGCCACCATGGTCTTGGCTGCAACTACGTCACACAGTGGACCGACCCCGTCTATGGTGACAACCACAACCCCCTTCACACCTAGTGCGACAGGCCCTCCGTTCTCATACGGTATGCATAGTTCGGGTACAAGTCCTACACTCACTTACTCCACTTTACAGACTTTGGGTCTGGGGGCAGGGAGCTCTAACACTCCTCTGCAAGGTCAACTTGGGGGCACTCCTGTCCCTTTTAATTCTTTTCCTTACGCCGAAGGTCATATTCCTCCTTCGTCCCCTTCACTTGGTGGTCCGCATCAACATTCCGCCGGGCAGCCTGCACACACTAGCTTATTTGGAGCCGGGAGTCAAGGAACACCTACTCACAGTATGCCGGTAGGTTTTTCACCATTTGTTTGGAACGAGACGTTTGGTAAAAACACTTTCGCATCCACCGCTTTCCCATCGGGGGGCACTCCCATTTTTGGACAGTCTACTCCGACACAGGGTACTATTCCTACGCCGGGGGCACATATAGAAAGACCTTGGAACTTAGGACAAGGATCCGTTCCCTCCTCTGGAATGCCGTTCTGGGGTAATTATTTCCACAGTCAATGGAACCCTGGACAGACTACTGTGCCTCTTCCATCAGGACCGGCATGGGGTAATCCTTCCCAAATTTCTTCAAACACGATGCATGTCCAACATCCTATGTCCTTTATGGGAAATCAACCAATGATGTCTCCACAGATGCAAAATCCTTATGCTGGTTAGGGCCATGGTTTTTACCAGAATCCGGGCCAGCAGCCAAACTTTTCCTGGCAACCTAGTGCCAGTCAAACTCTAGGACCCTTTTTCCCAGGTTATCAGCAGCAACCCAAACTACCATTCCTGGAGACGTTACACTTTCCAGATTTGACAAGGTTGTTAAATGATCATATTTTTCACGATCCACATTGGCCTCCTATGCCAACGAAGTTTCCTTCGGACATTCCAAAGTTCAAGTCCAAGCTTAACGAAGATCCAGGTGATCATGTGACTACCTTCCATCTTTGGTGTTCATCTAACTCATTGAAATATGACTATGTACAACTGTGATTGTTTCAACGCGCTCTTATTGGGAGTGCCGCGAAATGGTACATCGAGCTCGATCGCTCAAGATACTCTTCTTTTGGAGAAATGGCGATGGATTTCCTTAACCATTTCCAGTTACCTATGAGATACGACACTGGCACAGAGCTGCTCACTAATTTTGAACAGACAACAACAGACCATATTTCTGATCATATCCGAGAGTGGAGACGCCGGAAGAGTCTGATTAAAGTACCAATCCCACCAACATTCCTGCTTGAGTGGTTCCTTAAGTCTCTGGTCCCACAATTATCCAAAGATGTCGCAACTTCTGGGGTTTTCTCTGAAGAATATGTCGTCGTGAGGGCTCAACAGTTTGAGCTCATCTATTCTCAGTCTGGTTTATTATACAACATCATGTCGGGTGCACCACGATCGATACTGGATAAAAATAGACAGAGAGTTGGACCACATGCCGATGGTATTGTTGGTTCCGCGCAAACCAAGCCCACTGAGAAATTGACAAAACAATTGCAACAATTATCTATACAACACTCAATGGCCAGCCAGACTACTGCTTTGGCTTCTCCTCCTACCCAAATGTTGGAAGTACACTCTGTGCAGTCGACTAACCCAAAGGCCACCCAACAACCTGAAGGGAAGAAAAAACAATGAAAGAAGGGTAAGGGGGATAAAAAACCCACTGATAATGTTGGCGGGGACACCACGGAAAAATGGAAGGTGAGGTATCCGTGTAACTTATGTGCGGAAGACCACCCGACCCATCTTTTTCCTCGACTTGCAGAGGCCCAAAAGTTTGTCACACAGCAAAAACAAGCAGTGTTGACTAATCCTTTTCAACATGGGCAAAATTTAACTCAAGCCTCTACAAGTGCCGAAGGGGGTAGCCAAGAAACCTGCCCTCCTCCAAACAATCCCTCATCCACGAACATATATATGGTTAGGGGTGATGCTTTCATAATGACTAGAGCACACAACTATAGTAAACCAAGTGCCTCTTAGAAGGGTAAAGAAGTTGAGCTCCCATCTCTTCCTCTACAGATCGAGAAGACGTTGGGAGAAACAATGACATGAATTCCAAAGGGTTCATTTAAGAAAGCTTCTCACAACCCAAACACAAGGGCTACCCAGAATTACTCTGTGGTGGAATATTTATCACAAACCCCTTGTGTGATGTCTGCTTTGGAGGTCCTCCAAAGTTTCCCTGCTCAGAGGAAAGCCTTGTTAACTGCTTTGGTCTCTACGGAGACTTGTAACCCGGGTACCATCATGTTAGATACAATCGACTTAAAACCTCGTCTTCCTTGCCACGTAGCGTTTCAGATAGTAGTGGCTCATCCCATGAAAATTTTTACACGAAATATCTTTTGCATAGTGGTCGACGAGGGTGCCTCGACATGCGTTATGTCATTAGCATGTTGGAAGGCCATTGGCCAACCCGCTTTGTCTCCATCACCTACTCTCCTCACTGCTTTTGATGATCGTTCTTTCCGACCACATGGCATCGTTCCTTCTTTCCCTGTGCAATTAGGAGGGAAGACCGTGTGTGTCGAAGTAGAGGTAGTCGATGCTCCCCTCGACTATAATCTCTTGTTCAGACGGAGTTGGAATTATGCTATGCAAGCTGTGGTTGCTACAGTTTTTTGAGTCTTGTTTTTTCCACACGAGGGGCAGATAGTGACCATCGATCAATTGTCCTTATCTAGAACTAACCTAGCTTTGGGAGCATCCACGATCCCCATGATTGATAATACTCAACCAGGTGTCGTTAACATAGGAGTTGGCTTATGCCCATATTTGATGGGTACCTTTGATTACCCACCTCCTCACGATGACGTCAAATTTATATCTAATCACCATAAGGCTGAGATTTTTCAAGTTTTGTCGTTCCGCATGACTTACTTCGAGGATCCTTGGATTCTTCCTTCCCCATCAGCCACGATGGATGAGACAGGGCACTCAAGCATGTCCATGCCCTTGTCGGCCGCTGAGGTAGCATACTCTTTAGTCCAACAATATTCAGCTAACCCTGATCCGACTCCTGCACAAGAGTTAGATCCACTTCTAGAGCCTATTTGGGCTTAGGGTTCTCTCGCTAACGTCGATTCGTTAGACTTAATCTTGCCTTCTGACGAAGTAGTAATCAAAGCAATGAATAGTCCGGAAAAACCTTGGGAAGATCTTCATCACAGATCATATTTCCTCCCAAAGTTAAGCCAAATCAAAGCAGGAGAATTCACCGTGACTATGATTGGAGATAGGTCTTGTCATACTAATCCCTTAGCTACACACAAGATCTATGCTGAGGGTAATATGGAAACCATTTTTGAAATGATACCTATCAATATCTCTAGAACCCCTGGCGTCCTAGACAATGTTTTCGTCGGAGCATACAGCTCCCGCGAGGAGATGCCAGGAATCGACCCACAAAGATTCTATCATGAGCTAACTTTGTTGTTTTTCAAGATCACTTTGAGATCCGAAAGAAACATCCGGCAAGACTGCATTTATGCTTTTCGATATCGTCCAGATTAACTGAGAAAAGTAACCATTGTGGAGTCTTCTTTAAGCCCTTTTCAGACTCCTTAAAGATGAAAAGATTGCCGAGTGACCTTGCTTCTTCACACTCATTAAATTGGTCCAGAAGAACATTCCTTACACGAGTCTCCTTTTCAGCCCTTTTCAGACCCTCTAAAAATGAAAAGATTGTCGAGCGATCTTGTGACCTTTCACACTCATTAAACTGAAATTTGAAGTCACGTCTGTCCGGCGGTAGTTTACCCCTTTTTCGGTCCGGACGGTCAACTATACGAACAAAGGTATACTCTATTGAATTCCTATTCTTTAGAAGAGTATCCTCAGGTATAATTTTATTCNTATAGAGTTGTGTCCTCCACCGTTTGGTTATTCTTCCAAACATATGGAGAGTTTGTGTTGCCTCCTGCTTCGTAGACTTATGATTAACATATATGTTGCTTGAGTCTTATCACTTATCATGCTATTGTCCAAGGGAAGTTTGTCACTAAGCCTGAGTCGGCCCCTCTGCAATATGTCTCTTGTTCACATACCCGACCATCCTAAACATCCAATCAAGTCCTTGTTCGAAATCACTGAAGCCTTCAGTCCGATCATCAAGATTATCAAGTCCATAACCGACGAGTCATTGAAGACCTCTGGGTAGTGCAGTCGTACACTCATATTACACTCCTACCCGAGTTTTAGAAGATTTTGAATTTGTTTCTCAAGCTCTGAAGTCCTGCCATCAGGCCGAATCAACTTCTGGAAGATGGATACTCTATATGTATATCTTTTTGATTTCGAGATGTAGCTCCACTGTGTATTGTTTGCGGCTAATATTTATAGTTATTTGACATGGATCTACAATGTATTTGATTGATAGCCATGGTTATATTTTATCCCGAGCATGGGTATGCCAGCCTCGATGAGACATTTTTTATTTTGCAGATGACACCTCCTAGTTCCTGATCCTTGGGCTCAATCGTTCGGCACATCAGTAAAGAGTGGTAATGTATTTCGTCCATCATATGCTCTTTTGACCTCACACATTAGGGGGCATCTGTTATAACCCTAAATTTCACCACACATGCTTACCTGGCATCGGGCCAATTCATATCCCTTCTTTGCCAAAACTCTGTTGAACAACTCTTTGAAAATCCTCTTGTATCAAGGCCCATGCGCCCTAAGCCATTACTGCACGCTGGCTGACTCACAACAGCCCACGTGTACCTAACAAAGCACGAAAAAAGGAAAGTTTCCAACGGAACAAAAATATATGGGTCAGTTAACTGAAACTCCCGGCCATGCATGGCCGAGGGTTCATCCAAAACCCTAGCTCCTTCTAGCCTATAAAAGAAGGGGTAGGGGTACCATTTGGAGGACAAAAAAATAAAGTGAAGAAACTCTGCCCATTTACGTAATCCATTGTCCCAACCCTTTATCCTTTCCTCATGCCAAAGGAGATTTAACGCAAAGCAGTTGAAGGACAGAAGAAGAGGAGCCCAGGATCAGGTTCAAGGAGCGGTGGTCAGTCTCAGCTTTTTTGTAAGTTGATTCACTTTCAGTAATAAAAAGAATACTTTTCCCGTCCCAATGCATGAATGGTCTATGGTTTGCTTAATTTATGCTTGATTTCTAACCCTTGAGTATAGAAGTAGCATGCGTGCATAGTTGTTGTTTGTCTTGAGTGTAGGTCATCTGTGGAAGGAGCAACGCAAGCAAGTAATCGAAGAGCAACGGAGGATCTACATCGAACGCCGGTAATAAGTTTGGTGGTCCTTTTTCATGCATTTACTGTGAAAAAGGGGTTTAAATCTTGGGTTGTAGATAAAAAAGTAGTTTCTATTCGGTCAAAATCTGCATGCAAGTCTGACCCTAGTTTGCTAGTCCATAGGGTGTTTTTCCCAACAACACACCCTGAGGCTAGCCAGGGAGATTTGGAGAATCAACCAGTCTTGTGAGGTATTGACAAAAGCCAAGGGGAATGGACAACCTCTGTGAATCAAACCAAAAGTCAAGACAAACGAGATGCTATGTGATTCTAATGCAAAAGTCAGGGGGAACGTACAACCTCTGTGAGCATAGACAGTCTAGTGAAAAAGTCAGGGGGAATGTACAACCTCTGTGAGCATAGACAGACTAGTGCAAAAGTCAGGGGGAACATACAACCTCTGTGAGCCTAGTCAAACCTTGTGAGCCATGAGAAAAAGTCAAGGTATCTAGAAAAAGTTAGGTTGAACATAAAATTCCGATGAGATAGAAACAAATGATATTCCTAATATTGTAAATGATGTAATTGTATTGATCTAGTGCGTTGGCACGTGTAAACATTATCCACCATGAAGAGAATTTTGAATTGCCTTGTCAAGAGTTGTAACTAAAG
>JZKD02S1703249.1:70685-81437 GCA_000966675.3 Picea glauca
TTTTTTTTGTCTCTTTGGTTTTTTAATTTTTTCTTTAATTTTTTTTATTATCTAAATTTGCTTTTTAATTTTTATTTCTGTTTTAAATTTGAATTCTTTTATTTATTTTTTAGTTTTTAATTTATCTAAAAAAAATCGAATTATATTTTTTTACTAAATATTAAAAAATAGTGTTATTTAACTACAATTTTTTTCTATGTATTGAAGTAAATGTAAACAATGTGTTAACAATTGTGTTTTCCACTATATTTTAAAAGTATGGAACAATAAGTTAACTAAGGAGACACAATTATATGAAAAATAGTAACTTTAAAAAAGTAAATGGTAAAAAATATTTTTAAGATTGAAAGAAGCATGGAAAAATGACTAAAAACACCCTTGAATAAAAGAAAACAAAATTTAGAAAAATTTGAAAATAGATGAAAAATAAGCATTTAAAAAAAATGTTGAAACATTGTGGATCTAAAAATTTAAAATATAGAAAAACCACATAAAAAGGGAGGGGGTGCTATGTGTAGCACCATTTTTAAAAACGGAGTAAAAAATTGGACCCCCCCAAAATACGAAAACTCTGTAGAGTTCTCGTTAAGTTGGTAAGTATGTTGAGTTAAACCACTTTTAGATAGGTGCATTCAACAATTAAATATAATTATCAGTAGATGTAGAATTTTTTTATAATAGCAACAAGAAATTCTTCAAGTTTGCTAAAGTTAGGGTTAGTGAAGTTAGTGGGATGTTTGAGAGATTTAGAATATTGATTTTAACAACTACTTTAGCCACACTAACACTCGTAGATCAGTTTCATTATACTTTTAAGGCCTATGGAGTCTCAACTGCATTAAACTTGAATATTGATCTAGATGAAACCAAGAGGTAGAGTCTAAACCCTAAGGTGCAAGGACGTTTGGGCCTTAGGATTTAGACTTTGGGGAAGAAGGTACCTAGGGTGCAAGCACGTATGGGACCTAGGTGTCGTTTTTCGTTTGTAGCTTCACTTAGTTCAATGATCAAATGTGTATGGTTAAAACCCTAAAGTGCAAGCACTTTTTGGATTTAGGCTTCTAACCCTAGTAGAGACATTTCACAAACTAGGACAAATAAAAATTTATGAGGAAGAGAAGCACTTAGGGTTTCAACCAAACAATGATACTTGCAACAAGAAAGAAATTTAACCATTAAAATTTACAAGACAAGATAAATTACAGAAAGTTACTTACTTCATCCCAAGAATCAAGAGCATAAAACCCTGATTGAAGAAATTATCCATCCAAATGAGAAAATCATCCACAAATTAACCTCCTTCAAGCATAGTGCATAAGAGAAAAGAGCCAAAGATCCCTAAAGGGAAAAACTTTTAGAAGTGTCACCTCTCTAAATGAGAGAGGAATCTGATGATCCAAAATAAAAATGACACTAGCCTTTATATATGAGGCTAGGCATAACATTTTTTCCACATAATATAACATAACATTAATTTGAAGTGGGGTCGACTCCTCTTTAAACCTTTACAAAATGAAAAAATGAAAAAAATGCATCATAAGGGTCACACATGTGGTGTCACCAAGCCTTCTTAGGCTAGGAGGAGGCATCCAAAGTCCATGTGGCAGTAATCCAATATGAAGTGATGTAAAATTATTTATCACCTCATCCAAGGTCATGGAAATCATCACTGGTATCCCAACTTTTCGTCAAACACTAACACCATCAAACCCTAAAAGATGACATAATCATCAAATGAGGGCCAACATCCATCATCCAGGGTACTTCGTCCAGGTAAAAGGAGCTTGCTTATAATCTCTGAGTGATATCTGAATCTCTTCTGCTATAATTTCCTTGATCCAGTGAATAATAATCATTTGGGTACTCTTCCCAGCCTATGGGTTTTCAACCCATCTATGTGCCATCATGAACAAATATTCTCAAGCCAAGCTCATATGTCCATCTTCCAAGGTTCTAAGGGTGTGATATCTCATGTCAAAAGGTGGTGAGTCACTGGATGACTCATTGCTCTACATCACAGGTGCCATAGTCCTACAATAAAGGCACAATGTCCTGGGTGAAAACCTAGGACGTTCCTCACAGAACCATGTCAGGGCCATCCAAAACAAATCAAAGTATAAGACAAGGTAAACCAATGTTCATAAGATATATTAGTCCTTAAAACATGAAAATAAAGTCATTACTTAAGATGTATGCCATGTAAACAATTCACCTCTATATCTCCTTCAAGCATCACACCATCCTAATACCTCGTGTGAGTTGGAAAGTTTAAATATGGGAGGACCTTCATCCAAACCTATTAGGTGTGCCAACCTAGATAGGAAATAAAAGACTCAGGTAGAGGGATAGGTCTCGAGGGAAGAAAAAAATCAAGAAACCCTTCAAAAGTAAGTGTGATAGTGATATAATTTAGGAATTACTTCATGTCTTATGGTGTCATTAAATACATTTCTATGAGCACCTTTGTATAGGGAGTGCTTGATGCTTAGGATACTCTTTCCTTGGTACTTTTTTCTTTATGAACCCCTTAATTTCCTTTTGATACCCAATCATTAATTTGCAAGTCCCCTTTATAGGTTTCAAGCTTTATTCCTTCATTTTCTTGTTGGGATATGGTCCTTTATAATTGTTCATTCATTCACATCAGTACATGGGTGATTACCATTAGAGGGGTTAGAGCTCAAGATGGACTATGGATTTTATGGTAGCCTTTATCATTTATAGCATATATATAGAGAAACTGCATCAACCTCTAGCCCTTTGACCCCTTATTCTCATGAGAGAATGGAGCATGAACCATTACCAAAGTTTGTTACACTGTGAAAGGCTCTAGGATGGAAAGGTTCAAGTATGGTGGGGAATGGGATGTTACCCTTGTGAGGGCCCCTAGTAGTACCCCTTTTCCATAGGCAGTGACAACACGAGACTAGGAAATAGAAGCTAACCACCAAGGTGAAATAATGAAACTAACACAATTTCCCAAGCTAGTGATCCATTATCCAACTTCAACCAAAGATACTCATCCACATGCCCAACAAATTAAGCACAACACTTCACATGAAGGAAGGAGTAACATACCTCATGGTGACACTAGGTTACCATCTCCCATGCATTGGGATTCTTGGATGTGATGAGCCTTGGTTGACCTATAGCTCTAAAGGTAAATGAAGGGGGTTATTAGGATGTCATATGTGGACATGTTGATCATCATCATGGTCAGGATCATTGTCTACATGGTGGGCCACGAGACATGATATCCTCTAGTTATCCTAGGCATGGGGGGGTAACATCTAGCTACAACATGAGGACATGTGCTCATAGTATAGAACATGATGACCTTAACATATTTAGTTGTCTAATACCTGTAATCATTCATCCACTTCAAAAAACAACACCCTTTAGAAGTATTAACCAATGGATGTGATCCACCAGAGTTAGTGATAAATAAAAAATCATGTTGAAAAAAAAACTTTTTACTAAACTATACAATGATAAAATGCAAGTTCTTAACATGTATTCATTATATACAAATGAAAATGAAATATATACAAGAAGATGCAATACTATACTAGAATGAATGTATGATGCAACATATATACAAATGCAATGCAGGATGCAAATGACCTACCTAACCTACACTAATCTATGTTAGCTTCAATAAGTCAAGTCTCTTTCCCATGACGAGGCTTGATAAGGACTACACTAATAGGAAGTGGAAGTATCCTCCCCCCTAACATGGATAAGTAGCAGGAATCGTTGACATAATTCTCTTCAATCTTGTAGGAGCTAAGCCAAAAATTATCAAACTCCTTACGTGTATCAGGCTGGCCTTTCCTTATGTCCCACTCTAAGACCAATTCTCCTTGTTTGTAATCCTCCTCCTCGAGATCGATTTTTTCTTGAATCACCCTAGTATATTTCTTCAAGGGAGGGGGTGGGATTTAATTGTAAGAGTATCTTCTTGGCTCAATCTAATTGATAATTCTTTATCACCTTTCTTCAATATTGTGACGGATTCAACCACTTTGTTTTTGTAATTATTTAGTTGCTATTGATAATATTCCCTTTTGGGCCACACTCTATCACCAATATCATATTCTTGCAAAAAAGGAAGGTCATCTAGGAAAAACATTAGAGGAGAGTCCTTCAACTTGTTAAGGAACTCCTCTAAGGGATCCCCAATTTTAGGGTCAATATCAATTTGTTCAACATGGTCCCTTGCCATTGGTTGGTTGGGTAAATGGGCATAGTTTTCCTCATCCATGGGTATAATGACATAATACAAATCCATCTGTAAGGTGCCACCCAACATTGCAACAAACTTTCTAGACAAGAGTATTCCCCAAACATCTAGGATATCTATGACCACAATGTCCATAAGAAATACTATCTTAGGATATCAAGCAAGGAAAACCTTTAAATTTCCTATCAAACTATATGTGTTAATAGCATTGGATTCAATCTCGTGGACATTACTATAAGGCCTTGTGAATTCCAAACCTAATTGTTTCATTACTTTCACGGCCATAAAATTTGCACCCGCCCCCGAGTCAAGCATACCATTGTTTAAACACTTATTTTTTATTTGCAAGGTAATGTAAAAAGGTGGGTTCTCATCATGGTGTGGTCTTAAATTATTAGCTTGCAACATCACATGCGGGTCTCCAGGTTCCCTTTGTACTCTAAATAATTTATTAACCTTATTTCTCATCGAAGGAATATTAATGATTTATGTTAGAGGTACAAGTATATTTATATATTTTGAGATGCTATTTATGTCAACACTCAATTCTGTGTCATTATTTCTTAGCAAAGTGGAACTAAAAGGAACACTATTTGTAGGTGGTGGAGGAGGCCTTGGCCGAGGAAATATAGGGTCACTAGGAGGAGCTTGGGGTGAATTTATTTGTCTAGTGTACACTTGAAGTTCTCTCTTCCTAAGATTCTCCCTTGATTCTCCATCCATTTGGCTTATGATCTCCATCCTAACCCTCCTGAAAACTTATTTCTTTCCCTCCTCAAGTTATTCTGGTGTGATATTGAGGCACTCTTGGGGAGACATAACAAAGATAGAGTTTATGGTATCAAATAAATTCATATGATTAGGTTACCCATTATTCCTTGGGAATTCATGTTCTCAATGTGAATCCCCACAAGGAAAACATCAAGGAGTCTCTTCTCGATCTATAACATTAGCAGGGTCTAAAGTGTTAGTGACTCTTTGTTTGTTTGGGGGCCTAGGTTTCCATGCTTGGCCCAGTCTCTAAGGTTTCCCCTTAAAAGGAGGTATGATGTCTTGTTGTTGCATCCTTTCTATATTAGTGATCTTATTCATCATTAGGGTCTTATTTTTGTTGAGGCCATTTATTTCTTCTTCGATCCTTTGTGCCCATGGAGTGCTTATATCTTGAGTGGGCTCAACATTGTGTATTGTTCTTGGTTTAGTTTCATCCGTGGCTCTTGGTGCATAGAAAGGTTATATCTTATAGGATGAAATATTAAGTTCAATTCTCGCAACCATTTCTCAATCCTCTTCAAGGGTCTGTGGGGTCTTTTCCCTAAGCATGAACCCATAATTTTCTGGGAAGGCGTTAATGTAGAGGAAAAGGACATGTTATTTTCTGGGGTGAATATTATTAGGTATATGTTGGAGGAAATTTTCAAACTTGACATCAAACTCTTTGAAAGTTTCATTCTCTTTATTCTTCATTTTAGTAAGTTGCAACAACAATAAGTTAGGATCTTCCTTATTACCCTATCTTGTCATAAATGTCTTTTCAAATTGATCCCAGGTCTTAATACTCTTTCTAGGGAGACCATTGTACCACCTCCTATCATCATCAACAAAAGTGGAGGAGAAAAGTTTCATCACAACATCCTTGACATCATCACTCACAGGATTAAGTTAGAAAAAGGCCTAGAAGTTATCCAAATGCTCTTTTGTAATAGTCACATCATTACCAGAAAACTTGGGAAACCACTTTTCAAACTTCATAGGCATGTTATGAGGGTACCCCTAGTGTTGGCACAGGGGCATACCGAGGGTTCGATGCTTCGACAATGCACCAAAAAAACCCTAACTACGGGCCCTTTAGGAAACACCTGCGAAGCAGGCGAAGTCTCACCCCAGGTAGAGGCATGGAGGGTTACAGGACTCAAGTGTCTGTAAACAAGATGGGAAACATATCTATGATTATAATTCTTCGCAAAGTACTTAGAAGATAACATGCATTTATCCACTCATTCACATCGCAGAGCAAACCATAAGGATAGATCAACACAATAACAATGACAAAATACACATCACACTTAGAATCATAAGTTATATCTAGAACATTCAACATAAATAAATCACTAAGCATTCATGGATCTATCTATCATATATAAAAATCAATGCACTAAGAAGATTCACAACATAAACACCATAGCATAGAGAAAACCATCAACACAGGATATACGTGGTTCACCCCAGTGTGGGGCTACGCCCGCCAACGACTTCTTCTTCTTTATTAGGCTTCAATCTCTTACATTCATCTTCTCTTGTGCACTAAACCACAGATCCAAGCTTCGCAATGGACAGGTGATCTGTGCACTAAGCGCCAGATCCACCTTCCCAAAATCAGGTCAAGGCACAGAGCCAACTTCTCTCTCAAGCACAGAGCCTTACATACACAGTATGTTGCACTAAGCCACCCAAAACTACTTGCACTTAGCGTTGCAATTTATTGAATTTCTTCTCTCTACCACTACGCATCCTTACAATATTTATTTATACTTTTACATTTACAAAAAGGCCTAATCATGGTTAAACCCATGGGCCAACATCCCATAACCCATTAAAAAACCCTAAGAACCCCATGTTGGGTCCACAAAGACCCCAAAATAAGTGAGATCTGCGATCTTAGCTCCGCCTGGGCGCTCCTTCCTCGATCACTGTGTCAAAGTCCAAAAAGTAGTCAAACTTGACAAATGTTTGCTCAAAACTTGGTCAAGGGCCAACATGCCCCCAACACTCACCTGTGACTCATCTCGAGTCACTCAGATATGGGCATTGTTGCTTCGAAGGCCTTGAGATTAGCTCAAGCTGCCTCAACTTGTTGCTTCACTTGAGCTTCCTTCTCAGCGAACTCCTCGATCATTTGTTCTATAATAGGCCCTTCCAGGCACTGTTCCACTGTCTCAACCACTTGGTCCAGTTGTGAACCTTGTCCTTTGATCTCTTCAAACACTGCACAGGCTTCCTCCTGCATCAGTTGTAGCCTTTGTGTGACTTCCATTACTCTTCCCTGAATGGAAACAATATGTTGTTGGGCCACGTGTTGTTCTTGTGATCTCTTCATTCTCTCGACTGCAGTGAGTGGCTTCATTTGCGCTTGAACTGTCAGTGTATGTTGTTGTGCCTCTTATATCTGTGCTTCCAACTTCCTAAGCTCTGGATCTTCCATGAGGCGTTCGTAGGTCTGCATGCTTCTATCGCTCAATCGTTTGCATTCTAAGGTGAGGGCTTTGATTCTTTTGACTAGACTCTTAGCAACTTCCTCCCTCTGGTCACGCACTTCCTACAGAGTGCTTGGTACTGCTTGAATATCCAACTCTATTACCCTTGCTTGAAGTTGTTGGATGGCCTCAACAAGCTTCATCACTTGAACCTTGACTACCTCATGTTCCTCCTGTGCCAAGCCTGGCACAGATCGAAGTGCTCTACTCACCACTTCTTTGACTGTAGTATACTCTGCAAGAAACTGGTCCTTTTCCCTCTATATCTTTGCTTTTTCTTCCTCGAGCATCACCTGGAACTCATCTTTCTCATTCTCATAAGTGGTTACACAGTACCGCGCAACTCGTAATTGCTCCAAGATCTCTTCTTTTTCTTGTTTCAAGGCTTTTGTAGCCTTCTCCTTCTCTTCTTGGACTCGCTGAAGTCGAGCCTCTATTGCATATGCAAGTCTCTAAAGTTGGGTTGGCTCATCCCCCAACTCTGCAATATCTGACGGGGAAGGCACAATAGAGACTGCGTGGACCGAGCGAATAGATTCCTATAATTCGCTCAGTTCCTTTTCTATCCTGATGTACAATTCATCCTGCTTCACTCCATATCTCTTTAGGAGATCCTCGGATGCATCCTCCATCACTTTGCAGACTATACTAATGTCATCCTCCATGAGCGTAGCCATTAGCTGGGGCTTACTGGCGTAGGTCTTCTTTCTTACCGAGGGTTTCTGCGGAGAAACCTTCCTCTTCTTTGGTGTCTCTGTCTCGGTAGGGGTATCCTTCGGTGGTGTAGCTTCACCTCCTCCTTGCTTTTCTTCTTCATCCCCTCCTCCTTCTTCGTTTACTTTGTCGCCTCCTCCTGGAAAGCTAGATCCATTTCCTTCTGAGGCACTGTCATCCTCATCAGTTTCTATGTCTTGGATTTCCTCCTTTTTCTTCTTCTTCTTCGCACTGGTCTGTCTAACATGCTCGACCCGGGTGACCAAGGGGATTCCTATAATGTCAACATCGGAGAGTTTTGCGTCTGCAATGGGTACAAGGAACTTCACCAGCCATTCCTTGGTGATCTTCTCCATTTCTTCATCAGTTAACTTGTAATAGGAATGTAATTTTTCCTTTCTCTCATCCCTGTGCACAGTAATATATATGAAATGTCGATCTGCGTGGAACTTAACGATCGGTCTGTATTGGTGTAAGGTGGGCGGTTTCATTTGCGGCAATGACTCAATGGAAACCTTCAGTTGCTTATAGTAGGCTTGGAACACTACGTTCGACTGCCATTTCTTCAACATATCATTCGTATACCATAAGGTTGAGAACCTCGTGGCCAATGAATCTAACGGTTCAATCTCTAGGAAGGTAGCTCCTTCCGACATTTTCCAAGAGCCAAATGCAATTATCACGAGTAGCCAGCTGAAGTGGAACTCATATCCCTGATCTTGTGCTTCGAAATAGTCTTTATCAATCTAGTTGATGAGGTAACTTGCCTAGTTCATATGCATCCCCTCCATGCATTTTCCTGTGAGGTCCACCACGAACCTGATGACTTGCGTGGGGCAATTCTTTCTTACAATCTTGGCAACTATAAGTTGGCAAGTGAGGCATACTACGCCATCCTGAATAGAAGCTACCTTGTAGCCTCACTTTACCTTCTCAAATTCATCGTATGCTTCCTTTATGCGCTAAGCCAGGGAGCGATCTGAGGCCTTCCCTGGGTATAACTGTTGCAAGTCAGGTCCTTACATGCTCAATCCTATGATCAAGTGGATCAACGCCGGATCCATAGTAATCCACCTATCGAGCCACAGGTATCCACCATGATAACATGAAAAGAGGAGTTTAACACAAGCGTTAACCTCCTGATGTCAGCCAAAATGAGGAATCTTCATGACATTCAGTATCGTGGATTGCGCCAACTCCCTAATCCAAGGTTCATAGACTATGCGAGGCTTCTTCCCAGTTGTCTTCATCAGGTATCTTTGAGGTGCAAGCATGGAATAGTTCTTTCTATCTTTGAGGTTAAATTCGTTGTTCTTCAAAGATGGGATTTGTCCCAACTGGCTTCCTTCTATGCGGATCCCCTTTGAGATGTACGCGGTGATCAAAATGTTCTCATAGTCCCGTGGGATGTTGTCGTGGTTAACCACGTCAACCAAAGGTGGGATATAATCTAGTAAGATCGACAAGATCTGCTTCGCATCAGCCAGATCCTCACGATGCTTACTTCGCTTCTCAGTCACAGGGTTAGTACAGCTTGAACGTCATGTGGTCAAAGGGAAATCCTGCAGTCCCTTGGTTGACGATGCCTAAACACCTTCAGACATAGCTCTATCAGCCATAAATTTCTTAAGGACCTCTTTGACGGACTTCTCTAGCTCAGTCTGTTCGCCCGACATTCTCTCTTTGAATCGGACAGATCGAGGTAGGTGAACAGACAGATGGAGTAAACAATAGATGGCAAGGTCTAGGTTCTGAAATCACAGTTCAACACACAATCATTTCTCAGATAATCACAGGGGGTAAAATGTGGTCCCGACGCAGTGTTAGATGAGTTACATAAGTGAACATCGTAACAGATTCTTCCAACAGGGAGGAATGCTTCCATCAATGTGAATCTATTTGTTATGGCGTAGTCTCAACGTCCCAAACGCGGTCTCTTCACCCATAAATGTGTTTCCTAGTCATTCCAGAGTGTCGTTCTAATGGTCGGGGCATCTCCAATGATCATATATCTTCACCACGACGAAGTCCCATTTTATGCGGTTCTACTATTTTGGCGAGGTTCAAATTCTGCAAACCTGCCTCCTGCGAAGTCTTGTCTATAACTTCCTGTAGCTTTTCTAACTTGGCTTTCTTATTACTGAGCCTTCTTTCCTTCTTTCCTATGATTTGAGTCTCTCTAACTGTTTTAGGATTCCTCTTTCCATTCTTATTCGTAGTGACTTCACAGTGCTGGTGTACTTCCAATGGGTTCAAAGTGAATATCCCTTCCCTTACCACTTCCTTGTTCAACAACACAAGTATTCCAATAGAGGACAACCACCTTCAGTAACCACTCACATAACTAGCTCAAATATCAACACACTGATGTTTTCATGTGGTAAAACCCTTATGGGGAAACATCCACGACCCCAACCAACGTGGCTACTTGGAGCAGTTTATTAATGCAAAGAAAAAGATTACAGAGAGATTTTACAAGAGATTTTCTCACAATCGATCATCGACAAATGACCCTCCATGCTCTTTAAATAGATATCATGG
>JZKD02S1703249.1:106351-129720 GCA_000966675.3 Picea glauca
GGAAATGTGTCCCAAGACACAAGAGGATATAGAATGCATGTCCAGGTCCCCTTATTCATCAACAATTGACAACTTGATGTATGCGATGGTTTTCACAAGACCAGATATTGCACATGCAATGGGAGTTGTGAGCAGGTATATTAACAATCCAAGTAAAGAACATTGGGAGAAACTAAAGTGGATTCTCAGGTATTTGAGAGGTACTTCTTCTCATGCATTATTTTTTGGAGGTTCAGACACTATTCTATAGGGATATGATGATTCAGATATGGAAGGTGATAAATATAGAAGGAGGAGCACCAAAGGGTATGATTTTACTATAGGTGGAACAACAATAAGTTGGATTTCAAAACTATAAAAGGTTGTTTCACTTTCAACAACAAAATCAGAGTATGTTGTTTCTATAGAGGCTAGTAAAGAAATGATTTGGTTACATAGGTTTATGGAGTAATTGGGAAAGAAGCATGTGAATAACGGGTTGTACTGTGACAATGAGAGTTACATTCATCTTGCAAAGAACTCAACCTTCCATTCAAAGAATAATAATATACAACTCAAGCACTACTTCATACGATCCATCTTGGAAGATGGACATTTGAAATTGGAAAAGATACATATTAGCCAGAATCCTGTAGACATGTTAACAAAGGGTGTAACCAAGGAGAAACTGATTTCTTGCTCAGTTTCAGTTAGTCTTCAAGCATGAAGGTGAAGATGATAAATTTTCCACGTCTAATTCCAACAGGTACAACAATGTTGGAGTTGTTTTGATCATTTTCCAAGTGGGATATTGTTGGTTGTGGAGCCTGATTATCTTCCTGATTCAGAGGTCTTTGTTTTCAACCATGTTTATACCCCATGAAGACTATACACTCCTACACTCGGGGGGGATTTCCCCCCTTGCAGGGTCCAAGGGACAACGAGAGTTTGGGGGCAAATCCCCGAAGGAAAAATTTCCTTGTAAATGTATATTGTAATTTCATAGTAAATCTGGACCATTCATTATAAGGTCACAGATCCGACGGTAGAAGTTATGTTGTGTTTTTTTTTCCCCTCGAAGGAAACCCTGTTTTATGAGGGAATTGTATTGCGGCTGTGTATCATTGTGAATATTGTATTATGAGAGAGGAGACTGTGAGAGAAAGAAGAGGATGTTACAACAACTGTGTTGTAGGTTGTATCCCTTCATCTTGTTGGATAATAAAAAGGAAGGACCTCACAATTTCTCTAGTGGACATAGCCCACATTGGGTGAACCACATATTTTTGTGTCTCTATTGTATTGTGTATCTTCTATGTTTTATTTCCACATTTTTATTTTTATTTTTATTTTATTATTCCGTGATCTTGTTTTTCTAACAAAGGTCATCATATTTTCAATTAAAAGAAACCCTATAGTCTCTAATGAGATTCTCTATATCCCTCCTCTCATCTTTTGAAGTATTATTTCCTATCTAGATGATCTCAGGGATTTCCATTGATCAAATATTTATCTTCATATTTTCTTGAGGCTTTCTTACTTATATCTTTTTTTATACATACAATTTCTAGTGAAAAATATCTCAAAAGGGATAACACCTTGGGGAATTCTATTATCTTTCAATTCCTCAACTTCCATCTCTTCTTCATTTTCTCCTTACAAATTTATTTGATTTTCTAAAAACTCTTGCAGGTTGTTTAAAAATCTCAACACTTGAGAATCATTACGAAATACCTACCGATGTTCTTAATTATTAGGAATACAAGGTTTGTATATAATCTCCATCCTACATTCTCCAGAAATCAGTTCCTCACAAGGTCGAAGATTGCAATCTACTAGTACTAACATATCTCTTGCATGTTTGTTCTCTTGGGACCACATCAATAGCAAATGCATCAAATAACTCTATATAATCCCATACTACATTCATATATCTCTTCAGTTTATCATTCTTAGTAGAAAATTGACCCTTAACCCGATTACAATAAGATATAAATATCTTATAACTTTTAATAACTTGATACCCATATCTCTTGCCACTTCCAAACTTAAAAATAATGCTTCATATTTTGTGATATTGTTTGTGCAATAAAATTCAAATATGTAAGAAAAATTCTTAATATCACCTTGAGGAGATGTGAAAACAATTCTATCCCCTTGCATTTTCCAACTAACTTCACCTTTTTCTTCAAGAACTTCTTCAACTATTGCATGAGCCAAAACAATGTAACTTCCTGGATTGTCTTCTTCACAAATAAGCTCATTCATTGGGTCATTTGGATCTTCAACATGATATATCAAAGGTGGTTCCATGTACAATGTGACATATGTATTCCTTCACATACATGTATGGTGGCATGAGATAATTCCATCTAAATACTACCTCCAAGGATTGTAGCACACTTTCCATATAAAAACATACCCCATGGGTTAGGAACATCAATGGATATGACATCCATCGATAATGACATGGTTGGATATGTGGCTAACTTAACATGAAAATCCATAATCAAACCACATACGTTTATCTCTCTTGAGTCCATAATGCACACATTCTTGAATGGATGAGTAGTCTTAAGACTGAGTTGATTCATAACCTTATGGAAATCCTCAATCAAACTATAGAATTTTATCTCTCTCGAGTCCATAGAACACACATTCCTATATGAATGAGTAGTCTTAATACCAAGCTGATTCATAACCTTTAAATTCATTACATTAGTGGAGGATTCTAAACTATCATACAATTATGAGGAAGCAAATCATTTACCACCAATGTAATATAAAATTGAGCATGACTATTGTTCCTCCTTCCTTGATTGATTGCTTGGACCACTACAAGATAATCTTCATTCATTTCTTTTTTATTCGAAAATGTCTTCAATTTCTCCTTTTGAGATGGAACCTTTGCTATCTCAAGGAGAGGGATGGGAACTCTTATTTTGTTCAACTTGTTAACCAAATCAATGTCAAATCAAAATTCAAACGTATTCAATGATTTCCTAAAGAATAAACTTTGGTGGATCCATTTGTTGTAACACATTGTCTATTAATCTGAGGCTTCTGATGAATCTGTCTCCCAAGTTGAGGGGGTTGTCTATTAATCCAAGGTCTCTAAGTAATTTGTCTCCCAAGTTGAGGCTTTTGTGTTCAAAATTGATTTCTTCTCTGATACGTGTTTAAACTCATTTCCACAACTATATTCCTTATTTCCTTCTGAGCAGGCATTGTACCATACTTCTTTGTGAGCATATATGAGTCTACACTATTACCCTTTATCTCTTTCATATATTCATTAAATAAAACATAATACTTCCCTGGAATATTGCCAATGAAATCATCTTTTTCAATATAATTAAGGCTATCAAGATTGTTTGGATATTCATTATTAGGTTCTCCTTGCATTGTAGGTGTATGGCATGATCCTTCATCATGCAAGTCTTGACACTTTCTACACCATGGTAAATTTTCTTCGTTCACCATATTGGTTGGATTCATAAAAAATGGGAGTCTTTGATCTTGGGGACCTCTATTTCTATCCCAACCCATGTTTATTCTTTGAAACTGATTCTACGTGGTTATTTCTAATCATAGGAACCTATTATTTGTTATTGTTTGTGGTAAGTAAATCTATTAGTAATATCTCTAAGAGTCTCAGTCAAATATGTCATGGCATTAGGAGATGGATTTGATAAATTTAGGGCTCTAGTTTTTGTTTCATCCTTTAATGGTGATACCCTAGAGAAACCAAAAAGATCTATTTTAAACATAGTTAAAATGTCTTCTATATGACATGCCATTTCTTCCACTGACTTCATATCTTTGGGATATTTGGGGGCTTTGTCTCTTAAATAAAAACCAAAAGTGCCTTCAATGGAACTTGTATATATGGCATCATTGTCCTTAGATTTAATGTGTGTAGTTATATTGTCCAATATATTTTGGAACTTAAAATTGAACTCCACCATAGTTTCAATTTGTTTATTTTTTATCTCATGGAGTTCATTAAGTATCATCATACCATCCTTATTATATCTCATTGTTCTAAAAATAAGAACCTAAAATCATCCAACTTTTAACAGTAGCATCATTCAAATTCCTAAACCACATTCTTGCATATTCTTCTAAAGAAAGTACAAAATGTTTCATTACCACATCCTTGTTATCATAACTTACTCCATGTTCTTCCATTGCTTCTTGAAACGTTTCAATATGTTAAAGCCCACTTGAATATTGAAATAGTCAAAGTACCCAACCCATTACATAATTAAGAGTCTATACCCACTCAAGTTTGAACCCAAGTTACTATCACTCATATCAACTACAATTTAATAAATTTTAAAAAAATATTTATATTAAAAATATATGATTCATATAAAAAATTGAATGGTTAAGAGGTCAAAACCTGCATGGTAAGTATTGATGTTCTCGCCACAGATTAATCACCAAGAATGACATACAAAAAGGGGAATTGTAAGGTTGAATACAAGTAGGTGGAAAGTGAAAAGGCCAATTGTCCTATGTTGGATCTATTACCAAAGTACTTCAAAATGCATATGTTGTTCTTTTTCAGCATGTCATAAGTAGTTCCTTGGATAGCTGAGGTATCTAATGCTTTATACAAAGTTAATTTTCTATGAACCCATGGTTCTTTTGGGTATTTGTTTCCGTGAAGTATAAATTATCCATATTGGATAATCAGATAAATTTTCATCTATCTTGGTACTTTCTAGGTGGAAACATTGGAGGAATTGGCTTGCAGAGTCATTTTAGTGGCAGGTCCCAGTTTGAAAAATTGAGGTCTGGAACCTTCCGCAACCAGGGATGATTTTATGGAAATTTATTTTAAAATGTAGAAACCTTGGTGGATCTTCCTAATCCTTGATATGTCAACTATAAATGTTTGGAGATATTTTTGTAAAAATATTCAAATTTCTAAGTATTTTATATAGTTTTTATAAATTTTTGGGGATTTTTCAGGTAAAATAATTTATCCTAAAGAATTTGGGCGAATCATTTTTAAAATAGCGAATCTCGTTTTTGTAAAAACCATGGAAAATTAGCCCATGAGCAAAATTTAGCCCTTAAAATCATCCCTGTCCGCAACCATCTTGAGAGGCATTAAATGGAATAGTTTTGGGTTACAGTGTCCATAAATTGCATGGACATCCTTGATGATATTATAAACTATGATACCTTTCCAACGGTATGTAAAACACCTCAATCAAAGATCATATGAAAAAGTTATTCCTTTTTCAAGTTGACCTACCTTTTTTACCATCATGGTATGAGTGGATGCAGAATTAGCCCCAATTTATCACACATATGGGGATAACCATGTGTGAAATTTTAATAAGATTCTAGAAGGCCTAAACCTGATCACTAATTGAGGGTTGAGGAAGTTAAAACCCTAATCCTATATTACTATTGAGCTATGTTAAATATCACGCCACTAGGAGAAGAAAGGGTTCCATTCTTTGGTATTGTACTAGTTCCATAGTTTAGAAGAGCATCCGAGGAGTGGTATTTGAGAGAATAATGGAGGTGGTACGAGATTCTACAGTAGTTGTTTAGGGCACAATGTCAAAGGAAAATCCATAGTGAGTGCCTCTTTCTTTGTACTTTCTTTCCATAATTGAAGAGAAGAGAGCATCACATAGGCCTCACCTTTTAGTTGGGTTTTCTCCCATATTGGGTTTCCCAAGAGACATCTTATGTTCAATTGTGTGGATGGTGTGTATATTTTTTCCTGTTATTTCATTTTCATATTAATTTATTTTCATAAATTCAAGCAAATCTAGTAATTAATTAATATGGGATCTAAGGAAAATTAGTCTACATGGTCTAAGATTTCATATTATTATAAGATCTATTGCGATGAGCTATTCTAGTGGAATATCCATGGAAATTTTCTGATCATATTGGTATTAGAGGATTTTTTTGGGGGGTATTTATGGAAAGTTGCAAAATACAAGAATTTTCTTAAGAATAAACTTGTAGAACGCTAGCCCATGGTGGATGAGTTTGTTCATAAAAACCCTTGAGATCCAACAAAAGAGAGATTTGCGAGGCTGGAGGAGAAATTCCTCGATATCTCTTGCAATATGGCCCTCCTCATGGTGGATCTAGCCATCAATCTTAGACCGTTCGGGGAGGCTAGTGTCTCTAAATTAGAAGGGAAACCAAGAGAAAATGAGGACCCAAAAAAGGAGTTGATGAAAGAGACCAAGAAAGAGAATCCAAGTTCTATTTCCATTACCCCTTCCCAATATTTATTTAAAATGGAAGAAAAATTGGATATCAATCCATTCCAAGGTGATATCGATGCATATAGAGAAGTGTTCTAGGATTATAAAGGATTTCCATCTAAGAGGGAAGTGTAGCACGAGATACAATTGTTGCCTGATTTCCCATTACCAGATATTGGATGGTATAGACAATTTGTTTTGGAAGCAGATGAAGCGAAGAAAAATTTGGAGTAGTTGTTGTAGTAGGGATTAATTTGACCAAGTACCTCACCTTGTGGGTTACTTACCATCATCGTACCCAAGAAGTATGGGACTTGGTGAATGTGTATCGACTACATAGCTTTGAACAAGATTACACTCAAGAATCAATACCCTCTGGTCAAGATAAATTATTTGTTAGACCATTTGCAACATGCCAAGTACTTCACCTAGTTTCATTTCAAATAGGAACAGCACAAGGTATATGTCAACGAACAAGACACCTGGAAGACCACCTTTAATATAAGGAAAGGTTTGTATGAATGGTTGATCATTCGATTTGGATTATGTAATGCACTAGATACATTTGTAAGACTGATGAATCATGTATTGTGTCCATATTTAGATTCATTTGTTATAGTCTATTTGGATGATATATTAGTTTATAGCTCTACTTGGGAGAAGCACATGTCACACCTCATGTAGGTGTTAGAGACTCTGAAAAGGTACCAATTGCTGGCTAACCTCAATTTATGTGAATTTGCTAAGCAATCATTGGTATATTTAGGGTATGTGATCGGTGGAGCAGAGCTCAAGATAGATCCCACAAATATGGAGGCCATCATAAAATGACCAATTCCTACTAATTTCATTGAAGTTAGGATATTTTTTTGGGTTGCATAGTACCTATGGAATTTCATAGCATCTTTTTCAGTGGTAGTTGCACCACTTGATGCCATAACAATGAGCGGTAAGAGTTTCCAATGAGGAAATAATTAACATCAATATTTCAATGAGATGAAATGAAAGATCAATAAAGAAACGTTTCTCACATTTCGTAGCTTGCAAAATCCCTTCAAAGTGGAGACAAATTCTAGTGGGTATGCTATGGGAGCCATTTTGATGCAAGGAGGTAATCCAATGTGCTATCATTGTGAGATTTTTCATGAGGGAGTTTTAAACTACCATACATGTGATAAGGAACTCTATGCCCTGGTTCAAGATGTTAATAAGTGGAAGCACTATTTGATGTGCAAGGAAAGAATTATCCACACATATAACCAACCATTGCAATATTTGCAAGCTGAGAGTAAGCTTCAACAAACTAGACATTATACGCAGATGGGATTATTGCAGAAATTTTATCTAGTCATTGAGTATAATAAGGGAAACACTAATAATTTTGCAGACATTCTTTCAAGGCCACCCACATCCAAGGTTATAGCTTTGGGATCTCTTTTGCACATGGATCCTTTTATCTATTATGCATACATATAAGATCAGGACTTCAAGGAGGTATTTCAATAGTTACAACACCAAGTTCATGTAAAATAAGGTGAAAGTAAGTCTAGATATCATCTCCATAATGAGTTACTCTACAAACTAGACAAGCTCTATGTTCCTAAAGGTGAAATATTGCATCTTATCAAATAGGCTTAGACCTCTAGGTTGCAAGACATTTTGGTGTTGGGAAGACAATTGCTAACTTACAAAGGTATTTGTATTGGCCCAGAATGAAAGAAGATGTATCATGCTATATTAGAATATGCATAATATAAAGAAATATCTATACCATCCCTTACTTGTACCCACTCGACCTTGGGAAAGCATTTCCATGGATTTTTTTGGTGGTTTACCAACAACTTCTAAGGGAAATTACTATATTTTTGTGGTATTTGTCAGGTTTAGAAATATGTGCATTATTATTCCCTCTAAAAATACCATCTATGGACAAGATGTAGAAAACATGTTCCTTGAACAAGTCAGGGTGCACTTTGGGATACCAAGGAGCACCATCTTAGACAAGGATATCATATTTCTCACTACCTTTTAGACCAAACTTTGGGAGAAGATGGACACAAAGTTGAAGATATCTACAAAATTCCATTCATAGACAAATGGGAAGAAAGAAGTAGTCAACATGATGTTTGTACAACTTTTGAGGGGCTACAATAAGAAGCATCCAAAAACTTGGGATGAAAATCAGATCTATATTCAACACTCTTATAACATATCAATCCACACTTCTACTGGTAAGCCCCCCTTTGAAACTTTCTTTGGGTATTTACCTCCTTTTCCCTTGGATGTTGTATATGGGAAACAAGAAGGAGTGAGGGAAGACATCATAGGAGAAGTTTTGAAAGCAGAGAAATTTGTTGAAAAGATTAAACAGATCCATTTTCAAGTATAGGAGATGTTGAATAAGTCATAGGAAAAGTATAAGTCCAGACATGATCAACACAGAACCAATAATCCATTTAAAGTGGGAGACAAATGTTGGTTATGATTGAACAATGAAATACTAAAAGGCCCTCGTAATAAGATCAAGGCTCTGTTGTATGGTCCTTTTGAGGTATTGGAGAAGGTGGGAGATAATTCCTATAGACTCATTCTACCTCCATACATGTTCATTTACTCAGTGGTGAATGTGGAGAATTTGAAACTCTATGAGCCTTCCATGTTGGATTAGGAGGTGGAGCAGGTCCTACCTACCATATAAGACTTAACACTAGATGCTCGGGTAGAGTTGGAAGAAGAAACAATTTTGTAGACAAAGTCCAGAACTACAAGACAGAGGTAACTTGAGCTTTCATAGATAGGGTTGAATGGAAAATTTCTAAGAAAAAAAAAACGGTACTCTAGGGAGAAGGTAGAAAAACAATTTCCTCAACTCATTCAGTAAATATTTTGGGGACCAAAAGTCTCCCTAAATGGGGAGGTATGATCCAGATTGGATCACCATACAATTTTTCATGTATCTTGGTACTTTCTGGGTGGAAAAATAGGAGGAATTGGCTTGCGGGGCCATTTTAGTGACATGTATCAGTTTGGAAAATTAGGGTATGGAACCTTACATAGCCATTTTGAGAGGAATTAAAAGGATTTTTGGGGGGTTGTAATGTCCAAAAGTTGCACACACACACTTGACAATGTTCTACACTCCCAGACCTTTCCAGTAGTGCATAAAATGCCTCAATCAAAGCTTGTATGCAAAAGTTATGCCTCCCACAAGTTGACCTACCTTGTTGAACACCATGGTATGAGTGGATGCCACATCAACCCCCATTACTCTTAAATATGGGATTAGCCACGTGTGGAATTTCAAGAATATTCTAGAAGGTCCAAACTTGATCACTAATTGAGGGTTAATGAAGTCAAAACCCTAACCCTAGATGGATATTAAGCTATGTTAAATACTAGATCGCTAGGAGGAGAAAGGGTTCCATTCTTTTGTACTGTACTTGTTTCATAGTTGAGAAGAACATCCAAGGAGTGATATTTGAGAACGTAATGAAGGAGGTAGGAGATTCTATAGCAGGAATTCAAGCCACATTGTTAAAAAAAAATCCATATTGAGTGCCTCTTTCTTTGTTGTAACATCCCTCCATAAAAACACAACAAAATCAAATCAACATAATAGTATTTTTTTATTATTTTTTAAAACAAGAAATAACAAGATTTGTAATTACTTCAATACAACACTTCCATGTGCAAGGAATGTAACAATAATATGACAGAGAGGTCAAATACTATTTTTATATAATATAAAATCATTCATCTAGTGCACATCATTATGATTCTATCTCACAAGGAATTAATTTACCCAATGTATTATCACAACCCTCATCCGCTTAAATAACTTTTAAAACAATCGAAATCATAGATCATAATCTTTTAAAGATAGAGTCTAACATAATATATCTATCATGTAAAAATCGTCTTTAGTGATTATTTAAAATTTAAATTTCTCAACCAATTTATTTAAATTACAAGTTTAATCGTCTAACATCCTATTCCTTATTGTTAAAAATTGTCTCCATCCAAAAAACAATAAAGAACAAGGTTTACTAATAATATTTTGTTTAACCTAAAAATAAGAAGTAACAATAACAATCTATTTTTGTTGTACATCAAGGTACTTACTCAATGTTAATTTCACAACCAAGTCAAGATACACTATCAATAATTTTAATATACAGATCTAACCATAAGCTTTACTATCATTTATTTATACAATAAAAATTTCAAGGACAATTATCCAAACAAGTGGGCAATAGATGGAACAAGCCTTAAACACATTTTTGTTTAAGGAATAATAATAATAAGGTTAAATATAACTCACAATTTAACAATTAAATAAAACTTTAACCATAACTTTTAATCTCCATTAAATCACATGTCAAAGTCATTAAATTTCGTATCAATAATAATTATAACAATTTTTCTATGACATGTGCAATTGCCATGGCCTAACTACTATGTGCTACAAATAATCTATAACAGGATCAATTTATGATATAAATATAATCTAAGTTTCAACTATTGATAGCTTCCTCCCATATCCCAGCAACTAATACACTAAAAATAGAAATCCTTTCCGGTCATAATATTGAATATAAACATAAAAGGGAAATAAATTTTAGTTGCAAACAATCGTTGTCTTTTATATAATCTATTTTTATATTCTTATTTAAGTCTCTACATTCGGATTTCATAGGTTCCATCCTTTATCGAATTATTAATCTTAAAAGACAAACCAGTAAAACAAGAGTGGTAAGATAATATAGTCTTTGTTTTTTTGTAGATTTGAAAATTGATAATAATAATGATTTAAAACTTCATATGCATAATTAAATTTATTATTTAAATTTTATTACTAAAAATTAGTGAAAATAATTAGCAATATAAATATTTTTATTATAATTATAATTGATTATTAAGTTAGTGAAATTAATTGTTCCTATTAATATTTTTATTATAATTATTATTGATTATTATTATAACTATATTTAGTATCATTATATGATAATATTAATATTAATATTCATTACTGAAATTAATTATTACTATTAATTTTTTCATTAGAATTAGAATTGATTATTAAAGTATTAAATATTTCGCTGCAAAATACATAATATTTAATATGAAAATGTTTTCACATAAATTCTTGTCAATATTGATGGCCCGACATGGTACGTAAATCCTGTTAGTATTGATGGTCCGACATGATAGGTAAACCAGGGATACATTTTTGCATAGATTCCTCTAAACCACTTTGTATGGCTCCTCGTGGTGGTATGTGAAAACAAAAATGTCGATGAGTTGTCGGGGCCTGGACAAAATTATTTATGGGAGTATAAAATATTGATTGTGCAATTAATTTAAATTCTTGAATGACAATAAGGCCTCAAATTTTTCAACCAATGACAGTTTAAAAAAATAAGTTATTTTATAGATTAAAAAACAAAAAATTGTATTTCTTATGTAGAATATTAGGTTTCTCATGGAAATTTTTAAGTCAATGAAAATTAATGTTAAATCAATTAGCAAACTCATTGCTATAGTCAGTTTTGACAGGGACTAATAAGAGATAATGATAATAATTCATTATTTTGATCACATTACGAAGTTGAAATAAAATTAAGGATACAAAGTTTGAATAAAATTAAGGAATCTTAAGAGGGGCACAAAATTTCACAGAAACAAGTAGTCAACTCCGTAATAACTAAATTAATTACCACTAGGTTATATAGGAACAAGGGATTAGCTTCTTACTCAGTTTCTGAAATACATGTGAGTAAATTCAACGGTACTTGTATTTTCGAAGAGGAAGTGATAGAAAGAAGTTTCTTCAATAATCAAGGGAATTGGTATTAAATTTCAACTCTAAGAAAAAAAAGAACTCTTCGACCCAATTACCCTCTCGCACTACGGGGTCAAAGTTTATCCTCTCATCGAGGCTTGGATCTTGACAATCGCTTGAAAATTAACAACATGTCGTTCTCAAAACATAGATTATCCAATAATATAACGGAATTGCAAACCCCACCGATTTACCACCTGAGATAGAATCTGTTGAGTCTCTAATTGTAAACAAGGTAAGGTTCGTTAACAAATTGGACTGAAAATTCAATTATTAATAACTGGAGGTGATGCTATATATATATATATATATATATATATATATTTAAATCAGATAAATAAGAACGTCCAACACTCATTCATCAAACCTGTCATTCATCAAATTATTTAAAGTAATAATAATATCCACATGCTAATATAAGTGATAACATTCGACCAAGATATTATACGAGAAATTGTTATTTTCCAATAGTTTACAAGGAGGTTCTTCAATAGATTCGTAGTCTCGTATTTCATTCACAATTGTACATATGGAATATAAATCGTACATGATTTGCAACAAATGATATTTCTATAACATAAGAAAATTTAACATAAAATACCGTAACCAAAGAAGCGTCACATTCTTGATGGAAACCTTTTGATTGGAATCAGATATTTGCATGACATTCATTTTTTTTGTTTGCTCAACCCAAGATTTCACTAGTACCTCCCAGCCAATGCTAGGGGTATTCTTCTTCTCCCTTAGCCTCCCGAGCCACAAATGGGCCACACACAAAAAACCAGTAACAATAGCTCCCATACTTGCCTCGCAAGGAAGAGCTTCTACTCTTTTCACAAGCTTCGAGTCTCAACTCTCACAAGTAAAACACAGTCCCACAAAATTTTGGCAGCATAACAGTATTAAGAAAAGTGATATTATTTTTCACCTCTCCTCCATTTCTTTTATAGAATTATTTTCAATGACTCTTGTCCCCATGCACAACTAATTCATTTTTTATAATAAAAATAAATGATTATTCACCCAACACATGTGTCACACTCTCGCAAGGTTGCACATGTAATTCCTTTTTTTATTTTATTTAAAAACCAATTTCCCTCACATTCCTCAATGTGTTCCTATTTTTTCTCTTAGATGTCTCTTAGTTCCCCAAATTCTCATTAAATGAGTGTCCCCTAACTAGATCTTAGTTTGAGTTTGTTTATGAGTCTTCTTTTAGTTAGACTTAGTGGTAGATTGACTCAATATACCATTCTATGTGTACACCTATTATCTCATGTTTTAATTTCTTTTCATTTTAAAATCTCTTTTAATATTTTCATGCACACATGTGCATTTACTCAACCTTAAATTCCTTTTCCCTCTTTTGCTAAAGTTTATTAACTCCCAACTCCCTTAGTCTTATTTAATTTTTAATTTAGTCACTTTTAACTTAGAATTGTACTTGAACTTAGGATTTGACTAGGCTTAGACTCTTGTTATATTTTTAAATTTATAAATAAATGATTAATTAACACTTTGTTCTAACATGGTTTAAACATTTGATTAATTTTCTATGCCACCTAGATTTATTGACTCATTTAATTGCGCGATGTTCCCTTCAAGACACACCTTCGTGCTCAAAGGGTGACAATCACCTTTGATTGGTTTTGGAAGTTTGTCCGACCCTTGGAGTCAACACTTCATTCTGTCGACCTTGTGAGAGGATAAGGACTTCTAAGGAATAATGATTTCATCTTATTGCACGCCCCTTAGACTTCTTCATGAGCGACTTTCTTAGTCTTCTCTCATGGCATCGTGGATCTCTTGAACTAGGTAATCACTAACCTATGGTTTAGGTCACAGAGAGAGTGCTTGTAGGCTGTGGCAGGAATGATTCCACACCTCTCCCTCAAATGTATGGTTTCTATGCATGGCCCCTTTACTTCTTATGTGAGTCGGATTAGCAAGCATCGTCGAGCCTGCATCCACTGACAATAATACTGTCAATAATCTATATGCATAACATCCATACTGAAATCATCATATATACATGTAAATCAATTATCAAAACTCAAACCAATTACAAGACCACTTCCTAACTCAATCTAGAGTCCAAGGAAGTTCGTTGATGCCATCAACATCATCAACCTGTCATGTATAATCCACACTCAGGGAAACTCATCAATAATACCCGTCGATACATATATACATCTGAAAATTAACGTATAATCGCAATGACATCATAACATAACCCATAAGAAAAGCATAATCATAATGTATCATAACCAGATCACTTGCTTCCAATTGTCCTCAAATAATAAGTCAATATAAAATGTGTTCAATAGAACTAGATGTTACATACACCCCCTCTTGTTTTAAACTTCATCCTAAAGTTTGTACAACATCAAAATGGTAACAATAAATGTATTAGACACAAATCTACATATATAATCTATCAAACAAATAAGGAAATTGTTGACACATTTCATATGCGTCCTCCCATGTGGCCTAGTGTGGACTATAATTGTCCAAGTAGACCTTGACCTGATCAACTATTCGACGTCATAGTTGTTGAGTGCGATGTTCCATAATGTGGATTGGCTCCGCCATGAGAGCACCCTCGTCTGACACATACAAAGAAATCATGTCAATAACATGTGAGGGATCACTAATATAATGTCGTAAAACAGATACATGAAATACATCGTGCATACGCCTCAAAGAATCAGGCAAGGCTAGTCAGTAAGACATGGGTCTTTTCCTTTCCACAACTTTGAAAGGTCCCACAAACCTAAGAGAGATTTTAAAACCTTTTCCAAACTTGATTGAACTCTTGTGCGGTTTCACTAGCAATAAAACTCGGTCTCCAACCTCATAATTGCGGTGAATGTGATGCACATAAACATAAATCTTTTTTCAATCTTGCGCTTCTTTAATCCTTTGTCCTATTGATTGCATATATTCTTCCATTTCTTGTATTGCTTCTGGTCCTACTAGAATCCTATCCTCTATTATGTCCCAACTCAGAGGCATCTGACACGGTCGTCCATAAAAGAAATCAAACTATGCCATCTTAATCATACTTTGGTAAATGTTGTTGTATGAAAACTCTACCGATGGAAAGAAGTTTTCCCAACACTTTTGTTGATCCATCGCGTACATACAAAGCATATCCTCTAAAATTTGATTCATCCTTTGAGTTTGTCCATATGTCTTTGGGTGATATGATGTACTAAAATTCAGTTGTGTTCCCAAAGCCTCTTGGAAACTAATCCAAAATCGTCCAGTAAACAACAATCCTCGATCGGATATGATCTTTCTTGGTACTCCGTGCAACCTCACAATCTCGCTAACAAAAAATATAGCTATTTTTAGCACCTTATACGTCGTACGCACTGGAATAAAGAGTGTACTCTTCGTCAGAGTGTCAATGACCACAAAAATTGAATCATGTCTCCTTGCCATCAATGGAAATCCAATAATAAAATCCATCGAAATGACTTCCCATTTCGATTCAGGAATAACATGTGGTTGTAAAATTCCTACTGGATTTCTATGTTCAACCTTCACTTCCTAACATTATAGACATATTTCCACATAACTAACTATGTATTATTTCATTCATTTCTAGAAGAATAAAAGCTTAATGTCTTCCTTCATCTTCATGAATCTAGGATGAGCCATGCATACCACTTGATGAGCTTCGCTTAAAATCAAACTTCTTAATTTGTCATTAGGTGTTCCGTAAATTATGTTGTTATACCTCAACAATCTGTGGCTATCAAATGAATAGCCTTCAGACCTTGGTACCATTGTGGTATCTTGTCCGATGTTAGCCTTAATTTCCTTGTACCAATCTTCGTCAATTTGTATAGTTAGAATATTTTCTTGAATATTCATCTTAAGAGGTATTATCGAGAATATGTGTGGTCTCCGACTCAATGCATCTACTACTCTGTTCATTGTTCCTTTAATGTAAGTAATCTAGAAATCGTATTCTCTAAGTAGTTCATACCAACACCTTTGTCGTGCGTCCAGGTCACTCTGAGTAAAGATCTATTGCAATCCATAGTGATCTGCCTTTAATTCAAATTTTCATCTAATCAGATAATGTCTCCAAACTCTCAAGGCATATACAATCGCTAATAACTCCAAGTCATGCATTGCATATTTCTCTTCATGCCTTCTTAATTTCCTTGAAATGTAAGCGATCACTCGACTCTCTTGCATCAACACTCCACCTAGGCCTTCCTTGGATGCATCTGTGCATACCAAGAATCCCTTGTCCAAGTCCGGGACCTTCATTATCGATGTTGTCGTTAACAAGTCCTTAAGCTTTTAAATGCTTTTGTGCATTTCTCTATCCATACAAATTTCCTGTTTTTCTTCTGTAATTCCATAATTGGATTTGCTATCTTCGAAAAACCTTCGAAAAAGCATCGATAATAACCTGCTAACCCCATAAAGCTACGTACCTCTTATACGTTCATCGATGCTGGCCATTCCATAATATCCTCTACTCTCACTAGATCCACAACGATACCTTCTCCATATATAATATGTCCTAAGTAATGAATCTTCGATTGGTAAAAAAAACATTTTGACAGTTTCCCGTACAACTTGTTTTCTCTTAGACATTGTAAAACCAATCTCAAGTGTTCTTCATTCTCTTATTTCGTCCAAGAATAAATTAGTATATCGTCAATGAATACTTGAACAAACTTGTCCAAGTATTCGTGGAATACCCAATTGATTAAACTCATGAATATTCACGGGGCGTTCGTTAGTCCAAACAGTAAAACAATAAACTCATAGTGTCTAAATATTGTCTTAAATGTGGTCTTAGGGATACCTTCTTCTTTAATTTGAAACTAATGATATCTTGATCTCAAGTTAATATTTGAAAATATTGTTTCTCACTTCATCTGATCAAAGAAATTGTCAATCCTTGGCAATAGATATTGGTTCTTGATTGTAGCTTTGTTCAATTGATGGTAGTCAATGAAAAGCATCCATGACGCATCCTTCTTCTTTTTTTAAATCACTGGTGCACTCCATGGTGATACACTTGGACGTATAAGTACCAAGTATAACAACTCCTTCAATTGCATTTTCAACTCCTGCAATTCCGGTGTCGACATCCAGTATGGATTTATTGCAATAGGTTCAGTTCCAGGTTTCAAATCTATGGTAAACTCCAATTCTTTTTCAGGCAAAAAACCTGATAGTTCCTCCGAAAATACCTCTGCAAACTCTGACATGACGGGAAGGTTTTATAATCCTTCCACCTTGACATTTTTGTTGAGCGCTAATATTGCATATAACTTGCATCCCTTACACATACTCTTATATAGTTGTAGGGAATAAATAAACCTCGAGGACAATCATTGGTTTCTTCCTACAATTACTCTATTCTGTCCCAAATCCTCCTTCAAACTTAACCGTTTCGTCTTACAGTTAAGTATCACATCATGATATTCTAACCAGTCCATGCCAATCACTATGTCATAAGATCCTAATATTGTTACATAAAAGTTTAACTTTATTACAAAATCACCCAATTTAATGCTACAATCGATAACCTTTCCTCCAAATTTTTGTTTGGCTCCCGATGCCATTTCTACGTATCTTAACTTGTCTTGCTCGACTTATTTTACCTTAATTCTATTAAGCGTTGCACTAGAAATAAATCTCTTTGTAGCTCCTAGATCTATCAAAATACTAAAAGTTTGATCAACGATCATACATGACGTCTCGAGCATAACGGACCAGTGCTTGGCCTGACGATTATTCACCACTGCATGTATCTTGTGGGCCTTACTCAAATCTCCAACTGTAGTGAGTCTTGATGATCCAACTTCTCTGGCCTTCTCAATCGGATAATGTCGTTGGTAATATAACTCTATACATGTCCAACATCCATTCTTCGATTCAATGCTCCTGGTCCCTGAAGTAGAAGTTATTGGCCTAACAGTCAGTGATCCTGGTTTATTCTGTTGAACAAGCCTAAATTGTTACTTCTACTGCGGACGATGCTTCTTCTATTTTTTCTATGGTGCTCTATAGGGAGTTCGTTGCTGAGGAGTATGCTGTCACGGTGTCAAAAACATAGCTCCTATGGGCATATCATGATGCCCAAAAGTTTATCTAGCTGGTTTCTCGTGCTGCACTCTCGGTGTCTCATGTCCAGTCTATCTAGAAGGATTCCTGCCCTGACCCCCACTATTCATCTCTTCCTCAACTATGAGGGCCTTCTGGAATGCATCGTGTAACATCTGAGGCATCAAGATCCTCACCTTTGCACAAATGTTGAAGTTAAGGCCGAACACAAACTTATTTACCTTTAACTTCTTTATGTTCAGATGTGGAGTATATATGAGTAGCTCCATGAACCTGGCCTCATACTCCAGTACCGTACGACTCCCCTATTGTAAGGCATTGAACTCATTAAGATGACGCTTAATGAATTCATCCAACAAGTACCTTTCTCGGAATCGTTCCTCGAATAATTCCCATGACATGTCTTCAACGACCATGTTTAGTTGAGGCAAGAGTGTCTTCCACCAAAGTAGAGCACTCCATTTCAGTTGAAATACTTCCATCTAGACTTTCATGTTTGAGGTGTAATCGTGAAGTGCGAAGCACATAGCCATGTTCTCCAACCATACCTTAATGGATAAGTCATCCATGGCACCCCTAAACTCGAGAAACTTCACTTTCTCGAGTTCTCTGTGTATATTGCTACTACCTACTAGAGTGCCCTGTGAACCCTCATTGGGAACATATGCTCTTCCCTCATCCCAATCAATATGGATGATCAATGCCTCTGACATCCTCTGGAAGGATCTCATCATACCTACCACATCTCCCATAGCAACCTGCTCATGCTTAGTAGTATGCTCCTCTCCAAGTGGAGACAATCCCTCCTGCATGGATGCTCCTAGAGGAAGCGTGCCTCTTCCCCCCCACACCACGTCGTCTACTCATCCTACGTCCTCTGACCATGATACCTATCATGAACAAATCTAGATTTGTATTAGCGATACAGATATAATCATTTGAAAATAGCATAGTGAAAGGCGTATTGGGTCTGTCGTCGAAGAGTTAAACCCGCTCTAATACCATATGTAACATCCCTCCACAGCAATAGATGGAACAAGTCCTCAACACATTTTTTCTTAAGAAATAATAATAATAATATCCATTTAACAAGGCTCAATATAATTCACAATTTAACAATTAAACAAAATCTTAGCCATAACTTTTATTATCCGTCATTATTTAAAAAGTGGAATTGTATAATCTTCATTAAATCACCATGTGAAAGTCATTAAATTTCGTATCAATAATAATTATAACAATTTTTCTATGACATGTGCAATTGTCATGGCCTGACTACTATATGATACAAATAATCTATAACATGATTAATTTATGATATAAATATAATCTAAGTTTCAACTCTTGATAGCTTCCTCCCATATCCCAACAACTAATACACTAAAAATATAAATCCTTTTCGATCATAATATTGAATATAAACATAAAAGGGAAATAAATTTTAGCTGAAAACAATCGTTGTCTTTTATCTATTAATTATCTTTATATTCTTATTTAAGTCTCTACAGTTGGATCTCATAGGAACAAGTGTTCCATCCCTTATCGGATTATTAATCTTAAAAGACATACTAGTAAAATACGAGATAATGATAACAATTCATTATTCCTATCACTACAGTCATAAGGTAATCGAAGTTTGAATAAAATTAAGGAGTATTAAGAGGGGCACAAAATTTCTTGAAAATCAAGGCGTGGATCTTTAAAATCGCTTGAAAATTAAGAACAGGTCAATCTCAAAACAAAGATTATACAATAATATAATAGAATTGAAAACCCCACCTATTTATCATCTAAGATAGAATATGTCAAGTCTCTGATTGTAAACAAGGTAAGATTCGATAACAAATTGGACTAAAAATTCAATTATTAATAACTGGAGGTGATGATAGATATAGCTGAGATATTTTTCTTTTAAACTGGATAAATAAGAACGTCCAACACACAGAGCTATACTCTGTTCATGTAGAAACTAATTCATCAAACCTGTCATTCATCAGATTATTTAAAGTAATAATAATATCCACATACTAATATAAGTGATAATATTCGACCACGATATTATACAAGAAATTGCTATTTTCCAACAGTTTACAAGGAGGTTCTTTAATAGTTTCATAGTTTCGTATTTCATTCACAATGATACATATGGAATATAAATCGTACATGATTTGCAGAAAATGATATTTCTATCACATAAGAAAATTTAACATAAAATACCGTAACCAAAGAAGCTTCAAATTTTTGATGGCGATTTTTTGACTGGAATCAAATACTTGCGCAACGTCCCTCCATTTGCTTGTCCAACTCAAGACTTCAGTGGTACCTCCCAGTCAATGCTAGGGGTACTCTTCTTCCCCCCTTAGCCCCCCAAGCCACAAAGGGGCACACATAAGAAACCAATGACAACAACTCCCATGCTTTCCTCACAAGGAAGAGCTTCCACTCTTTTCACAATATTGGAATCCCAACTCTCACAAGTAAAACACAGAGCCACAAATTTTTGGCATCATAACATTACTAATTAAAGTGAGATCCTTTTTCAGCTCTCTTTCATTTCTTTTATAGAATTATTTTCAATGACACTTGTCCCCATGTACAACTAATTCATTTTTTTATAATTAAAATAAATGATTATTCACCTAACACATATATCACACTCTCTCAAGGTTGCACATGTAATTCCTCTTTTTATTTTATTAAAAAACCAATTTCCATCACATTCCCCAATGCGTTCCTGTTTTTTCTATTAGATGTCTCTTAGTCCCCCAAATTCCCATTAAATGAGTGTCCCCTAACTAGATATTCGTTTGAGTTGGTTTAGGAGTCTTCTTTTAGTTAGACTTAGTGGTAGATTGACCGAAGATACCATTCTATGTGTACGCCTATTCTCTCATGTTTTAATTGCTTTTCATTTTAAAATCCCTTTTATTATTTTCATGCACACATGTGCATTTACTCAACTTTAAATTCCTTTTCCCTCTTTTCCTAAAGTTTATTAATACCCAACTCCCTTAGTCTTATTTAATTTTTTATTTAGAAACTTTTAACTTAGACTTGTACTTGAACTTAGGCTTTGACTAGGCTTAGACTCTTGTTATATTTCAAAATTTATAAATAAATGACTTTTTTTTTAACATGGTTTAAACATTTCATTAATTTTCTAGGCCACCTAGATTTATTGACTCACATATAATTACGCGATGTGCCCTTCAATCCGCACCTTTGTGCTACAAGGGTTCCACTCACCTTTGACTGGTTTTGGAAGTTTATCTGAACCTTGGAGTCAACACTCCATTCGGTCGATCTTGTGAGAGACTAAGGGCTTCTAAGAAATAAGGATTTCACCTTATTGCATGCTAGTTAGATTTCCTCATGAGCGACTGTCTCAGTCTAACCTCATGGCATCGTGGCCTTATCGAACTAGGTAATCATTAAGCTACAATTCAGGTCACAACGAGAGTGCTAGTAGGATGTGACAAAGACATTGTCACACCTCTCCCTTAAATGTCTTGTTTCTGTGCATGGTACCTTTAATCCTTATGTGAGTCAAATTAACACGCATCATCGATCCTGCATCCATTGATAAAAATACTATCAATAATCCATATACATAACATCCATACTGAAATCATCATATATACATGTAAATCAATGCTCAAAACTCAAACCAATTACAAGACCACTTCCTGACTCAATCTGGAGTCCAAGGAAGTTTGTTGATACCATCAACATCATCAACCTATCATATATCCTCCACACTCAGGGAAACACACCAATAATACCTTTGGATACATATATACATCTAGAAATTAACATATAATCACAATGACATAATAGCATAACCCAGAAGCAAAGAATAATCATAATGTATCATAACCAGATCACTTGCTTGCAATTGTCCTCAAAGAATAAGTCAACATAAAATGTGCTCAATAGAACTGAATGTTACATTTGTACTTTCTTTCCATAACTAAATAAAAGAGAGCAGAGCATAGGCCCCACCTTCTTGATGGGTTTTCTCTCATATTGGGTTTCCCAGAATGCATCATGTGTTCAATTGTGTGGATAGTGTGTATATGTTTTCTCGTTCTTTCAATTTCATATTCAATTATTTTCATAAATTCAAGAAAATATAGTAATTAATTAATTTGGGATGTAAGGAAAATTAGTCAGCATAGTCTAATATTTAATAATATTATAAGATATGTTGTGATGAGTTATTCTAGTGGAATATCTACAATAGTTTAAAGATCATATTGGTATCAAAGAAGTTTTCTTTTGGGTATTAGTGTAAAGTTGCAGGATTTGGGAATCGTCTTAAGAAGAAAGTCACATAACCCTAGGCATGGATGATGAGTCGATTTACAACAACCCTTGAGATCCAATAGAAGAGAGATTTTTGAGGCGAGAAGAGAAAGTTGTTGATATCTCATGCATTATGACCCTCCTCATGGTATCTCTATCCAACAAGCTCAGACAGTTTGGGGAGGCTGGAGACTCTAACTTAGAGATCATATTAGAGGGGAAACCAAGAGAAAACAAAGAACCATAAAAAGATTCGACGAAAGAAACTAAAAAAGAGAAGCCACGTTCCAGTGACATTACCCCTTCACAGTCTTTATTTAAAATGGAAGTCAAATTGGATATCAATTCATATTGTTGGCGACAAAAGTCACTCCTGGATTGCAGCAGGAGCAGAGCCCGACGCCCATCAGTTTTATGTCACGATATTTTTAATGGGTAATCAAATGGGTAGAGACTCGGGAAGATATCACTCAAACTCAGGGACTAGGTCTGGCATGTGAGGAGAAAAGGAGGTCTTGATCTAACTTCAGTCAGTGGGTTGATTTGAAAATGAGCAGGTTGAAGACTTGGTGAGAGGAGTGGACAAACTACCTCAGGCAACAGGACTTTCAGTAATTTGTAGAAGAAAAACTTTGAATGCGAGATCCTCTAGTTCAAATATTCAAGAAACTGAAAGGGGGGACTTGACTGGATTCTCCAATTCCAGGTCATTCAGTGCTAAGAAAATCACAGGGGCCGATTAGAAACAATGCAACTGTTACAGTGATCAAATCTACACCATCCTATAACAATTACAACTTGACTGGATTCTCCAATTCCAAGTCATTCTAACACAGTGTAAACAAAGACGTGAAAGAAAATGACATTCATAAGACAAGAAGTCTCGAGAGTCC
>JZKD02S1703260.1:0-19857 GCA_000966675.3 Picea glauca
AATGTCCCTCCCTGTTAACCCCCTCATTGGCTAGCTTGTCCACTAGTGCATTCGTCGCCTTGTGAATCCATCTAAACTCTATCGTGTTCAGGGTTTGCAAATGTTCCTTGATTTTTTGAAGGTATTTCACTAGCCGCCAATGCCTTTGCACCTTGCCCACCTTGGTTCCATACTGGATTTTCTTCGAAATGTTGAAAACCAGAGTCGAATCACCTTCCATGATGGAATTCGTCATTCCCTCTCTGCGTAGAATTTCCAGGCCGAGTTCCAGAGCTCCAAACTCCACTGCATTATGTGTAGAATTGCTTATGCTCCCAGCATATAGGCGTAAGATTGTCCCTCCACTGTCTCTTATTACTCCACCATCTCCTGTCACCCCCGGATTGCCTTTCGTCGCCCCGTCAAAATTCAGTTTAATGAAGCTTGTCGGAGGAGGAGCCCAAGTACTAACTCCTATTTGGATCTGCGGATCTTGGGCCATAGATGTACTATAGCTCCACTCTTTCAGAGAGAATAGTTCCAAAATTCATAAGTCTTGACCTATTTTTGATTTTTGGAGTTATTAAGGTTAAGGCTCTGCACTGTTTCTCTTATTTGAGTTACGATAGTTTCCTTTATCTGCGCGGCTGGTTGGCTTTCATTCATGAAAATGCACATGTTTCGTTCCTTCCAAATTGCCCATATAACCATCCCTAGCGTCAGACCCCAACATAGGTTCACCACCTCATTTTCATTGTACCTCTCTTTCTAGTTTTTTATTGTCTCTATGATATCCCCCTTAACCTGATTCGACTGGCGGTAAATATAGGCCACCCAGCCCCAAATCTCAGTTGTATAGTTGCATTCATCTAGGATATGATCTGTTGATTCTTCCTTGACTTCACACAGGTGACACTGTGAGGGACTTATGAAGCCTCTTTTTGTTAGGTTCTCCCAGGTCAGTATCTTTTTGTGTATGACTAGCCATTCGAACACTTTGATCTTTGGCCATTGGGGGGCCTTCCAGATCCTCTCCCAGTTTGGTTCTGGGTTTTCTTGGTCCTAGCTTGCTATGTAATACCGAGCCTCTTTTAGGTTGAATTCTCCCCCATTTTTCCTTACCCACCTTAATTGGTCCTCATCTTCTGAGACCCCAATTTTCCTTTTACCTAATTCCTCCTCGACCTCTTTCATCATTGTGTCTTCCTGAGCTCTATTATGTGGGTTAAGCTTGTCCCAAATCCTCCATCTGGCATTCCCCTCCCTTTGCTTCCAGTACTGATGGACTTTCGTTTTTCCTTGTCGAATCATCTCGTGTTTGAGCCCCTCTCTGCCCTAATTTTCCATTATGGGTTCATGTTGCCACGCATCCTCCCAGAACCTCATTGTTCTCCCATTCCTAATTTCCCAAAAGTTGTGACTATGTATCCAATTTTTATTCCTCCAATCTAGATTCCAGATGGCTAACCCCTTCCTTGTGCCCGTGAACCTGATCCACTCCTCGGTGTTGACTTCTAGGGCGTATTTTTCTTTCCACAGTTTAAACCATGGCACTAAACTTTTCTTTACCTATCTCCACCACATATTTTCCTCGTATGCCTCGTTGGTTACCTGTGAGTCTTGTAACCCGAGGCCCCCTTTGGTCTTCGATCTGCACACCTTGTCCCATGCCACCAAGGCCCATTTCTTTTTGTCCTCGGCTCCTCTCCATATGAAGTCTCTCTGGATTGCTTTGATTTTTTGTAGGATGCCTTTGGGGGCTAGAAACACCGACATAAGATACGTCGGGATTGCTTGTAGGACCTCTTTAGTAAGGATTAGTCGTCCTGCAAGGTTTAGAGCTCTGTACGTCCAATTCTTAACCCTCTCATGTAACTTGTTGATAAATCCTCCCCGTGTTTACGTTCCTACATGCCCTATCCATCAGGGGTACTCCCAAATATTTCATTGGGAGTGTTTTACGCTCAAACCCCAAAAATGTTGGCCAGGTTCCTTTCGATTGCAGGATTTGTATTGAAGAAGTATATTATGGATTTGGAGTGATTTATTTCAGCCCCCGAGGCCTCTCCAAATTCTTCTAAGATCTATTTATATGCCTTTGATTCCTTTACCATGGGGGTTCCATGGAGCAGGGTATCGTCCACGAATTGTTGGTGTGTTGAGGTCGGGCAATCTTTGAACGGTTTTAGGCCTTTTATTTCTCCTTCGGTCGTTGCAGTCTTTATGCTTCTACTTAGCCCTTCCATCATTAGAATGAATAGGAAAGGGGATAGAATATCCCCTTGTCGTATACCCCTCATGGAATAGAATGACTTGGTTGGGGCTCCATTGACTAGCAGCGAGAAGCTCGTTGTAGAAACTAGGAGTGGCTTCAATCTATTAGCTATTACTTTTGAAATAATCTTATACACCACATTGCATGGGGCTATCGGTCGATAGCGATATGGAGTTCTTGCTTCATTTTCTTTTGGGATCAGAGTGATCATCATGGAATTTAGGGCCTTCAGGATGGAGGTTGAGCATCTGGAATCATCCCAGCATGCTTAAAAAAATTCCACTGTAAAGTCGTCTGGGCCTGGGGCATTTCCATTAGGCATCTCCTGGACCACTTGGTCGACTTCTTCCTTTGTGATGGGTCTGCAAATTTTGACATTGTGTTCCTATGTGACCAAGTTGGGGATGTGCCTAACTATCCTCTGGATGGCATCGGTCCTGTCCCAGTTGGGTTCTTTGGCTATCCCCCGGAAGTGTTTGACCAGTGTGTTTTCAATGTCCTGGTGGGACTCTCTTTCTAACCCATCCCGATCCCGTATCTTCTGAATTCTGTTATGAGATCTTCTCACTATATTTGTTCTGTGGAAGAACTTGGTATTCCTCTCCCCTTCCTTAAACCACCTGATTATGGATTTTCGTCTCCACAGGGTCTCTTCTTGCTTACATAGTGCTTCCAAATCCTAGAGTAATTGGTTTTCTTCTTTTTCCCTCTCCTCAGTGTATCCCTCTTGGATGCATTGCTCCTGTAGCTCTTCAATTCTATCCTCTATAAGTTTTTTTCCCCCGGTACATGTTCCCAAAATATTCTTTCTTCCACTTCTTAAGTTTTCGCTTTATGTACTTGAGTTTTTTGTGAAGCCAAAACATATTTGTCCCTTGTTCTGTGATATCCTCTTGCCACCATGCTTTGATGTTCTCCTTGAAGGTTGGGTGGTCGATCCATAATTTATCGAATCTAAAGGGCCTGTTCTTTGTTGTTGTTTGAAAATTTGCCTCTAGTTGCACTGGCCATTGGTCTGATCCCCCCCAGGGAAGGATACTACATTCCAACGCTAAACCCTAGATAATAATGGATTCTGAGACTAGGAATTTGTCTAGCCTCGTGGCCACCTGGTAGTGTGATAGTCTTTTGTTATTCCATGTAAACTGTCCATTGCTAGTCCTGATGTCCACTATATTTGTTTTATCTATGAAGGCTATGAACTCTTCCACATCTATGTCCAATCTCTGGTTGCCCCCTTTTTTCTCAACCAGAGTAGTTACAATGTTGAAATCCCTAGCCAGAATCCAATGAAGGTTATTGTCCCGCTCCTTTAGATTTTCTAGGTCTAGGAGCATTCTTATTTTATCCTCCAATACCTGAGGTCCATATACATTTGTACATAAGACCTCCTTTGTGTTCCCTATCACTTGCATTTTTACAGATAATGTGTGCCTAGTGGCTTCAACAGAGAGTAGATTCATCGATTGTGGGTTCCACGAGGTGAGTATGCTTCCCGCCGTGTTTTGACTCTCTAAAGTTAGAAACTTGTACTTATTCCAGTACTTCTTACTTATTATTTCCATTCTATCCATATTACATTTAGTATCTTGTATGAAGCATATATTAGTTTGTTCCATATTCAGTCTATTTTTAAGGATTCTTTGTTTTCTAGGGATGTTCAGGCCCCTTATATTCCAAGTAATAACCTTCATTTAAAAATGTGGAGGGGATTTAAGACAGAGCTTTTTGATCTTACTTGAATTTATCAACAGTTCTCCTAATCCTTGTAGGGTTACGTTGTTTCATTTCCTCCCTTTCTTCCGTCTTGCTTACTTTGGTGAGTGTTGTGGCTGACCATCTCATGTTTTGATGCCCAAGTTTCCTATTTCACCATGCATGCGCTTGATTCCTCTGGTTTTTGCCTCCTCCCTAAGAAGGAATAGGTGTTGGATGCGATGCAGGTGCTCCGTTGGTATGTTGTCGACTCCCTTCTTTTTCCATTGTTCCAGTATGTTCGAGAGGTCTATCCCTTCCCTTTCCATGATGTCTCTGAGATATGGGCATTCTATTCCTACCTCACTTGGTGTCATTTCAGAGTCTCCGTTGACCTCCTGCATTGGGGTATTTGTGTTTCTGCCTCCTTCTTCCATTGTACTCTTGTTGTGTCCATGATCTCCTTTGGAGTTTTGTTTTTTCGTGGTCTCATTGGTTTCCTGTTTGTTTATCTTCCTTGCCTTTGGACTTTTCTTTTCCTCTTCTTCCCCTTGTTTTGGATTTCCCCGTCCTTCTGCTCTATTCCTTGCTTTCGGGTTACTTGTTGTGGGGGGCTTGCCTTGTCTCTTATTTCCCCTGCCTTTGTAGTTTGGCCTAAAAAATCCATCCTCATCCTACTGTTGTTTAGAGTTTTCTTGTTCCGTTTTTTTTTTTAAAGGGCATTCTCTTAGTAGGTGCCCATGTTCATGACACCTTCTACATTGAAATGAGATCTGCTCATAGTCTATGATTTGGATCCATTCCTCATTCCTGAACTCCAGACTAATTTCCTCCGGGAGTGCCCCCAAGACATCTATCTCTATACAAATCCTCGCATAGGATGTATACTTCCCTTTTAATGTTGCTTTCGATGTCTTGGCATATTTCCCCAGCTTGTTCCCTATGGATTCGAAGGTGGAAAACAACCAATAATCTAATGGTAGGGAATAAATCCTAAGCTAGACTGGGACATTTTTAAAAGTCTCCTTTTCTGTGCAGAATTTTTCCTTCCATGGTCGCATGTACAGTCCCACTGAGGCATGGAAATACGGTCCCCCCTCAAAGATTTTATCTCTGTCTTCTAAGTTCATAAAAGCTATTGTAAAAAATCCTTTCGATCCCAGGTGGAGGTGGAATTCTCCTCTCGGCTTCCATTGGTATTTTATCCAGCTGTGCAAGATCTTTTCTGTGGGCCACAGGCCCATAAACTTGTAGATTAGGGCATGCATCCTCATATGATCCCGAAAGAGTTGGGTTTGGGGATCTTCTAGGATAAATTTTGGGATTAACGTTGTTTTTGGCTTGCATGGATTGTTCCCACCAACCCCACTAAGGTTTTTCATTTCCGGCGTGCTACTAAGGGCCTCCCTGGCCTCCTCCCCCACTCGATCTTTTTTCCTTGGTTATCCTCTTTATTGTACCATGTCCCTGATTCCGAGGTCCCTGTCAGGGGTTCCTTAAACCCCACTCCACATGGAACTTTCCCTCTATCCACCACTACCTGCTTGTAGGAGGGAGTCCCGCTCCCTCCCCCTCTGGTCACCATGTTGTCCGTTGCTTAGTTGTAACCCTAGAACCTATGCTTGGAAACCCTCGTCAAAATTTTTCAGAGCCGATGAAGATTGGAACATTATGACAACCTAAAGACTCATTAATTATGTTGCATATTTAATGTATTGAGTGTGAGTGTTGTAAATAGCAATACCATTAAATATGCTGTTACATTTTAGAGAAAAATGAAAAGGTTATTATAATGCATGTTAGATCAACCTTTGTTTTGCACATACACATAAACTCCACTTGAAAGATATCTTCCTTGAGCTTAGAAACTTGACACTAACAGACATGAAAGTCTACTTGGATTGTTGGGAAAAACATCCAACACCCAAGCAAATCCACTTGCAACATTAGGACAAACCCACAATACCTATGCAAGTTCACCTACAATGTTGATCAAAGCATCTTCCAAGTTGATTAAAGGCATATCCAGGTATGCCCTTGTTGCATGCACCCACATGTAAAGAACACCACAACTCATTGTGTATCACACATTTTTGTGTAGTACTTGTTATCACACAAGTTGTAGGTTGGAAAAATCCCGACCCAACCACAAAATGGAAACAACTAAGAGAACACCTACCCACTGTCACCTTAGGCAGGTATTCCCGTCACTTTAGAGATGAAGGAATCACCTCAAGGGGGGAATCTCGATTACCCTAGGGGGAATGAAATGGAAAGTGAAGAGGTGAAGGAGGGTCCCCATATAGGTCAAGATACTAAGTGATGAAAGGATTGGGAAAGAGTCTTGGTGGCAGCCAATGGTTTCCAAGAGGTATGAGTACCTGCAAAGGGTGATTATACCTACATGAGACACAAGAAAATCCAAGTATGCACGTAATATGTTAGGTGGACCAACAAGTTAATATTGATGTCCCTAATTGCAGCAGTAAAGAATAATATATATCAGCAACAAAAAAATAGTAAGAGATGCAAATGAAGATGCTAAAAGTCTAGTAAAACAAGCAAGAGACAAGCTAGTAAATACTAGTTTAACTCGAGAATGAAAGAGTTAGACTTTAGCTTGAAATAATGATGAAAGAAAAAGTATTGCGGAGATGTAATTTGCAGCATTATGGCTGTAACATTCAAGTTTTTATAGCCAAGAGATCAACCATCAAAACTTTCCAACAATCCACCCAAAAAGTGCACTAACCCTAGTAGATTATAGGGGCAAACTTTTAGCAACTTTAGATGGTTGAGTAGTGAGTTATTCATGAAAATGTGTTAGGGTTTCTACAACCCTAATTGCTGTAGAATAAAAGTTATGAAAGCAGCAAGAAGACCAAGAGAAATAATATTCCCTTGAGGGGTTATCCACCTCAAGGAATCCACAAAAGAATCCAAATTGAACAAGATCGATATATCACCAAAACATGTTTACCAATGCAAACAATTTTACTTCTCCAATGAAAAAATCAGATTAGTGTCTTTATAATTGGGTGAATGGAGTCTTTAAAGCACAAGTTAGATCAACAAGATCCCCAGGGGTGTAAATCCTCTTACTCCCTAGGGTATGCCAATCAAACTAGGGTAAGTCTAGGAGGGTATACACACTTGTATTTTTGCTAGCAACCCTTGTCCAAGAATGACTTATAAACTTAACAAATGAGATGAATCTTAATGGAGGGTGCATGCAACATACTCATCCTAGGGTTTCAACCAACAATAACCAAGAATAATCAAGAAATAACTAACAAGTGCATATTTTTCCTTACCAGTTCCAAGAGAGAGAGAGAGAGATCAAACCCTAGTTCACCAAGCATTTACCATTCAAGAGCAAGTGAAGAAGCTTCCAAGAGGCGTGCACTACTTAACCACATCCAATCACCAAGAGATAACACCAAAATTAATTTGCAAGAGAGAGAGATGCCAAAATGCTCAAGTATAGCGAAAATTTCAACCATTAGTCTTCTCACAATGGGAGAGCTATATTCAAATGAGATACAAATGATCTCTATTTATACAAAATGTCTTAAACACAGTTTGTCCACTTAAGTTATGGTAAACACAAAATAAAGGGACACCAACCCTTATTTTCCCCCTTTACACAAGTAATTCATCTTTAATTCAAATTTAAATTTTAAAAAGTGCACAATAGAAACCATAAAATGATGTCACCCCTATAAGGGTGACGTTTTGACCCTTTGAGCAAGTTGTTGGAGTAGAAGGTTGAAGTTAGTGGGGCTCATAAAGCCTCCCTCTCATGCACTATAGCCTCCTCAAGTATCCTCCCACCAAAACATGTCAAGTGTCAAGAAGTAGTAGCTTCATCACCACAAACCCTAGCCCCAATGGTGATGTCAACTCCTCAAAGGTGACATTTTAGCCTCTCCAAGCAAATCATTGGGCATGTGAGGGCTAGGAAAGGTCCTCCAAGTTGTACTCCAGGCTTCCAAAGGCATGTTTATGCAATCCAACATGTGGGCCCTTGGCATCCAACCTATGGGCTTCAAGTCCCATGGAAGCCCAAGCTAGGCTTGTTCCTCCAAAATTGTCCACCAATTGGGTCCTGCAAAGGCAAATGGATACACTGTAATGTCCCCACTTTGGGACATCATCATAGTGCAGAGGTTTATGATGACCAGAGTAGCCAGATGGAGGTTATAGCGAGTACAGGGATTATTGAGAGGCATTGTGGGGTCCAACTTGCATTGCTCATCATATTCCATCATTATGAGCCATTCCACACAGGTTGGCTTTGGTTCCATTGCATTCTGACAATTTCCATACTTTTGACTATTTTGAGCTATAAGCTAATTGAATTCATTGAAGAGGCCATTTTGGGCACATTACTTGGAGAAACCTCTCAGTGTAATAGCTCATTGGAATCGGGAGAAGCAACACTACAGGATGGGATGGTGAGAAGTGACTTTTAGTGGCCAGGGAAGCCACAAGGAGAGATAAGGTAATTTCAGAGGTAAAAAGGTTAATTAATTAATTAAAGTGATTTAATTAATTAATTAAATAATTAATAAAATGAAAGTCACTTTGGAGGGACAAGGAGAGCAAAAAGTACAAAGGAAAGGCAAGGGCCTCTACTCATTCATTTATGTATGATCATATTTTCATATCTGGCTTCTAGCTAGTGAGCCCAGCATTGGGGGTTTTGAGGGTTTTGACTTAACAAACCATAGAGGACGATTTAGTGGTGAAAGATTCCACCTAGCTTGTCCCAAGCTTGGTCTCGGAGATGCAATACAATCCCACACAATTCTAGTTCCAGATCTACTCAGTTGCAGGAGGATTGCACATCAGTTACTTGTGCAGATAGAGAGAGGGCACACCAGTTGGGGGTTTCCAGCAAGGGGGGCGCACCATTCTTGGAGAGAGAATCATTGCAAGTGATTGGTAGGGATTTTGGAGATTCTATCACCTGGGTATTCATTGCAGGGATTTGGACATCATATTTAGTCCATTCTTGAGGAGTTACCACGGCTAGATCATCATCTACAGGTTGGGACAACTTTGGGAGAGAGAAGACGATTTGGTGATTCAGTGATTTGCAGATCTAGGATGCTATACCTCATATATGACCTTGAAACTCCTTCTAGGGGTCTGTATTTGCCCGATCTATCATTTTGGAGAGTTTCAGGAGGTTTGGAGGCCTCATTCACCCAGGCCAAATTATCTAGGGTTTCAGGCATTAAGGGGGGGGTGCACCATTCAGTGGAGGAGTTCAGATCCACAAGGTTTGAGGGTGAATTTGGAGATTTGGGCACCTGATTTGTCCTTACAGTTGCCCGATCTATCAGTTGGCATATTTCTTGGGGTGATTGGACACTTTTGGTAGCAGGGATGAATTATTGAGGAACTTCAGCTATCCAGCAGGGTATGGCACCTTCCAGCTTGGGGGTTTAGCATTCGTACGACCCAGATCTGCGTGTATTCAGTCTTCATTGTATATCCAGCCTTTGGAGGCTTATTTTGTATTATCGGGAGCATTTTGTAGCAGCTCTATTGTGTATCTTCTTGGCCATCTGTTGAGCATTTCAGATCGACATCTTCATTGTAGCAGGTTCCTCTATTTCATGAATAAAATCATATTTGGGATGTTTTGGCTTGTCTATCATATTGCATATGGTTGAGGTATGTTCCATGGTTGTATCTTCTTGTTATTTGCTGCAACACACATATAAACACATCAGTAAACCCTAAGGCCGAAATCAAGAGGCCATTCAACAAGTAAACACTTGTAAACAAATAGATCAACAAAGTGTTTGACGAAATACCCCAACCAGAAAAAGTTTTAAAAGACACCAAAACCGTGATGATCATGGCATAATGGCTTGGGATCATTACATACACCCTCCAAGGATCTCAAGTTAAATCATCATGATGAGTAAATAAAATCAATAAAAGATCCATCCAAGAAAGTACATCCAAACCACCTCATCAAAATAAACTAATGCTCAAAGACCTATGCAATTTTCCAAAACGACCTATTGGGTGAATCGTCCCTCAAGTTTAGGGGTGTTTCCCAAGGGGACCTTTTTCTTATTCATGTGGATGAGGTGTCATGGATGAAGGGAAAACTTTTGGGCATGGAGTTCATGACATACAAGGGGTTGTAGTGTCTCACTTATGGGTGCCTTTGTAGAGGGTGTGTTGCACATTCGTTTTTAATGCATCATTTTTCCAAGCCCATTCATTTCCATTAATTAACTAAGGTCCAAACATTGGGTACTCCCTAGGGTGAATTGATTAGCTTGGGGGGCAATACCAAAGTGTCAATTGAAAGGAGAAGTACACATAGTGCCATGGGGGTATATTCTAGCTTGTAACACACTTTGTGTAAATCCCTCAATCAAGTGGGACATTTTATGTTATGTGTTTGCTTTTGCAGGTCTTTGATTTTTTAGGAGAAGCTTTTCATTGCTTTCAAGACCTCTTTGGGAGAGCATCTGGAAGGTTTATAATCAGTATTTTATATCTTTCCATCCACAAGCCTCTGGGCCTTCAACCCATTCTTCCCATGAAGTGAGGGACAACCCCTTCTTGGGTCAGTACACCCAAAAAACCCAAAAGGTGAAGAGATGAGGGGAAAAAGTATGGAAAGTGGCAAGTATGGTCGGGAATGGCACGATGACTCATCAAAAGGACCTCTCAGTAGCATACCTATCCTTAAGGTTTACCCACTTACCAGGGCACAATGCCAACCACCAAGGTGAAATAGGGCAAAGAGAATAATGCCCGAGAAAATGTCACATAATCAAAAGCAATAATAAATGTAACAAAATCAAATGCCTCAAATATTGAAATGACACTCACCATGATATCTGACTTGTACCACATGGAGCAAGACCCAATGCCTTCCGAAGGCCAGCTAATGTGGTGGTTACCGTTGTGATCAACCTGGAGTTGTGGTGGTGAGGTGGGTCTCTGTCTATGCAAGTGGACATTACTGGTCAAACTATCTCTTGGTACTCCATGTCTGCAACCTGAGGGCCTCGAGACATCATCTCCTTAGTTATCCCTACAAGTTGGGGATAACAATACTTACAACAAACATGTTTCTATATATGAATTATGCGAACCGGGAATATCTTCTTCTCTATTCTCTATTTTTATAACATTTGTTATCAAAGCCAAGAGCTTTGATCTCATTAGAAAAACAAAGCATAGAGATGAAGACATGCCCAATTTGCATAATTTGTAAATGGGTACATGTTGGTTGTAAGTTCTAGCTAGGAATGTTTGATCCATGATGAGTTTAATTGTTCCTTGGTTAAGCATGCGTGTAATGTGGGTATAGTTGGACATGTCTTTAATCAACTCGAAAGATGTTTTGACTAGCATTGCAAGTGGATTTGCATGGGTGTTGGGGGTTTTTCGTAATCTTGCAATTGGAATTGCATGGGTACTAGGAGTTTGTCTCAATTTTGCAAGTGGACTTGCATGAGTGTTAGGTGTTTGTCCCAATATTGTAGGTGGAATTACATGAATTATTGGGTGTTTGTCCCAACATTGCAGGTGGACTTGTATGTTTATTGGTGACGATTTTTTAAACTCACTGGAGATATATTTCAATGGGAGTTGATGTGCATGTGCAAGATAAATATTGATCTAAAATGTGATGGATTGATACTATACATGGATATTGGATCACATTACAACTTGAAGACTCAAAAATTATGTTGCAAATTTAACATATTGAGTGGGGGTTTTGAAAATAAGACGTATTATAAGAAACCTTCCACATTCCTATAAATATGTAACAACATATATAATGGTAATGTTATTTTTCAACACCCACCCTCATGCATTATAATCTTCAATTCATCACAATTATCCAATCTCCATGTTTAGTATCAATTCACCACGTGTTAGATCAACCTTTGTCTTTCACATGCACATCAACTCCCCCAAAAAGATATATTCCTTGAGTTTAGAAACTGGACACCAATAAACATGCAAGTTTGGCAACAATGTTAGGAAAAACACCCAATCATCCTTGTAATTGCACCTACATCATTGGGACTATTATAGTGCAAGTTGTAGGTTGGGAAAATCCCGACCCAACCACAAATCAAGAGATATAACTTGGGAATCCTACACCCAATGTCACCTCGATGTAGGTCCCGCACTTCAAGGGTGACTAGGTCACTCTAGGGAGGTGATACCGGTGATCCTAGGGGGAATGAGATGGATATGGATAGAGATGGAAGTGAATCCATAGAGGTCAAGTCTAAGTGGAGTGAAATGTGGGAAGAGATGCCTTGTAAGTCAAGTGATTTTTGCCCCAAAGGTATAGTAATTCTTTGGATGATTGTACTTGCCCGAGACTCAAGAAAATACAACTTGCAATGATAAATGTTAGTATGGATCAGAAAGTTACGATTGTTGTCCCTAATTTGCAGCAATATATGACATTTTATATCAATAAATAAAACATCTAAATCAGCATACAAAGATCTAAACTAGTTAAGCAAATCAACATCAAGATTAGCAATGTATATAGGCTAAAAAATGGCACTTTGAAGATGAATAAAGCAAGTTGTTGTAACATGTATATTTACGCAGAAAATTGCAGCTTTATGGATGTATCTTTCAATCACTTATATCATAAAATCACACCATCAAAATATGTCAACAGTCAGCCCAAAAGATGTGCCCTAGTTAGTAGAGTAAATGAGAAAAATTTAGGAGTTGATCTAGGGTTAGTTTAGGAGTTATGGTTAGTAGTTTATCTAGGTTAGATCAGCCCTAATGGTTGTAGGTTAGGGTTTGTAACAACAAGTAAAGTAGTGGGAGATAGGGGACACCCTAGTAGGGGAAGACTCCTCTCAATGAGGCAAACCAACTCCAAGCAAGAGATCTTTCAAAAGATAAAAATTCATGTTTCCCAAGGCAATGATTTTATATCTCCAGTGCAAAAAATATATGACTAGTGCCTTTACTATTGGGTTAATGGAGTCAACTAAAATAAATAGTTAGAGAATCTACCTCCTTGAGAGTGTAAGCCCTTTAAATTCCCAATGAAACTTTCTCTAGCTAGGGTTTAGGCTAAGAGGGTGTATGCCCTTATACTTCTCTTAGCAAACACTTGCTCAACCAATAACATGAAGTCTAAAATGATGAAGACTATGGTGGGGGTGTATGCCCTTATAATTCCCACCTGGCTCCTATCACAACAATTCTTGACTTGAAAAGAATTATAGCATAAGAGTAAAAGACCATACCAAAATCAAGAAAGATGTTAAGATAATCCACCATAAAATCTAGAAAGCATTCATCATAGGATAGCGCCTCACTTCTCCATCAACCATTCATAAAGATAGCCATAAAAAAGTGCACAAGAGACAAATAGAGCCAAAGGTAGCGATAATTTCAGAACAACACTTCTCACAATGAGGGAGAGTTATGTTAAAATGAGATCTTATGATCTCTTATTTATACAAAATGTCACCAAGGTGACTTGTCCACATATTAAGGGGTAAACCACAATACTAGTGGTCAAAAACCCTAATATTTCCCCCTTTAACAAAGTAATATTAAACAATTCATATAAAGTTTCACTTTTTTACAAATAAACCCTAATTTTACATGGACGTTTCCCCTTTAGCGGACGTTTTGCCACTTAGAAGAAGTCGTTTATGTTGGAGAAGCATGGGTAGGCCTCCAAAGGACACATGTCAAGCATCTAGACAATCTCATCATGGTGAAGACCCTCTTCTCCTCAAAACGTCCATGTGTCAATGAGTGGCACCTCACCACCAAGCCCTAACCCCCCTTGGTGACGTCATGCCTCTAGGAGTGACATTTTTCCTCTCCTAGGAAAAACCTTTGGCATGTGAGGGCTAGGGTATGTCATCCAAGTCAATCTCAAGGCCTTCAAATTTTGATCTTTCTCATCCAACATACAGGCCCTTAGCATCCAACCTGTGGGCTTGTAGCCCATGGAAGCCCAAGCTAGGCTTGTTCTCCAAAAATTGTCCACCAACTAGGTCCTGCAAAGATAATGAACACACCCTCCAAGGATCTCAAGTCATAACATCATGATAAGTGAATCCGATCAATAAATGATCCATCTAAGCATGTGCATCAAATATCACTATATCAAATAATTAATTGCTCAAAAACACTATGCGACTTGTCAAGCTTGAATATAGGAGGGTTGACGAGGTGTCCTATTGGGTAGATATTTCCCTAGGTCAAGGAAAGTTTTCAGGATATGCCTCTCTAAGCCATGTAAATTGGGTGAAGTGGTTGGGGTAAAGACTCAATGGGCATAGGGCTCATGAAATACAAGGGGTCGTAGTGTCTCATTCATGGGTGCCTTTGTAGAGGGTGCGTGGTACATTCGTTCGCAATGCACTTTTTCCAAGCCCATTATTTTCCATTCTTTTATTCTTTCATAATTTTAAGGAGAGGTTGGAGGTCACTTCCATGGCGTGGTGACCAAATAATGATAATGTCACCCACAAATACCTAGTGGAAATGAGAAGGTTGGTTCGTGATGAGAACCCATTTCTCGCAACCATGCAACTGAGAGCCATTACCATGGTTTGGTGACCAACTGATGGCAATGCCATACCACTAGATATTCATGGACGTGATAGGTCGGCTCGTGATGAGCCCTCCCATCCTTCAACAAACCTTTTAAGCATTCTTTATTATATTGTGGGTCCCCTTTACTCAAAGATAAGTGTTTCATTGTTTTCTTGGCTGATCCCTGGGCAAAGCGTCTAGAAGGTTCATACAAGGATTTTATCTTTTACCCAACATCAATCCATCTGGGCCTTTAGCCCCTTCTTCCCATAGAACGAGGGACAACCTCTTCTTGGGTCTATACACCCTAAAATCCCAAGAGATAAGGAAATGGAGGAGAATAATGATGAAAAGTGGTAAGTATGGTCGATAACAGTACAATGGATCTTTAAGGGAGTTCCTAGTAGCAAACCCATCCCCAAGGAAAACCACTTACTATGTCACAATGTCAACCACCAAGGTGAAGTAGGGAAAAAAGGCATAATTTCCAAGCATTTATAATGAAATCTAGAGAAATATAAGATACAACATACTCAACTGGCTTAAATATTGAAATGATTCTCACCATAATACTGACTTGTACCTCATGGATCAAGGTCCATTGTCTTTCGGAAGCCAGCTGATGTGGTGGATTCCATCTAAAAATCTGTGACCATCTATGGTGGTGAGTGCATTTTCTATCTGTGCAAAAGGGTACTATTGGTCATGTAGTCTCTCAACACTCCATATTTGCAACCTGAGGGCCTCGAGACATAATCTCCTTAGTTATCCACAAAATGGGGATAACATGAACAAATACCCAACACCCATGCAAGTCCACTTGCAATTTTTTTTGTTTTGTTTTAAGGATACCTAATATTTGTTTTTTGACAAGTCATACAAATAAATATGGGGTTATATGGTAAGAATGATGTCCATCTGAAGATTAAGTCTAGAAATATAACAACACAATATATTTTAGATACTTAGAAGGAGTCATTGAAAGGATTGGGACATTGATTATTAACATAGTGAACTCCCAACTAAGGGAATCTGTAAAGGGAAAATGTGTCAATGCGCAATCTAGATGTCAAAGGGACCACCATTAGAAACAAGCATGGATGAGCCATCAAAGATAGGAAGTTTCAATAGAAAGTGAGCCAATGGATGGGCAAGGTTAAAGAATTGACATGGATTAAATATCGTAGTTGGATATATCACATTAGAATATCCATTGCCCCAATGAAAGGAACTTTGATGGATGAAAATAAATCATGGGAGTTACATCTATTAGGAAACTCCCAAGGAAATACGTTGGAAGAAGCCATAAGAGGAAAAGGATGGGAAAGGTCCAAACAAATTCCTAATTGAAGTTGATCTAATGGTATGATCCACTTGCAAAGTCTCCAATTTGTATGGTAGGATCCTACCTTTGGTGTTGAAGTTCCTGAACATCTATGAAGAATGCTCAGTGAGCATAAAATCTAATAGATATAAGCCTTGCAAGAATCACAGGGAGGTTAACCCAAAAGCAATCCATCTAAGTATTACAAACTTTAAAATTTCAAATATAAATCCAAGGCAAAGAGGTAAAACCCCTAGATATTCATCCCTAATGCAAATATCTAGTCTAAAATGTCACAGAGAAATGACATATAAATTTTTCATACCTGACTTGCATTGCTTGCTTTGCAATAACTCCTTCTTCATTGTCTTTCGTTATCAAACTCTTCCTTGATTAACCTAGAGAAATTAGTCAAGAAAATAGAGAAGAAACCACACCAAACATTTAGCAAACAAGTCTTTCATTTGATTTCTGACCATGAGAAATGAGGGATGCACCCTCCTTATATAAATAAGGTGCCTCCTAATACCATACAATGAAAACCATGTGCTATGATGATACAATGAGCTCATACCATGTGATGAGATGAAACCATGAGCCTAAAACCATGTTCTTAAGTGAAAACCATTGGAAAATACCACTGGAAGTTACAAGAAACCCTCAAAAGTATGGCGCCCTCCTCATAATGAGTAAATCCTAACTAATTTCCACACATGTGGTTCATGAGGGAAAGGAAACAAGTGCACCCTCATCAAAATTAGTTAACAACTTCCTTCTAAAACACATGTGATGTTAAAGGAGGCCCAAGAATAAGGGAACCCCCTTAACTAACCCTAAAAAGCATGCAATAAACCCTCACATGTGTGGATAGATAAGGAGTTTTGAGGAGTGCCCTTCTAGAAGGCTCTAGAAGCACATGTGTGAGTCTAAGAGAGAGAAATTACACCTTGGAGGATAATTTGCACACGTGCCAAGTAGATAAATGTCCAAGTGGCTCATGCATGCTCCATATGCTAACAAGTGCATAAGATGTTGATGTGGACACCTTTGTGATGATGTGGTGTCCCTATCATCACCCACTATGCTATCATAGATCCCAAGAAAGATGGCATGGATCCCAATGTAGGTAGATATGGTTGAATAAAGATACATGGATCCCACTTTAAGTACATAGATCCCAATGAAATATCATGGATCTTGAGGCATAATGCACAGATCCCAATGTTGAGTTCCCACCTATAATGATGAATCAATATTCAACACAAGTCATTAGTCAATGCACATTAAATAATCTCTTCTAACAACATCTTAACATGGGTTAATTTTATAATTTGCTAAGTTTACCATGGTGGGACAACTTTACCCTTATTACATGTGTCAATTCCTAGGAAAAAAGATATTTCTTGGATCACTTGGTTATAAATAGGTAAAAATAATGAATTGTTGATGGAAAGGGAAAGGGAACTTCATGTTTTGAGACTCAAAGTCATATATAATGATGTAGAAGGTATTTTAATTAGTCCAACTAGCTTCTAGACCCAAGAAGCTTCATTATTTGTTCTTGTAAACCTTTAAGAGGGAGCATGGCTTAGAGTTACCACCTTGGTACCTTATTTAATACCCCGTTTGTATTTTTATTAGTCCTTTTATTTAGATATGCATTTTTAGCATAGGACTTTGGGGATGGGCCTTTTTAATGAGATGGAATACCTCTAGTTTTGTAATATCCCCAATAGAGCTTTGTTGGAATATTAATTCTTGTTATCCCCGATTTCTAGGGATAACTAGGAGATCATGTCTCGAGGCCCATAGGTCCTAGACATGGAGTACTGAGAGAAGGATTGACTTGAGCATGGACCTGGAGGGCCCATCCTTTTCTTCTTTCGTCAGATTTGTCTTGTCAGCAACAACAACATCCATCACCTTTGGCATGGTCTTATATCGGAGAAGGCTCTTGCTCCATGAGGTAATTGGTCCAGGTATCATGGTATGTGTCACTTTTGATCATTATAACCTTTAGATATATGCATCTTTTTCCTTTTATCTCTAACGACTACTTGGATCTTACATCAACCAACTTGACCATGATTGGAGGGATTGACAGGGTGTCCTAGCAAGCCTGTACCCATAGGTTTTGGTTTTCCACTGGGGGGATTTCTGAAGAGCCATCATCTGCTCCCATCATATCATCACTTTTTCATCTTATCTCCTGCTCATCTATCCCATTCCCCTAGTCCGGGCATTAGGATGATCTGTTTGTGGGGTTGCACCTTACCTCGTGGGAAGAAGGGGCTAAAGGCCCAGAAGGTAAAAGTAGATGGTAAAAGATAAAAGCCTAAAAATGAAACCTCGAGATGCCTTGCCTAGGGATCCCCGAGAAGGCAATAAAAAGCCTCTCAACAAGAAACAAGAGGGACCCAAAGAAAATAACAAAACTAGACCTAGCCAAGAGGATAGGGGGTCTCATCACGATCCAACCTATTATGTTCATGGGTACCTAACAACATGACATTGCCACTATTTGGTTACCACGCCAGGGCAATGACCTTTGGTTGCATGTTAAGGGAAAGCGGGTCTCATCATGAGCCAACCTTATCATCCATGTGAAAGTGCTTGTGGGTAACACTGTCAGCTCTGGTCACCACGCCAAGGCAGTGTCCTCTAGTTAGTCCTTGAAATAAAAAAGAAAAGCAAATAAAGAAAAAAGAATAAAGGCAAGAAAGGGCTTGGAAAAAATTCCATCCGTGACGGGTACAACTCGCTTTCTACAAAGGCACCCATAGGTAATATCATGCATCCCTGGCTCTCACTCTGCCCGTATGTCTGGACATCCCTTATCCACACCACCTCGTTTGACATGGCTTGGATGATACCCCTTGGAGACTTTCCTTTCCTTATGGATACTAGCCCAATAGGTTGTATTGTCCTTCTCTTCAGCCTTGTATTGTAGGTCTTTGTAATGTCTTTGAGCTATTGGATGATATATCAGGGTTTTTATGCATATGTTTGATAATACTAATGATGAAACATGATTAACATTGCTATGATCCCTATGACTAATGAGCCCATGGAGGGAGAAGTTTTTGATGTGCAGGACCATGCCCGACGGATAGGTACCATTTGGATCGGTACACATGGGGAGATGATTAGTTCGGACCTCCATGGGGTTGAAGAGCCCATCAGATAGTTGATGAGACTCCATCAGGGGCAGAGACAGGATAGTGTTTGACCGAGGTTTTGCACCAGAGAAGAAGAGGACGTTCCATCAGGGGCACTTTGGCTGAGCCAAACCTAGGGGGATTGATCCACTTGCAGTGGAATGTTGGCCCCAAATGACCCAGGATGTCACCAGGAGGCTTGTGACATCATCATGAGCATATGGTAGATGGATAGGGTTGTTGGCACGTGTGGCAGTTTGGAAGAGCCCAAGGAGGGCTAACGTTTGGCTTCTGGATTGGCCCCAAAAAGGCCTAACGTCTCCCTCATAAGGGCTTGACGTCTCACTTTTTGCTCATTTAGGGTTTTAAAAGAACATTTAATGTAGAAACGGTATGATTTTGGTTTAAAGCCTTGTCGGCTAATTTTTATGACCTAAATTTAATTAAAGGTCATGAAACAGTATATATTGAGGAGTTTTATCCTCATTTTGAAGAGACACAACTCACTCTCCTAGTGAGATCTGATTTTTGCGCCCTTGTTGGATATTTCATCTTTTTGAGTGAGGGGCACTTGTTGAAGGAAGGCTTTTCTTGGCATTTTTGGCATTTCTCTCGAAGGAAGGTTTACAACTAGGGTTTGCAATGCTATTTCATCATGATATGTAAGTGTTTTTTCAACAAAACTTCTTAATTGAATGGTTGTAGTCTTATATTCTTCCATTTATTATAAATTTTGATGATTTTAAAACCCTAGGGGACAAACACACAAGTAGGCCATTGTCTCATGTCCCCTAAGAGAGAAATTCTCAGCCATTGAAGAAGGAAGGAAGAGCCTAGCC
>JZKD02S1703260.1:19939-62771 GCA_000966675.3 Picea glauca
TAATATATTGATATTAGATAGTTATGTGAAGTACTAACCCATTGAATCATAGCCTGCATATATTGTTTTGCTATTGTTTTGTCCCAGGCAGGTGTTCTCATTTGGGGCTACACTTCATTATTGGCTGTTTAGCCGGACTATCTGTTCTTGGTGGTAACCTGTGAAGAGGAAATTTTACTTTGACCTTTATACCTTAGCCTCTCCAAAACCCCAGGTTACCGGGGACGTCTCCCCTGGGCCTAATCTCCCTGAATAGAAAGAACCTCCCCATTGTGGTGACATTGGGTGGGGTAGGTTCCTGTTACGCCAGTTTGGTCTCCATCTTCTAGCTTCTTGACCTAGCTACAAACTGTGCGATAACAGTTCTTATGGGTGTTTTTTTTAGTTGTGTGATTTTGTCAAACAATTTGCATCACATGGGTTCTTAGTGTTGTAAAATGTATAACAACTTTCTACAAATAGTTTGTATGCACTTTATCACCAAAATTTGATCAAACACATTGCACATAAGATATGAGATACACCATCGAAATTTTATTATGGATGAAATCTGGAACACAATAAAATATCTAGTGGTTGCTACAACAACTATAATACATCAAAAAAATACCATGAAATGCAACAAAAACATGGAATAATGCCACTGTCTCATCAAAATTTGGTGTCAAATTGTTGCAAGGGCTATCCATGCCTCAAAACCCCACAAGATGGTGTCGCCCCACTCCAATACAACCTCCTAACTGTTGAGATGTAACCCCACAACCCTCTCTCTTGCCTCACGGCCTGCAAAAATCCTCACAACCTCTCCAAAACCCCCACGATGTTTCCACAGGGTAAATCGACCCTCAATAAACCGCCATGGCCCTTCTATTCTCATGATCCAACAAAAGGGAAAAGGGATGAGCCCTCTAGGAAACCTCACGAGGCTTCCCAAGTGCCCATGACCCCTCAATAAGATAATCACGACCTCCTCACAGCCTTATGACCTACAAAAAGGTGAAATCGGGCCTCAAGGGATCCACATGAGCCTCCTCTAGCCACAGTTATGCAAATAAACCAAATTGGCCTCCTCAAAAATCTCCACAAACCCTCCAAGCAAGTCGATACTCTCTAGACTGAAACAACCTGCAATAAGATTAATCTCGAATGGAAATCCTAAATGGATCTCCCTTTTGTCTAGCTAGGGTGGATGTTGCACAACCGAAACCAAACCAACAATGGAAGGGTTTTGCCAAAACCCCAACAAATATTTTGGCTCCGAGAGCACTCCAAATAAGAGATCAAATCATAATACCAAAGTGAAGTACTACCCCTCCTTTTATTTTTCTTCCAATCCTTCTAGATCTTTCACCTTTTTGACAAAATCAAACATGACCCTTATTCCCCTTTTAATTTTTACTTAAACATTAAAAGTCAATTTTAATGTTTAAGTAATTAATAATTTACCTTTTTACTTAATGTCACTTTAGAACATAACATCTCCTAGTTAAATGGCATTAAAAAAAATCCCTTGAGTCCCTTTTATTTACTGACTATAGCCTATGGGAGTCATATAGACTACCAGGCCATCCTCTCTCATAATCGAGAGGAAGGGGACATCACAGTCCTCCCTTCCCGAAATTGTTTGTCCTCGAGCAACTCCAAATCGGGATGCTGTAAGATTTTCTCTCCCCCTCAAGTGGCATCCTCTGCGGGAAAATATTTCCATCTGACCAGTGTAACATCCCCTCCGTTATGACAACAATTAGTGATGTAAAAATAGGTAAATATTGTTTTTTGAAACAATCGTTAGTACAAGTAACATGCGTTTCGACATAAATTAATAACTACTCAATCAATTTCATCACATTCAACAAAAATCAACATCACTATTATTCAATCAACCATATCTCAAAATGATAACATAAGGAAACTACCCGCCCAACCATGCATGGTTAGGACCTCCAAGACACATAAGCAACGCTCAAGTCCAGGATTCATCCGATTGATTTTGACCATTTAAGGTCTTAGGACTGGCAACTATTCTGAGGAACAAGGAAGTATCTAAATCCCATTAATTCAATCATACACCGCTATTCAATACTAGAATCATCAACATACTTAATCATGAATTCTTCATAGTGCAAATAATAATCTACTCTACTTAATAAATCTTTCAAGCAATGCTTAAGTGCAATTTCGAATAAGAAATTAATACATAAAGATTAATAAGAACCCCATTAGTATAAGTACAATCTTAGGAGTGGGAAAAGATCTAATTCAATATTCATTAGTATCTTGTCAAGTCAGGCTCAGTCCAGGTCAAGCATCAAATCAAGTTTTCACCATTTGCAATAAATACAAATTTTATGTAACTCAACCATGTACCTTACTAACATGATATATCTTAATTAAGAATTCATAGGTACTTCAGATACTAGTTACACTTCCAATCATAAAATCCCATAAGAATATTTAATGTCTTCCTTAAGCACCACAGACGAAATTCAATACCACTTTAAGTATCCTCTTTAACCATAAGAAATTGATCATAATTAGCAATTAATAAGAAGTCCACTGCCTACATATCCATTTTAAAAGAACAAAGAGGTTCAATCATAACAAGCAATATGGAAAGATTCCAAGACTACCTTACATTTCCATTGCAAGAGCTATAAGAAATTCAAACCCATAATTTAAGAATTGGATAAGATAAATTATATGCTATCTTGCATATCCATATATGAGGATAATTTAAAGAAGACCGAGTTTTATTTAAACAATAAAATGAAGAACCCAAAGTCGGCTTATAAACCCAATTAAAAGAACTAAACGAAGGCCCAACAATAATATAAGAATCCAATGTCAACTTACAATTCCATTCAAAGGTATTGAGGAAGACCAAATCTTATTTCAACCATATATACAGATGCAATTACTATCTTAAGAATTCATTAAAGGAGTTAAGGGAAGACCAACCGTAATAAGTAAATGATAGAAGTCAACTACCCTACGTATCCATTCAAGAGAATAAAGAGAGATCCAAGTCTTTTAACAAGATATAAAGGACTCAATACTAATTTACAATCCATTTAAGAATTAAGAAAATCAAAGTCTTATTTAACCATACATAAAGCACTCATATGTTAACTTGTAAATCCGTTTAAAAATTTAGGAAGACAAATCTTAATTGACCACAAATAAATAATATTCAGAGGCTAAATCACACATCCATAGTAAGGAAACAAAGAAGGAGTTCTAGAATCTATCTCAACCCCTGATTCGGTGTGTAGAAAAATCCAAAATTCATTCCAGACCTCAATCCGGCCCTCCATCCGGCCCCTGATTTGACCCTTGAAACATAACTAAATTTCTGAAAAATTCGAATTTAAAATTTACAGGTAGCGAATCGATTTCAGAATGGTTAAGCCTTAAGGAAAGGACAATAATAAATACAGGGGCACTCAGGAAGGTCAAGTTAATTTCTACAGCCCCAAATTCGTTCCATGAATTATAATACTTCGAAATTAAAATTCAGAAAAATAAAAAATAACAGAACAATAAACACTCAATTAAATTATGGGATTGTTTCCTAAAAGACATCAAAAGATTCCACACAACAAAGCTGCGATATTTTGACATCAATTAACCAATTGACATTTTCAGAAGCTTCTACAGGTTTGGGTAGTGTAATGCCCCAAAATTTCGTTCCCATAAATAAATTAACATACAAAGATATTTAAATTCCATCATCCAAAGTGGAGATCGCTTGCAAGGAATCTACAAGATGAAATTTTTCCAGACAACAACATTTTCTACAGTGAATCAATAGAGCACCAAAATCGAGGTTTATAAAAATTTCAAAGACAAAGGAAGAGGAAGGACCATCACTCAAATTAAAATCTTGGGTTGTTCAAAGATGGGACAACAGTCACACAGAGTTACCAAACTCCAAAAACACAGCAAGAGTTTAGCATGGGATTCAACCCGGATTCGAGTTATACATTACACAGGAAATTCACCCAACATTAACTCACAAACTTTGCATGTAATAAGTAAAGCCTCCCATCATTTTTCTATTGGAAACAGAAAATGGGAACCAACTCAAGGTCGAATTTGATAAGGGAAGGATCTAATTTATCCAATCGTTCATTCAAGAGGTGTACACAAAATTTCAACCAGGCAAGAAGATAAATTCCTTACAAACATCAAGACACAAAGCAAGACAAAATTGCAGGTCCCATTAGCATAGTATTGATAGCTCTGCGATGTGTGCACATTCCCAATCGTTTGCAATGCTACAAACATGCAGAGAGCTCCATTTAAATATGCATACCCACATTCACTTTTTCAACAACATTAAATCTAATCCTGCAAAATAAACAATCATGGATTCAATTAAAATTTTGTAACAAGATAGACGGTAAATTGATCAACATATGAAGCAAAAATAAAAATTTGAAACAGAAGTAAAACTTGATAGCAACCACATAGGATCACCTCAGGTTTCCAGTCTAGATTCAAAATCACCACGAGATTTCTTTTTCCAGAAAGTTCAATTATTCAAGCAAGGAAAACAAAATTGGTTCAACAAGACAATATAAATTAAATTTCTAGCAAGCAAACAATGACAACGATCAAGAATAAATTGCATCTGGATACATGAATCTATTAGCAACGAATCAACAAATTCTAACAATCCCAAAAGGAGATCTCAGACATCAGTGAACAATAGAATCAAGGGTTGGAAAAATGGAAAGGGAGCTAACATGAATTTTCCAATTTCTTAGTTGAGAATTTGAATGCATCACATTCCAAAAATTCTTTTATTACACAAAAATCCCTCAAGAATTGACAATTCGATATCAAAAATAAAATACAGTTACGACAATATTTCTAGAGAATCTATGTAAAATTTTAACTCATTAACATTACAAAACTCAAATAAGAATACCGTAACCGATGACGAATAATCGAAGATGTTCTTCAACAAAGGGGCTCCTTCCTTTCTTCCACTTGCTAATCGTTGAGACTTCACTGGTACCTCCCAGCCAATGCTACGGGTACTCTTCTTCCCCCTTAACCCCTCGAGCCGCAAAGGGGCCAGACACACACAAACCATAAATACTCTAGCTCCAAGCTTGCCTTGCAATGTAGAGCCACCACTCTAGATAAATCTTGGTATCCCAACTCTCACAAGTGAAACCAATCAAAATAATTTGCCAGCATAACTTTACCAATAACCAATGTCCTCTCTTTCCCATCTAAACCATTTGCTTTATAGGAATTTCCTCACTAACACATGTCAACATGCACAATTAATTGTCTTTTTAATTAAATAAATTTGGATTATTCATCCTCTCCCCAAGTTGCACAAGTAATTACAAATTTTATTTTAATTAAAAGTCCATTTCCCAAATGTGTTCCTTAAATCGCTCCTAGTTGTCTCTTTATTCCCCAGATTCTTGTTTAATGACCGACTTCTTACTAAATCTGAGTTTGAGTTAAAATAAGAATCTTCTTCTAGTTAGACTAGTGGTAGATAAACTCTAGATACCATTGTATGTGTACACCTATTCTCTCATGCTTTATTCCTTTCTTATTTTAAAATTCCATTTTGGTATTTTCTCGCACACATGTGCATTATATCAAATATTTAGATTTATCTCACTTTTTCTTTAGATTGATTTATCTCTAATATTTTATTTTATTTAACATTTTATTTTAGTCCCCTAACCAAACTTAGACTTAGGCTTTGTCTTAGAATCTAGGATTAGACCTTTATGGGGATTTATAATTGATAAAATTACTCATTAATTAATTATTTTAAATATGACAATGTCAAATCAATTTATTGTTTTATAGGCCACCTAGATTTATTCACTCAAGTTTCTTTTTAAATTACGCAACGTGCCCTTTAAGATGCACTCACGTGCTCCAGGGGTGCTACTCGCCTTTTGACTGGTTTTGGTAGTTTGTCCAACCCTTGGAGTCAACACTCCACTCGGTTGACCTTGTGAGAGACTAGGGGATTCTAAGGAATAAGGACTCTGCCACCCTCTCCCTCAATGTCTAGTTTTCTGTGCATGGCCCCTTTACTCCTTATGTGAGTAAGATTAACAAGCATTCGTCAACCTGCATCCATCGACGAAACATTGTCAATGATCCATATAAAAAATCATACTATAATCAATCATATGTCACATATGCTTAAATGAAATAATCAAACGAATACAATCCACTCCCTGACTCAATCCAAAGTCCAAGGAGGTCCATTGATGCTATCAACATCTATAATCTGCCATGTGTCTTGCACACTCAGGTAAACTCATCAATATCATATGTCAATACATATATCAAGTAACAATAAATCACAATCGATCAACATCATCATGAAAATCCATAGTCGAAACAAATAACATTGTACTATAACTGGATCACTTGCACACGAGTGTCCTCAAAGAATAAGTCGATAACATGTGCTCAATAGAGAGGGATGTTACAACTAGGTACTCTCGAATCACTTTGCTCCTCAGTTTCCTCTCTCTGATATCAATAATCATCTCTAGATTCAAAACCGATTTCCCTTCTTCATCCAGTGGAGGAAGATCTACTGAAGTGGTGACCTGCTTACCCAACGCCTACTTAAGGCAAGATACATGGAAGACGTTATGAATCCTGCTACCCTATGGAAACTCCAACTCATATGCCACCTCTTCCAATTCTCTTGATCACCCTATAAGGTCCATAGAAGCGAGTCCTCAACTTCTCTGTGCCACTCTTCTTCAAAGATTACTGTCTGTATGGATGCAACCTCAGAAATACCAAATCCCCAACCTCAAAGTTGTGCTCCACCCGATGCCTGTATGCATACATCTTTTGTTGATTTTGGTCAATTTGTAGGTTCTCCTTCAGGATTCTCAAGATGTCTCGGCTCTCCTGCAACCAATATTTGGCCTTGGGGGCCCTTCTCTCCCCGAATACTAAATATACAAATTATGGAGAATCGAAACCATACAATTCTCTAAATAGACTCATCCCAATGGACATGTGATAAGTGGTATTATAATAATGCTTCCCAAGATGAAACTACTTTATCCATGCCCTATGTTGTCTTGATACGTAGTTTTGTAGGTATCCCTCAATCCACTTGTTCACGATCTTTGTCTACCCATATATCTGAGGATGATAGATGGTACTAGGTGTCAACTCCGTCCCTGATAACCTAAACAACTTCTACCAAAATGCGCTGAGAAACTTGTTGTCTTAATCACTGACTATGTATCTCAGAAGACCATGTAGTCTGAACATCTCCCTGAAGAATATGTCAGCCACCTGAGCTGCACTATACTTTGAAGGAATGGAAAAGAAGTGTGCATACTTGGTTAACCTATTTGCTATCACATAGATACAGTCCATGCCCTGTCCTTCGACAACCTTGTGATGAAGTCCATGGAAACACTCTCTCACTTCTACTCTGAATAGGTAAGGGGTTAAGAAAACCTAGATGATGTGTAAGTTCTGACTTTTTATGCTGACAAGTCATGCACTCTCTCACATACCGTAGTACATCCTCCTTGAGACCCTTCCAAGTGAATCTATCCTTTACTTGCATGTAAGTCTTCAAGTACCCTGGGTGCCTTGACAATGGTGTGTCATGTACTACTCTCAGGATCTTATCCTTGAGTGTGGACTTATGGACAAAATAGATCATATACTTGTAGTAGATGATTTCATCCACTACTTTGTATCTGTCATCCTAAGAGATGCCCTCCATAAGCTCACAATAAAATAGTTTCTTGGAGTATTCCACCAAGAGAATGGATTTCTAATCTGCTGAGATATCAGACATGGAAAATGTTGCAAGTCTCCTGGGAAGGGCGCCAAAAACCACATACTTCTTGCCCTTCACATACTCAATGTCAAATTCATATGAATGTACCTTGCTTACCCATTTATGTTATCTCTCGCTCAAGTCCTTTTTATCTAAGAAATACCTCAAGCTGTCATGGTTGGTCCTCACAACAAAGAATCCTCCCACCAGGTATTGTCTAAACTTGGTGAATGCATGCATGATGGACACATCTCCTTATCATAAATGGGGTAGAGCCTCTCTATCTCCCTCAACGTTCTACTCTCGAAATCTATAGGGTGTCGATTACGCATCAACACCGCTCTTATCCCCTCTTTGGATGCATCACACTCCAACGCAAATGGTTGAGAGAAGTATGGAAGTGCTAAAACTGGGAAAGTACTCATCACCTTATTCTTCCTATCAAATGATGCTTGTGCATTCTCTGACCATTTGAATTCACCCTTCTTGGTGAGGTCTGTCAATGGCGCACCAAGTCGAGAAAATCCTTTCACAAAGCGCATGTAGTAGCTGCACAACCCGAAGAACCCCTACAACTTTGTAACTAATCTAGGTTTGGGCCAATCTAAGATCGCCTAGATATTCTGTCGGTGCACCCTCATCCCCTCAATGCTAATCACATGTCCTAGATAGAGAATCTTTGTCAATCCAAACTCGCACTTTGCCACCTTTGAAAATAGCGAATGCTCCTCCATGATGTTGAGAACATCATCAAAATGCCTTAGATGTTCCTCCCAAGTCCTGTTATAGATAAGTAGATCATTAAAGAACACTAGTAGGAACTTCCTCAACTGCTTGTTGAAGATATGGTTCATACATGACTAGAAGGTAGCTTGTGAATTAGTCAACCCAAAGACCATGACTAGAAACTCATAGTGCCCATGGTGACATATGAATGTTTTTGTGTGTGGATATCCTCCTCTATGAATTGAATCTTATGGTACCCTTATCGAATATCAATCTTCAAGAAGTACACTAACCCATGCAACTCATCTATCAATTCATTGATCTTGGGTATCGGGTATTGGTTCTTGATGGTCTTCATGTTCAACGCCCCGTAGTCAATGCACATCCTCATCATGCCATCCTTCTTCTTCACCAGTACCACTAAAGAAGCAAAGGGGCTAGAATTAGGCTCGATGTTCCCCATCTCCAAAAACTCTTGTATGGCCTTCTCTATCTCATCCTTAAAATTATTTGGATGCCTGTGAGGTGTGGTGATCATGGGATTTTCTCCCTCCTCTAATTCAATGACATGCTCAAATCCCATGTCAAGTGGTCTCCCTACTAGTAATGGTCCGAACACTCTATCATGCTTCCCAAGCAATGCCTGGATGTCCACATGGTAGTGTTGGTAGTCATGTGATGGCTTTTGCATGGTGATCAAGCACTCTACTACACAAGCCACGTCCATGTGTCTAAAAATAGTATCCATGCATTTTTTTGATATGATCCTAAAAACCCATGTTGACATACCTCTTAGAATGAATCTCTTACCTTCCTTGTCCCTGAACTCTATCCTCATGTATTGATTGTTCATGTGGATATCTCCCAGTGAATACCACCACTGGACACATAACACCACATGGGTGTCTTCCAAATCCACCACATAAAAGTCATCGATTAACATATAGTTTCCAAATTTCACATCCAATTCCCTGATCCTTTGAGTACATGTCATGTTGTACCCATCTTCTACCACCACACTAAACCCCTCAAATTCCTTTGTCGGAATATGTCTCCTACTGACAAGTGGTGAATCAATGAAGTTGTGAGTGGCCCCACCATCAATCAGTGTTTTAACTCTCGGCCCTTGCAAAATGCCTCTGACCCTGAAGGTGTAGTATTTTGGGACTCTTGAAAGTGTGGAAACAATCACTTTCTTGATCTCTTCCTGTAGATTCTTCTCCTCTGCGACCTCAATATGTGGTGGCTCTGCCTCACCATTTCTCTGTCCACTATCATGTATGTGAGTTGTCTCATCCTCCCCATCATCCTCCTCGTCAAAACACACCTCTATGTAATGTACTTTCCCTTTTCTCATACATCGATGACCTGGTTCCCAAGGTTCTTTGCAGCTAAAGAAAAGCTTCTTCCTCCTCTACTCCTTCTGAGTTTCTTCATCCATCCTTTCCTTCCCTGTCCATGACTTCTGGAAGATTTTTGCCTCCTTACCCTTCTGTGGAATAAAGGGTTTTACTGGTGCCTTCTTTGGCATTGTGTCCACCATGTCTTGGGTCCTCATAATTCCATCTTGTAGTGTATTTGGCCTAAAGGATTTCACCCATCCGCTAAAGGGTTCGTCTAACCCTTTAGTAAATAACATCACCAACATTTTCTCTGAGATGTTTTTCACCATAACCACCATCCTTTGGAACTCTGTGATGTACGCCTCTGGTGTGCCAATCTATCTCAATTGTTCTTGCTCCATGAAGTGGATCTCATGATCCTTCTTGTTGAACCTATCCATCAACATCTAGGTGAAGTCCTCAAAAGAGGTGTTGTTGGCATGCCCCAACGTCACTAGCCCATGGTACCACTACTCCTGAGCTTCTCCATCCAAGTGTAGAGTGGAAAATTTAATTGCTTTTGCCTATGTCATCAGGTTAAGTTGGGAATAAGTGTCCAACTTATGTACCCATTCTTTGGTTGTGCTCTTGGAAACTCCATCAAAAGATTGGATAGACAACTTTCCCACCTTGTGCATAAGATCAAAGTTATGTTGGTTTTGCATTGTTTTGGGCTTGTTTCTTATCTTGATGTTGCAGTAGTCTTGACAAGACATTGTTTCCTTAATCTCTTATTTTAGTGCATGATACTCTCTAAAATAAATGGTAATGTCATCATCTTAACCTTGCTTCCCCTGTACTCCTGAAGGATGCTCCTCAAGGAATGGTGGCAATAACAATCTAGGAACTCTCCTGCTACCTACTTGTGAGACACTTTTTACAGGAATATGGGTATTTCTACCCTCTACATGCGATCTAACTCCATGTAATCCACTAGGTCTAGTCTATCGTACATTGGGTTGGTTCCCTTGTTGTCCCACTAACTGCATGAGCACCTCAAGGGTTTGTTTCTAGTTCCTAATCATCTATGCATGTCTCTGGGATGCTTCTGCATGTCTCTGGTTTGCCTCATCCCAACTCCTGGTCAAATTACTCAGTAACTTGATCACATCCTCCTCCGTAGGATCTCAATTATCTCCCATGACTTCTTCTTGTCTTGATTTTGGTTGATTTACCTCTAGTTCTTCTTCCTTTGGCAACTCTAAGAAGGGTTTTCCTCCACACCCCCATCTTCTAGGCATCAATGTAATTACATGCCAGCAAGATTACCAACTCTGATACCACTGTAATATTCCCAATAGAGCTCTGCTAGAATATTAATGCTTATGGGTCTTTTTTTTTAGTTGTGTGATTTCATTAAACAGTTTGCATCACATGGGTTCTTAGTGTTTTAAAATGTATGAAAACTCTCTACAAACAGTTTGTATGCACTTTATCACCAAACTTTGATAAAACACATTGCACACAAGATATGAGAGACAACATTAGCATTTTATTATGGATGGAATCTGGAACACACTAAAATATCTAATGGTTACTACAACAATTACAATACATCAGAAAAATACCATGAAATTCAACAAAAACTTGGTATAATTCCACTGTCTCATCAAAAGTTGGTGTTGAACTATTGCAAGGGCTATCTAGGCTTCAACCCCCCACAATATGGTGTCTCTCCACTCCAATACATCCTCCCAACTACTGATATGTAACCCCACAACCCTCTCTCTTGCCTCACAACCTACAAAAAGCCTCACGACCTTTCCAAAACCCCCACAATGCTGCCACAGGGTAAATCGACCCTCAATAAACCTCTGTGACCCTTTTTTTCTCATGATCCAGAAAAAGGGAAGAGGGACGAGCCCTCTAGGAAACCCCAAGAGGTTTCCCAAGTGCCCATGAACCCTAAATAAGACATTTGTGACCTCCTCACAACATTACAACCTGGAAAAAGGTGAAATTGACCCTCAAGGGGATCCACACGAACCTCTTCTAGCCACGGTCCTGCAAATATACTATATCGGCCTCCTCAAAAGGCTCCACAAACCCTCCAAGCAAGTCGATACTCTCTAGACTGAAAATAACCTACAATAAGATGAAGCTCCAATAGAAATCCTGAATGGATCTCCCTCTTGTCTAGCTAGGGTGGATGTTGCACCACCGAAACCAAACCAACAATGGAAGGGTTTTGCCTAAACCCCAACGAAAAACTTGGCTCCAAGAGCACTCCAAATAAGAGATCAAATCACAATGCCAAAGTGTGCTACCCATCCTATTATTCTTCTTCCAAGCCTTCTAGATCTTTCCCCCTTTTGACCAAATCAAACATGACCCTTACTCCCCTTTTAATGTTTAAGTAATTAATAATTTACCTTTTTACTTAATGTCACTTTAGAACATAACATCTCCTAGCTAAGTGACATTAAATAAACCCCCCCTTGACTCCCTTTTCTTTACTGATTATAGCCTATGTGAGTCATATAGGCTACTAGGTCATCCTCCGTCATGATCAAGAGGAAGGGGACATCACAAACTTCATTATTTTTTTAACACTTATGCTCTTCATCTCTGGCCATTTTGGCTTTAATTGACTTTGGCTTACATTGTTCTTTAATCTGTTCATTCAAACCTTGTTGGATGACATATGATAATTCAAACATAAGCGAGGATAATTTATTTTTTATGAATGGGACGTAGTGAGAGGGAAATGATGGAAAATGTTAGAAGTGGTTAAGATATGTAGTACACTACTCAACTATGCCACTAGTAGTACGATTTGACCTAATTCATGATGACATTTATCTAAGGACAATTATGTCCCCCCATGGTTTAATGAGACAAAATAATAAAAACATTATTATCAGGAAGTGTTATTAGATAAAATCCAATGTTTATTACTTTTACAACAAGGTAAAAAACCATCACACCGTGTTTAAACAAGAAACCCACACACGAGCATAACACATTGATAGAAATAAATATCATGCATGCAGTACCATCTACAAGTGCACAACATCTAAGGTGTAAGGAATATGAATTGATATAATATGGTAGAGTCATCTTAAAGAACTAATGGGTCATATTGTATATTATGGAAGAACTATAAGAACACGTATGAATAAGAAGATACGAGTAAGAGAGCTCATCCAAGCAACATCATCATACCCATGAGAGGGTGGTATGAAAGTAGTTTCCCTTGAGGGGGAAACAAGCCACATATTTTCCAAGCTCTATGTAATAGTTTTGCATATGAAGTTTTATTTGGAGCTTAAGAAGAGACTCCTTAGAGCTGATGGATAGGTGGGGTTTCAACCTGCACTTCATACTATTGATCACATCCTTACACTCTAGTCCATTATGGAGGAGTGGTGACATCACTCTATTAGAGTCTATTGTTGCTTTGTATACTTTCTAAAATCATTTGACTATATTCCCTATGAGGCCCTATAATAGATGCTCAGAGGCATTGTGTTAGGGTCCTACTCTAACCCCCCTACTTTAGGCTACATAGGAGTTAATTAATTGTTTTATGTGGCCATAATCTTTGAATAAGGCCCATTGGACAATAATGGATATTTATTCAATATAAAATGGTCCAGTTTATAAGGCCCACAAGGTATTTGGTAACCGTTAGTGAGGGGACCACAAGTAGTTAAGGTTTTTTCTATGGAAAATCTATTTAAATAGATAATAGACTATGGAATGTTTGTTTTGTGTTATATATTTGGAGCTTTACTCAATGGAAGGTTTCCCCACCGTAAGTGGCAAGTGAGCATTGTATTCTTCTTTGCATTGTCAATATATAACGATATATTTACAATTTTTATCTTATTGTCTCTTGTTTCTAGTTAATAAGCAATTGTATTCTTTGTACACCTAGTTGTGTTTCAATTTTCAAGGGTCAAGGAACACTATAAGTTGTATCAGAGCTCTTTCCTTAACCATTGCACCTCTGAATTTTAGTATACTTTTTTACTTTTATTTTTATTTTATTTTTTAGGCTAGAGACATGTTCCGAAGTCTTTAAATAACATAGTGATATGTCATTCAGTAGGTAGAACTACAACTGGGGAAGAATACACACATGAAATACAAGTGGAATCAAGTTGTTGGAAAACCTTGTAACCCATGTTGGTACCCATCCGAGTAGTATCGCATCAAACAACATATGTATGCAAAATCTCACTTCCATGTACCTTCGTATATATCGAAAGTCCCCTAGGTATTCCTGAAACCAACCCTAGATCAATCGATAGACCATCGTGTTGCTATAGTACACCGAGAATAACACTCAGGGAGATCACTCTCTAGTACCTGGGTAGTTGGGTCATACAACTAAGGGAACAATTTAGCCCCCTTAATTAGTGTCCTAAGATATTGGGATGAGTACTATTGTTGGACCCCATAAGTATATCAAAGAGTTATAGCACTCGAAACTCCTCTATCTCCAAGACCCTACAAACGCTAACTTCTATAGCCAACCAACAAAATTCCTACGTCTTTGCATCCAGAAGGAACTCAAAGCTTATATCACTGTAGTACTCTTGTGGGAGTATTACTATAATTTATGTAATTGTGACGAGTGACATTTCAAAGGTCACAAATGTAAAAAACATAAATTATTTCAAATCAATGTATCTCCCACTTGACTACTCAGAGGAAATTCCTATTGAGATGGCAGAACATCAATGCCTCCATCTTTGCTATAATTGTGACGAGCGATATTTCAAAGGGAATAAATGTAAAGAATAGAAATTGTTTCAAATGGATGTATCTCCACATAACTACTCAGAGGGAAATCCTATTGAATATACTCTTGAACCAACTTTGGAAGACACCACCCACCCCATGGAAGATGAAGTACCTTTGCAAGCTCCTTTTGAGGAACCCCAAATTTCTCTCCATGCCCTATCAGGTTTCTCGACACCACAAACCTTAAAAATAATTGGCTACATCAAGAATTTCAAAGTGATTGTGTTGGTTGACATTGGAAACACCCATAATTTTATCCTTATGGGAGTGGCATAATACACCCACTATTATGTGCATCACATATCTAATTTTCAAATTATGATCCCCAATGGTGGCACGATGAAATGTGAGGCAGATGTGAAAATGTGAAACTACAAATGAGTGAGTAAAATCTCAAAACTCACATGTTTTCCATTGAAATGGATAATTTTGATATAATTCTTGGGGAAGAATGGTTGTGCACCTTGGGACTAGTCACCATGGATTTCAAAGAATTTTACATGATCTTCATGCAAGAAGGATAAAAACATACCCTCAAGGGGCTTACATTGGGTTCCCTTGAAATTATAGCCTCTCCTCGTATGGGAAATTTGTTGATAAAAGCCACTTCGATGTTATTGCGCAATTCAATTGCATACAGGTAGTTGACACCACACCACCAAAGATTTACCTTGATTTGTAGTTGGTTCTCGATAAGCATAAACATGTCTTTGAAACCCCACAAGGTTTATCACCTTCACGTGGGGAGAATAACCATGGTATTCCCTTTATTCTGGGAAGTCAACCACCCAATGTTTGTCCTTAGAGACATCCCTTTACATAGAAAAATGAAATTGAAAATATCATTAGGTAATTGTTGGAGGTGGGAATCATACGTCATAGTACTATCCCTTACTCATCACCAGTGGCCGTGATACTAAAGAAGGAAGGTACTTGGCACATGTGTCCTAATTTTTGGGCTCTCAATAATTCGACGATTAAGGACAAATTTCCTATCTCAGTTATTGATGGCCTCTTTGTTGAGCTTCATGGAGCCAATATTTTCACTAAACTTGACCTTTATTCTAACTACCACTAGATCGGGTTGAAATATGTAGACATCCATAAGACCACCTTTCATACACATGAAGGTATTTATGAGTTTTTAATGATGCCTTTTGGAATTTCCAATGCTCCACCAACCTTCCAACGCCCCATGAACAATATATTTCAATCATTCCTCTGTAGTTTTGTGCTAGTTTTATTTGAAGATATTTTGATCAACAACAAAACATGGGAATACCACATCGAGCACATAGAGCTTTGTAACTCCTACAGGACCACCAAATATTTTTCAAATGCTCCAAATGTGCTTTTGGGGCTTAAGAGGTTGAATAATTGAGTCACATTGTAAGCTAGGAGGGAGTCTGATACGATCCTAAGAAAATTGTAGCTAGGACTTACATGGTACCATAGGAAGTTTGTGAAGAATTATGGAAAATTTGTTGCTCCCTTAACCTCGCTACTAAAAAAAATGCCTTTGTTTGGAATGATGCCATGGAACAAGCTTTCTTAGCTTTAAAAGATGTCATGTGCACAACTCCAATATTAGTTGTGTCATATTTTACTACGACTTTTATCTTGGAATGTGATGCCTCGGGCATAGGTCTTTGAGTAGTATTGAAGAAACAAGGGCACCCTTTGACATTCACCAGTCAACGGTTTCATGATCATAATTTGGGTAAATCCACATATGAAAAAGAGATGATGGCCATCATACATGTCATAGAGACCTAGTGCCCATACCTAATCGAATGATGTTTCTAGATCAAGACTGACCATCATAGATGTTGAAAATATTTTTTTCATTGATGTCAAAGATAGGGGGATTACAGATTTCCAAGATAAAGATTGCAAGACGGAGATTGTTGGAAATATTGTTTTTGGATTTTTGATGCTCAATTTGGATACCCTATCTTTGAAGGCCTTTTTACTTTGAATACCTAGCTCAAATGGGAGCATAAGCTATATGGTTGAAAATTTTATTTTAAGACCTTTCCAACGATATATGGAGCTCCCTCTAACTCCATAGGAATGAGGAGATATGAAAGATTATGTCAGGTTGACCTAACCAGAAAGTATAGGTTGGCCCAACCAGTTTTACAAGTTGACTCAATAAGTGAACGTAGAAATAATATAAATACATGATAGATGTGCGCATTTGAAGAGCATCTAAGCAATAATATAAAGTACAAGTGTGAATAAGAGATTTGAGGTGTGCAAGAGGAGTTGGGGAATATTATTGGGGTCTAAAGGTGCAAGAGGAGTTTTATTGGAGTTTTAAGGCTGTGCTATGAAGGACCAAGGTCTATGATACAACAAAGTGAAATATTTTGAGGTTGTGATATTGCAATCTAGAATTTTATTATGAGAATGATGTTATGAGGTTCATTGGGGCATGAAGGATAAATATGACTAGGGTTTCAAGCTATATCTATGATATGAAACAAGAAGAGGCGCTGGAGCATGAAAGTTAAGGGTATGATGATGATGTGAAATACATGATATATGAAGCATGGAGGTGAAGTCAAAAGTACTTTGTGCATGAATATCTTAGATCTGTACCTATACAGGTCTTACTAAGTTGGTGCTCAGATGAGAAGATTGGTGTCTCTAGTAGGTTGGTGCCTGCATAATATCTTGTTGAGTTGGTGTTTAGTTGAAGATATTGGTATTTCTAGTAGGTTGGTGCTTACAATATTTGTAACAATAGGTCAGTGACTATAGACATTTATAAAGATAAGTTTTTTGTGGTTTTTTCCCACAAGGGTTTCCAAATTAAACACTATGTATTGTGATTTGAGTTTACATGAATTTATTGTTTTAAAGTTAATGAATGATTGATGAATGCTCATTTAAAGTAAAAGGTATCTTATATTGATTCACCCCCCCTCTTAGTATAAGCATAAGTTCAACAATTGGTATTAGATCTGGCTCCTTCAAAGATAGTCTAACCACTAGAAGGTAGATCTTGGGAGCACACATGGCAGGTCAAGAAGGTTTCTCCAAAAACAAGGCTCCATTGTTTTATTCTAGAGAGGATAGTATCTCATATGAAGAAAGTGATGGATATGCTTTTGAGATTGACAAAGAAGAATTCCTCTTCATGGCCATGGATACAAAGTCTACTAATATATAAAATGAAGACAATCAGAAAGAAAAAACAGATTCAAAAGTGGAAGACATTGATAGGGAAGTGAATCTTGAAGCAGAACTCATTAGTGCCTTAGAAGAAATATACAGACCTAGGGGAAAGAATAAAAAAAAAGAACAATTGCAGAAATATGAAAAGAAGGATCGTGATCTTGATGAAACATAACAAACAATTGTCATCCTGAAGACTCAACTAGAAGAGGCAAAAAGGATAGAAGAAGTGGTGAGAAGCCGACTGAAAGAAAAGGAAGAAAAATGCAATAAGCTAGAGGATGAAATCGTTTCCTTAAGAAAGGAATTAGAGAAAACAACTAATCAGTTGAGTGAAAGCTTAAAGCTTGGAAAAAGTACTGAAATCTTAGATGATATTCTCAATTACAAAAGGTCACTATTCATCAAGACACGTCTTGGCTATGATGAAAAACAAAAGACCCTTGAGGGTGATGCAAGCACCAAGGTTACAAAGGCATCAGAAAAGAAAAATAAGGAAAAGCCTAAAGGCTATGCTAGTCTAACTATTAGATTTATGTGGTGAGAATTATTTTCAGAATTGTTCAGAGAATCCACATTATTAATAATTGTTTGTCGATGTTTCAGATCCATATTAGGATCCTTTTGTAGGATGCAAATCTTTGCATCCTAAATATGGATCTGAAACGTCGACAAACAATTATTAATATTGTGGATTCTCCAAACAATTATGAAAAAAACTATGCTAATATTCTCAAAGGCTCCATCAACAATGAAAGCAACAACATGAAAGGAAATGATGACCAACAGAAACTTGGTTCTTCTCACAAGAACAACAAGAAGGAGTTCAAAAGAGTTGTTCCACCAAGAAGGCCTTTCACAACTCGGTACCAAAATATCTTTCTTAGCTATTTTTTTTCTTGCAATAATTTTGGTCGTAAAGTAATAGATTGTAGAGCTTATGAAAGAAGTGATCAAGTGAGAGAGAGAAATAGAGGTTTTTATAAGATCTCAAAGAATGATTACATGAGCAACAAAACCAAAAGTTCTTATGGGTTTGTTGATATAAACTACATTTGATTTACTCCCCTACTTGACTACAATACTGAATGTTATAAGTGCAATAACTATGGGCACATAGTATGTGACTATAGAAGCAACATAATAAATTCTCCTAAACAAAATAAAGAAGAAGATGTTCTTACTAGGCATAGAGAAGAATACACAAAGGTGTGGAAAACGAAGCAAGAATAACAAAAGAAGAAAGAGTGTGGACTTTCTATGTACGCTCAAGACAAAGGAAGCCAATGGTACATTGATAGTGGATGTTCAAGACACATGACATGGGATCAGAACAAATTTATCACCCAAAAGGAAGAAAAAGGAGGCAGTGTTACCTTTGGGGATAATGCTTCTGCAATGATAGTTGGAAAATGTATCGTTAGTCTTGATAATGGAAATACTAAAACACATAATGTCTTATATGTTGAAGGGTTAAAACATAATCTTCTAAGTGCCAGTAAAATGTGTGATCAAGGTTACAACCTCACATTTCATTCTAAAGGATGTGAGAAAAGGAAAGTAGGTTCAGGAAGATTAGTGCAAAATGCAAATAGAACCCTGACCAATGTATACATTCTCAATGAAGTCAAAGGAGAAAAATGTTGTATGGGACAAGTAAATGAAAGCTGGTTATGGCATAGAAGGATGGGTCATATAAACTTTGACAATCTATTAAAACTCAGCAAGACACAAGCAATAAGAGATATGCCAAGGATATCAAAACCTACTGACACTATTTGCAAGCCATGTCATCACAAGAAAAATACGAGAGTTAGTTTCAAAATAGAGTACTCAACATCAAATCCATTGGAATTTGTGCACACAGACCTCTGCGAGCCAACATGAACACAAACTTTAAAAAGTGAGAGTTATTTTATGTTTCTTATTGATGATTACACAAGAAAGACATAGGTTACATTTCTTAAAGAAAAAATTGAATAATTTGAGAAGTTTAAAGCTTTCAAATCCCTAGTTGAAAATGAGACTGATTTAAAAATCAAGTGCTTAAGATCATACAAAGGAGGCAAGTTTACCTCTTATGAATTTGATGAATTCTGTGAGAATCATGGAATCAAGAGACATTTTTTAGCAGCAAGGAATCTACATAAAAATGGACTTGTAGAAATGAAGAACAAAACTGTACAAGAAATGGCTAGAACAATCTTGAATGAAGCCAAAATACTAGACACCTTTTGGAGAGAAGTAGTAAGCATGACAATCTACATTTTAAATAGAGCACAAATTAGAGTGAACAATAGCAAGACACCTTATGAATTATGGAAAGGTAAACCAACTACAATCAAATAGTTCAAATTATTTGGGAGCAAGTGTTGTATAAAGAGAAATGAAGATAATTTAGGCAAGTCTGAATTTAGAACAAATGAAGGTATCTTTCTTGGATATGCATTTGGAAGCAAGGCCTACAAATGCTACAACAAAAGCATGTACAAGGTTGTAGATAGTATTGTTGTAAGAGTGGATGACACAATACCTCAAAAGGAAAAGTAATAAATAAATGAAGATCTAGAGGAGACAATCTACAAAGAACGAGAAGAGGCAGAAGAAAGGAAAGAACAATAAGAAATAAAACACCAAGATTGAAAGACACCATCCATATTTGTTCAAAAGCATCATCCAGAAAATAAAATTCTTGGTGATATAGATACACGAGTTTAGACTGGAAGAAGATTGAACTCTTCTTTACTATTTAAAATATAGCCCAAGAACTTTGCACAAGCTAGTGAAGATAAGCATGGGGTTAATGCTATGAAAGAAGGACTAAATCAAATTGAGAAGAATGAGACATGGGAACTTCTGCCCAAACCAAAAGACAAGAATGTAATTGGCACCAAATGGGTCTTCAAAAACAAATTGGATGAAGATGGACAAGTAGTAAGAAATAAAGTAACATTTGTCTATAAAGGATATGCTCAAGTTGAGGGTATTGACTTTGAAGAAACCTTTTCTCTAGTTGCAAGATTAGAAGCAATCAAAATGTTTTGACATTTGCATGTTTCAAGAACTTCAAATTCTATCAAATGGATGTCAAGTCAATCTTTATAAATGGAAATTTATAAGAAGAAGTATATATTGAACAACCAGAAGGATTTAAATTATCAGAAAACAAAGGTCATGTATACAGAATAAAGAAATCACTCTATGGACTAAAGCAATCTCCCAGAGCTTGGTATTCAAGACTTGACAAATACCTATAACAACAAGGTTTCAAAAGATGAGTTGTAGACAACAATATTTACATCAAACCATGCAATGAAAATCTATTAATCCTTGTGGTTTATGTGGATGATATCATATTTGGAAGTAATCCTAATAAAATGAGCCAAAATTTTGTAGAAGAAATGCAAAAAGCATTTGAGATGTCCATGCTTGGAGTGTTGTGTATGTGTTATATTCTTTGCATGACTAGATGTAGTGTATACGTTGCACTTGGGGTGCGGGGAGGAAGGCAGGGGGGGGGCGGTGCGGTCATAGGAGGGCCCTGCGCAGGCGTTCGGGGGCAACACCCTTGTTTTTTTTTTGGCATTTTTTGCATCCATTTTTTTGCAGTTTTTTGGCACATGGTTTTCGTCGATGATTTTCTAATTCTGGTTAAGGAAATAGGGCTGTTGACTAATTTGGGTCAATGGATTAGGAGTTTGGATGCCGCAAGATCCTGTATAATGTATTGTATTGTAAACAATGAAGATATGATGAATAGAAGAAGTATGATTCTAAACAGGTTTTTGGTTTTCCTGGTTTGGGATTCCATGGTAAAATATCTATGTAATGTGTGTGTGTGTCATTGGTTTTTTTTTGTTTTTTATTAAGAAATTGTTTGTAGTAATTAATTGTACAAGGTTAAAATCTACACGAAGAATTATCATCCTTTCTAGGGTTGCATATTTTTCAATCCAACAAAGGAATACTCATTTCTCAGACCAAATATATCAAGGAAATGTTGAAGAAATTTGAAATGGAAGATTGTGCATCTGTCAGTAGATCCATGATCACATGATGTAAGTTAGGCAAAGATAATGAATCTCCATAAGCAATTCAAACATTGTAAAGGTCAATGATTGATATCCTACTATATGTGATAACATCAAGGCCAGACGTCATGCAAGCAATATGATTGGTTTCAAGATTTCGATTTGCACCAAAGGAGACGCATGTGCAAGTAGTACAAATAATATTCAAATATTTGAAGGTACATTGGACTTTGGCTTGTGGTATTCAAGAAGTAAGGACTTCACTCTAACATCATATACAGATGCAGATTGGGTAAGAAGTATTGATGACAAGAAAAGTACCAATGGGGGAGCATTCTTTCTAGGCAACTGAGTAGTATCATGGTTGAGAAGGAAGTGATCTTCAATTTCTCTGTCCACGATATAAGCCGAATATATTGCAACAACAACGTGTTGCACACAAGTTCTTTAGATGAAGCAAACACTGAAGGATATCAGTACACCCAACACATCCTGGTGTAATCATCAATAAAAGTCACGATATATCTATTGCCATTTGTAGAAGGAACAAGTATAGGACCACACAAATCAAAATGAATCGGTTCAAGTTTTCTACATGCTCTGGAAGTAGAATCATGAAATGGTTGTTTTCTATGGTTTCTAAGAATACAAGCATCACATTGCTTCAATTTCCTAGGAATAGTAGGCAAACAAGAAAAACCATTCTTTCTCAACAAACAAAGGCTATCATAATTAATATGGCCAAATCTAGCATGCCACAAAAGACTAAATGACATTATACCTTCATCGTGATGAGAGATGTATGCAACATTTTGTGTATAGGTAGATGTCCCTTTCAACTTCAACAGTCTTCCATATTCCATTCTGATCATGACAACCATGTTGTTAGAATCCTTCCTTATATCAACTTTGCCATGACACATATGAACATAGTGGCCTTGTTGTCGGATGTGCACAAGGGACAACACGTTTCTTCACAACTCGGGAAGATGGAGTACATCATTTAGAAGAAAATTAGGGAGTCTGGGCATTTTGAGCATGATGGTGCCCATTCCCAAAGGTTTGAGGCTCGATTTATCTGCAAAATACACTACACCATCTATATTGTCATTGAAGTCTTCGAGAAGAATCCTATTCAGAATGTCATGTGGGAGGTTGCACCTATGTCAAGAAGCCATGCATCTCTCCAAGAAGCAAATGAAGTGTACAAATCTTCAGTTACTCCTATATTGCAATGGGATGAGTAGGTGCTTCATCTTTCGTTGGTTCTAATGTTTTACCTTTGTCTTCTTTCTAATTGTGTCTCTCTTTGATATTCTCCCATGGAACTCTGCAATTATTCACTTCATGTGACACATTATTTATGCAACGGGTACAATGAAGTTCATATCTCTAATGAATATTATGCTAACCCCCTACCCTAATCTTCTTCTTTCTGTGTCCTTTCATTTCATACTACCTCTGACAAATGAAAAGGGAAGAAGCAAGAAATTTGCTAGTAAACTCAAACATGCAAAATGAATGCAATGTGATTGAACAAATCAAACTACCTTCTAGTTATGAACTCTCAAACTTCATTGAGAAAACATTACAAAGGTGGGTGCATTGTACTATACTAGTGCAATAAGTAAATAACTTCACAAATTTGAAATAACACAATACTGACATAATCTCATATCCAACTCTCCCTAGAAGCTCATTGTGGTATACCTAGGGAGGTAATATGAGGTACCTAGGGAGGTACCCAATGGGAATGTAGTTATGTGTTATTAATGGAAGTCATTTAATATATGGGAACGTGGTCATTCAATGTAAGGTGGACTAGGTCCACTATATTAATAAAGGCCCACTATGGTAGTTGGATGTAATAAATGTGAGAAGGCTCTCTAGAAGGTTTCTAGGAGATAGGGAGAACTATATAAAGAAGTCTAGGCAATGTAATGAAACATAATGAAGAATATTGTGATTGTACAAGCAAAGATTGCTTGAGGAGTTTTATCCTTCCATAAGGATTAATATATGGTGTTACCCTACCTCAAGGGTTTTCTCTATTTCTTGTGTTCATGTTATGATGAATGGTTTATGGTTTTGTTCTTGGTATTATTGAAGTATACTTGCAGATCTGGTATAGGTACTTAACACTCATGTAGGAAAGAGAATAATTTCAGTGGTAACACTTTTAAACATCGCATGAAGAGTATAAAATGTTGAATCCATTTCTACATTCAAAAATAGATTTTAAACAACAAAAAATAGTCATTAGTGTAAATTTATATCAAAAAATAATGATTCGTGTAAATTTATATCGCCGGATTCCAGTGAAAAAAGTCATTTCATAGAACAACTAGACAACATCATATAAAATGGTTGATATACAGTTCTCTGGTTATCTTTGACTCATGCTTCGTACATGTGAAAAGTATATACAAGTGTTCGGTTATCTTTGACTCATGCTTCGTGTTTGCTTCAATTACAACTGCTTGCAATTCCAACGATTCTCCTTGAGTTACAAATCGCCCAACTATATTCTCCCTTCAAAAGAAAAAGGAGAATCTACATCGGAGTGGTAACAATACAACTTTATCACACACTCGATTGATTCTCGTGATTAAAAGAGTAAATCCAGGCGATGGGGGCGTGTGCCGTGTGAGGAAGGCCGAGCAACTCGTCCAGTAATGTATATAATCAATCCTATGGTCGAGGGTTCACATTAGTCTGCTTTTGTATGGTATTATTCGATCAGCTACGCCTTCACTATCTTGCACAGTACTTGTCGACCCCTTCACGAGAAGGAAATACAACATAACCTCGTTTGTAGCTTAAATTTGAGTACAAATTGTAGCCGGGAGGTGGAACTAGTTGTAGAGAAGGGTTCGTGAGGAATAGCTGCAGGTAGAAGATGGTATCACTACGTGTGAGGAAGAACCAGGTACAAAATCTAAAGATCAATGGTATAGAATGGTATAGAGAGTTGTTTCACTTATTTAAAGATCAAAGTACAAAATTTCTATAAATTCAAACAACCATCGTTACTAAACATCAATGCTTTTTGTTGCATGCTAGAAACCAAGGCAAAACACAAAGAAAGTAGAGGAAGAAGAATATTTAACATGCTCCAAGCCTACTTTCAAAGAGATGGGCTATGTCATACAGAGGCACATTTCCCTCTCACTAATAAGTCCCTATTTTCTTGTTAATAATAATCAAGAGTTGAGTTGGACTAAGTTAGAGAAGTTGAAAGAAAATGGCGGGTGCATTGTCATTTTGTTACCTAAAAGGTGTCATCTACATCAATTCCCTCGAGAGTCAATGCTTTTGAAACTCCTTTGGGTCGCTCCTTGTAATCAAGTTGTTTCTAAATCTCATTATAGTGTTAGCCACATATCCAAGATAGTTTTGTGTAATGACACTTTCTATATCAAAATATCATCAACAACTCCACCAAAATCTCCCACAAAACTCTAATAAAAAGAAATATGATGTTTTGGCACCATAACAAGTACGACTCCAGACTCCAAGTCATGCTTGGTGATTCCTACTACTATGCATTTGAGCACTGAGTTTCATCAACTCAAAATCAAAATGAAGAAAAACAATTAAAAATTTGAAATTTGAAAAAAAAAAAACAGGTGACCCCTAAAAAGAGACACTCACTCAAGGAATAATTAACTTGTATAAAAAGGTTTAGAACTATCATTACATTGCACTATTTGTTCATTCATATTATTTAAAATATAGTTTTAAATGACATAAATTGTTATGATTTATCTAGAATTACTCATATGGAATAAGAGAACTTAATCAAGTATATACTGCAAATTCCAATTTAGGGGAGGTTCTCCCAGTTACCCCCAACCTAGGGGTAACTAAGGAGATCATGTCTCAAGGCCCACAAGTAGTAGACATGGAGTACCGAGAGCTGGGTGAGAAAAACATAGCACCAAAGGGCCCTTCTTTTCATTGATGCATTCTACACATCACCAACAACAACATCCACCACACTGGCCTAGTCCCAGAGGGAAATGGGTCTTGCTCCATGAGGTAATGAGCCTGGGTATCATGGTAAGTGTCAATCTAATATTTGAAGCATTTTGAACATGTTGCAAAGAATCTTTCTTGATTTCATAACGTTTGCTTGGAATTTATGCTCTTTGCCTTATTTAAACATGGTGGGTGTCAGGTTATCCTAGTAAGTTGGTCACCCTCGGGAATAAGGTGCTATTGGGGAGTTCCTTGAAGAGTCATCATCCGTTCCCTATCATACTTATCACCTTCCACACTTATTCCATGTCATCTCATTATATTTTGGGATTTTCAAGTGTACTGACCCGAGAAGGGATTGCACCTTATTTCATGGGAAGAAGGGGCTAAAGGCCCAGAGGGGAAAAGTAGTTGGCAAAAGATAAATGCCTAAAATCAAAATCTTCTAGATGCTCGCCCAGACAGGTCTTGAGAACAATGAACTGTTTCTCTTAAATTGAAGACCCGCAAAAAAACAAACACATAATAAATATCCCACTTGAATGAAATACTAACACAAGTGCATTATAACGCTTTGATGGTTACCCCTATGGCACTTTGTTGACCTCTCCTTTCAAGTGACACTGTGGTATTGCCCCATGCCCTTGATTTATCTTGGGGAATACCTAGTGTTTGGACTTTAATAAATTAATGGAAATAAATGGGCTTGGAAAAATGTTGTATCGCAGATGAAGGGCAACTCACCCTCTACAAAGACACTCATAAATGAGACATTGCAAAACCTTGTATGTCATGAACCCCATGCCCAAAATCTCACCCCACTCCACTTCACATGTACACATGACTTAGATAGGTTTCACTTAGGAAATACCTTGGACCCGAGGAGGGAATGATTGACCCAATAGGATGCCTTGAGACCTCTCCCACACCTAAATTTGATAAATTGTACAATGTCTTTGAGAATTTGTTTATTTTGAAAAGGGGAGCTTGATGCACATGTTTAGGTGGTTTGATTATTAGATGTGGCTTACTTTTTATGATACTTGTGACTCATGGACCCCTGGAGGGTGTATCTATTTTCCTTTGTAGGACCTTGCCCAGTGGACATGTATTCATGAGGAGATGACCAGTTCAGACCTTCACGAGGGCTTAAATCCCAAGGATGGATGCAGAGACCCTAGGCCTAGGGAAAGATCGCAATGACCAGTTTTCATAGTGAAGGAAGAGGATGTTTCCTTTGGAGGCACCCTCGCAGGCCTTGACGATGAGTTTCCACCCCTCCCCACCTGGACGTTGGTCTTAGGAGGCCCTGGACATCACCCAGGGCTAGGGTTTGACACTTGCAGATGTTGGACCATAGTTTTGGCACGTGTGGCATGGAAACAGGCCTTTGGAGGCCCAACACTCTACTAGATGACCTCAATGTCTCATGGAGAAGGCCTAACGTCACCCTAGGAAGGATGATGTCACCCTCATTAGGGTTATTTTGTGAAAATTGATTTAATTTTGAATTTTAAGAACAAATTAACATGTAAGATCTGTTTTGTGAAAAGACAATTGTTGGGTAAATAAGCCAAGATTTCCCATATAAATATGGCTAGCTGAATTCATTTTTTCATCATAACTTATCACACACAAGTTGTGGACTAAAATTTTCTCACCCCTTAAGGGCTATTGGCTGAAATAATTAGTGCACATCTCTTGCAGAGGTTTTTTGGTTATGTATCTTGGCTATTTTCATGGTGGAAAGGTCTTCAACTAGGGTTTGGCTTGATTATTCTTGGTGAAGTAGAAAATCTGCAATTTTGTTCATGTTATAATTGCTTGTGGTAAATTTTACTTATTTCATGTTGAAGATTATGAAATTGCTTGCTTAAACCCTAGGAGAGAAACATAAGGTGCTTCTTTCTCTCTCTAGCTTTTCTACTTGTTTAAATTTGTCAAGTATACATTGTTTAGAAGTGACCACTAGAGCCCTAAAGTGCTATCACTCTAGTAGCTTCGCTCTAATTGCTTATTGCATAATATATTTTCAATAGTCTAAGGAAGGAAGCTGCGCTAGGGCCTAAAAGTACTTATTCCCTAGTAAATTCCTCTTCAAGACTTAGATGTTTGAGGCCTTGAAGTGCCAACACCTTTTGCATCCACCTGTTTCCTTTGACAATTATTATCATTGTTGTTTTCCCCAAGCTATATTGTTGTTGTTATTGACTCCATAAGCCCAACAAGGCACTTGTCCACTTGCTTTTGTGAGTGATTGGTTAAACAAACACTTAAACTCTCTTCTTGAAGCTCTTACTAATGTTTACTAACTCTAGCCTTGACTAATTCACTAGCTAACTTTCTATTGTTGCAAATCATTGCTACAGCCATACTAATCTGTACTAATTTGTTGCATACACCTACAAAACTCACATCTAACTCAAAAATTGCTTGTGATAATTGTTAAATAATCTACTTGATAAATGTTAAGTTTCCATGGTATTTTCTTGCAATTTTGAGCAATAATTCTTGTGGTTGTCACAAAACGTTTATTATTGTTATAAACTGATAAATTTCTGCAAATTTCCTTCAACCACTGTGTTTTTTGAGTGTCTAATGTCTTTTGAGGCTTTTACTATCATTTTGGTACTTGGAAATTGTTATATTCATGCTATATTGTTATTGTTCCAGGCAGGTACTTCGACATTCTTCATTGCCTCAATTCTTTAGAAGTAGACACCTTTGACTTTGGTTACCAATGAGAGGGGGGGTATTTATTTGTCCTCATCCTTAGCTTACTCAACGAGTCAACCCTTTAGTTCATCGGGGACGCCTCCCTTGGGGTAGAGTCTCTCTTACTCCTAAAAGAAGGGGATTTCCTATTGAGGTGACAGTGATAGGATATCCCATTGTTACACCAATCTCCCTCACTTGCCTTGGGCTTTGGGAAAGTACAGATTGTGAGATAACACCCCCCACTCCTTTGCTTGTGGCATCTTAACAAACAATAATAGTGGGTGATGAAGCATCACTTAAAAAAAAAGATATTAAACTATCCAAGAGTGATGCATGTTTGTAACTCCCCATTTTTAATTCCCAAGAATTGTAATTGTACATATATGTTATATAGGTTGGTGAGACGGATAATATGGAGAAGGGCCAATTTATGTATATTTTGTATCAAATTTATCGATAAAACACATCATTGGTTGCGATACGAGAGGGAGGAAACATTGGGGGGATATGATTCCACGAGAGAGAATTAATTGGTTCTATTGGTCAACTTGACCTGATGGTTGACTAGCTTGACTACCTAGTCAAATTTCTTTGTCATCGACTAAATTATCACAATGATTGACTGGTCGACTAGATTGACTTCCTAGTCGACTATCCTTGTCGTCGATTGACTCATTATAGTGCTCAAACAAAGTCTAAGTCATATTATTTTAATATAATTTATACGTGAGAGGGGCTTAAGGGCGTCAGTGGGGCCAAAGTCTATTTATATATTATTTTATTGGAATTTTACCTTAAAGTATGCAAAAAGGACAAACCATTATGGGAATGCGTGACAACAATCTAGGTGGAGTTCCTTGGGTTCCAAGTCGCAAGATGAGAAGATGCATACTAGTTCCCTGGGTTTGGGAATCCAACCATCAATCAATCATTCTACATGATCATTATTAGGACTCTTTTCAATATCTAGTTATGCATGGAGTTCACCATTAACCTGTACCAAATTAGACTATTATGTTTGTGATGGAAGGTTGGAGATGCTTGCCACATACATCTGATATGAAATTAAATGTAAGCATGAGCATCAAATTGTTGTGATTGAGACTTCATAGACAACTGGATTTTTTAGATCCTCCATCATTGAGATTCCTAGACATACTGCATTTGATCCTTGGAGGGCGTGAGAATTGCTTGAGGGACTGCAGGGTAGAGAAGGGGATTCCATCCCTAGGGTGGTACGGGCTGGGGAAGATATATAGGTGGTGGAAAATGATGTAGAATTATGTGTGTTATCATTTGTTGGGTATTGGACTATGTGAGGGAGTTCAGCTAGCCATAAGAGTCATTTGTCCTTGTGGACTTGTTACCCCCCAGCCTAGGGGTAACTAGAGGAGATCATGTCTCATGGCCCACAATGAAGATAGTGATCCCGTTGATGATGATGATCAACACATCCACCCATGGCAACCCAACATCCCCCCTCATATTTTCTTCTTCTACTATTGATCAACCAATCTCATCACATCAAATCCACTCAGTATATAGGAGATGGTAAGCCAACGTCACCATGAGGTATGCTAGTCCTTATTTTATATGAAGCGTTGTTCTTAATATACTAGGAATGTGAATGATGATCATTAATTAAAGTTGGATATTGGATCATAAGCTTAAGAATTTATGATTGTTCCCTTGTTTCACCTTGGTGGCCAACATCTGTGCCCTAGTCCCAAGTTGTCACCCCTAATAAAAAGGGGAACTACTGGGGAGCCCTCACAAGGGTAACCTTTTGTTTCCCCACCATAATTAACACTTACCATCCTGAAGCCCGTCACAATGTACTAAACTTCAATAATGGGTTAGGGTTCATTCTCTCATGAGAAGAGGGCATGAAGTCCCAGAGTTTGATTACAACTGCTATCAAAAGAAGAATAAATAAACAATAACACTAAAGAAAGAAAGAAATAATAACAAAGGACTCTCAAAATTTAGTCCATACTTGAGCTGTACCCTTTTTGCATTCCCCCCAGTCCCAAAGTAGTGATGTTATAGCTTGCAACCTTATAAAGGGGACTTGAAAATATGATAAATAAGACAAATAAAAAGGAAAATTAAGGGTTTGGAAAAAGGTATCACTTAGAAATTGGTAACTTAAGAGCAAGTTCACCCTCCACAAATGCACTCATAGAAATGGATTCATTAACACCGCAAGCCATGAAGTAATCCTGACACATACCACTATCACACTTACTCTTAAAGGGTTATTTTCTTTCTTGCTTTCCCCCAAGACATATCCCTCTACTTGGGTCTTTTATTTCACTATTTTGGTTTTCACACCTAATAGGGTCCGATGAAGGTCTTCCCATATTCAAACTTGCCAACTTACATAAAGTCTTGAGCTAATGGGAAATTGGAAGGGGATACTTAATGTGAACTATTTATGTGGCTTGTATCTTAAATAACAAATTTATTTGTATGATTTGAGTGGTATATCTTATGAACATTGGATTTACTTGATTTCATACTTTGTTTTAATTTTGATGACCCTGACATGGTACTTTGAAGGACACCCTAGGATTTCACCCAAGACATTGTGCCTTTATTGCAGGATATGACACGTCTGATGTAGAGCATTGAGTCACCTAGTGGCTTGACACATTTAAATACTAGCTCTCACATATTGTGGACCTTGAATGAGGGACATATGGGCTTGTTTATGATAAATATGGTCACGGTGTCAGAAAGATGGGAAGGAATCCCACACCCTGGGCTCTACACTCCATAGACTACCATGCATTGGATGGAGGACGTTACATTGAGAGATGATTGTAGGACACATGAATATGACATACATCCTTCTCGTCCTTGGATCTCATCCTTTACACCTTGGACATTGGGAATTTGGATGATGATTTCATGCAAGGGTTTTGATGGAGATGATAGGGTTTACTACCACTTGGACACCCTGTGATGTGACAACGTGCTTGACGATGGTTTTCACCTTGCTACACTCATTGATGATGCCACATGGCCTTTGGAGGCCTTCTCCATGCCCTTGCGGGACTGACGTCACCACACGTGTGACCATAGCATTTAGTTTATTTTGTTTTATCATTGTAGAGGCTATCTTAAGGGGTCGACCCCACTTTTAGCATGGACTTGCTGACAATTTACTCAAAATATGTGGACACATGTGCTTGGTTACCTCATGCAAATAGAGGGAGAATTTATTCATTTTTTGGCATAATTTTTCTTCTCACACTTGTGAGTGAGAGCTCTAAAACAATTCACTATCTCTTTTTGGCTTCTTGGATCTAGTGCACACCTCTTGGAGATGGATTATTTGTGTATGTTTTACATTTCTTGGATGATATCTTATTGAAGTTAGGGTCTCTCTTGGCATAGCGACTTTGATAAATAAGTAATTTTCATTAATTTGATGTGTTTTCTCATGGAATAATATGATAATTGCTATCTTGTTGTATGTTTTTTTGTTTTATTGAAACCCTAGGAAGGAACATAAAAGGTTCCTCCTTGCCTACTTTTTTTGGTCCAAGTTTTGATTGAAACATCAAGAGACCTAGTCTCTTTCTAGGGTTCAAAGACCGAATTCCCAAGAGAGGTTTCACCTTAGGGTTTTGATCCTAGTCTATCTTGATTCCTGAACTAGATGCTCTAGAAGAGTGAAAATGACACCTATGGACCAAGAGAGGTTTCACCATATGTATTGTTTTCTTGCAAGTTTTTGTCCTAAGGCCCAAGAGAGGTTGCACCTTAGGGTTAAAACTTCATTCTTCTTGAAGTATCTAATTCATTCTTCAAAGTGTTGCATGCTTGACTCCATAATCCCTAGAAAATTCAATGACACTAGTCTAGAGTTCTCTTTGTGGTAAAATTACTCTTAGAATTAGCGCACACTCTCTCCGAGCGATTTGACTAATTCTACTAACTCTAACTTTGGAAAACAAGTGATATTTATTGTTGTTTTTATAAATGTTTTCTATAGCCACTAGGGTTTGATTTACTTGTTGCATACTTACTTGAAATAGTGTCTAAAAATACTCAAAATCATACTCTAACAATTGGATGTTATTGCACTTGTTGAAGGATTAATTTTATGCTCAATTGCTATATTTATGGGTACTTTTTCTTACTTATATTACAAAAGATTAATTGTTGTTATACATTGTCTTATTGTTGTAATTTTTCAACAACAATTGTGTAAGGTAGCTAGAGAGGTAGTGGGGGGGCGACCCAGAGGGCCCATATTGATAATAGTGGAGGCCATTCAATGTAAGGTGGACTAGGTCCACTATATTATTAAATAAGGTCCACTATGGTAGTTAGATATAATAAATGGGTAATTAGATATAATAAATGTAAGAGGACTTCTTAGAAGGTTCTACTTCTAGAAGATTCCTCCTTTAAAATGTTCTTAGGTGATGGTAGTACTATATAAAGGGGTTCAAACAATGTAATGGGATATGAAGAGAAGTATTGTATTTGGAGCGGTAGCTCAATAGGAGGATTCCCCCTTGAAGAGGCAAGTGAACAAGAGAGTATCTCTTCCATAATAGGATCCATTGTATGGTGTTTCCCTACCTCAAGGGTTTGGTAATAATAAAGTGTGGTTTCTTCTATCTTGCTCTGTGGACCTATTGTGTATTCAATATTTATGGTGATTATATTGGTAGATCTATTCAGGTTATTAACAAGTGGTATCAGAGCACTTTCCTTGACAGACATTGTAGGAAAATAATTTTTATTTTTGCAGATTTTCTTTTCGGAGAAGAAAAAAGAAGGTCGCGACATTCCATAAATTTTTGGTATATTTTTGTACAAAATTTGCAGAAACAGGTTGTAGATCTGATTTCCTCTGAGAAAAAAATCCAAGTTGAAAAACAAAATCGTACGAAACGGGGTCTGGGAAGTCAAGATATTGAAGTTTTAAAATCTGCAAATTTTCAGGGTTTTTTCCGCCGACGGCGACACAATTTTTTTTTTATTAATTTTATTTCTGTAGTAGATGGAGGCCAAATTTGCCCAAAAAAATTACATATCTGAGCTCCTCTCACAATTTCACCCAATTTCTAAAAAAAAATCAGCCGAAACAGAGTCCGGGAAGTGAATTTATGAGCATTTTAAATTCAACAGTTTTTCAGGGTTTTTCCAAAAAAAGCTGCGATTTTCTGCCATAACTTATTGTTCTATTTTTTGGGTTTTTTCATGAAGGATGTGGGACCGAAAGGTTCATAGGATGATCAGATGGATATTTCCTCTCAAACCCTCAAAGAAATTCTACAAATTACTGAAGCATTCAAATCGCAATTGTATGACACATTGGATGTCAAATTGGATGGCCTCACAAACTACCTCAATGATAGTTTTCTTAGTATTCAAGATTCATTGGATAACATACATGAGAGATTTCTTATGGCATACATCATGGATGAATATAATCAAGAAATATATGCTTGGTATGATTTGGAGGTCGATTGCGATGATTGGTATATGGATAGTTGTCATTTCTGGGATGACAACCGCTTTCATATTTTATTTGATAACTCTAATCCACCTTCTGTAGAGAGTAGCAATGTGACAAATCGAGAGCCAATGATTATTACCAACATCCACCCTGCATATTCTATAGTGATATTATTCCTTCAAGATTCTGCTATGACCATTTTCCACTATGTGGATGGATCTTCTTATTTGGATCCACATGACAAGTGTCAGTCTTTGGAGCATCATTTTCAGTTGGTTATTGGGTGCCGATATCTTTCATGTGGGGTTCACATGAGAAACTAGACATGGGACCCTGGTTTACAATGGCGGTTGGACTACTTCAGCATGGTGGCTTCCATTTCTCAATGGGACCATGGTTCTCTAGTCTACTTCAACATTTTGGTCCACACTTATCCATGGGACACTGGTATATGGTTTTACATCAAGCATTGAGGACAATGCTTTCATAAGGGGGATGGAATGTAAGGTAGCTAGAGAGGTAGTGGTTGGGGGCGGGGCAGAGGGCCCATAGTGATAATAGTGGAGGCCATTCAATGTAAGGTGGACTAGGTCCACTATATTATTAAATAAGGCCCACTGTGGTAGTTAGATATAATAAATGGGTAATTAGATATAATAAATGTAAGAGGACTTCTTGGAAGGTTCTACTTCTAGAAGATTCCTCCTCTAGAATGTTCTTAGGTGATGGTAGTACTATATAAAGAGGTTCAAGCAATGTAATGGGATATGAAGASAAGTATTGTATTTGGAGCGGTAGCTCAATAGGAGGATGCCCCCTCGAAGAGACAAGTGAACAAGAGAGGATCCCTTCCATAATAGGATCCATTGTATGGTGTTTCCCTACCTCAAGGGTTTGGTAATAATAAAATGTGGTTTCTTCTATCTTGCTCTGTGAATCTATTGTGTATTGAATATTTGTGGTGATTATATTTGTATATCTATTCAGGTTCTTAACAAATTGGTTTGATTGATTATTAGTGTCTAATAGGTCATTAATGAACTGTATAACTTGGTAATTGTCTATATTAACCTTTGGATTGTTTATTGTCTTGTGCAGGTGAATCAATTACCTCTTTTTCCTTTTTACCTCTCCTAGACCTAGACCTAACATCCAAGTGACTAAGTAGGGGGTTGTAGGCTTGGATAATGTTTCTACTTGACCCTTGAGGTCACTAGGGAAGCCTCCCTTGTGTTGGACCTCTTCCATCACTAAAACACGAGAAGTCTCTACTTGGGTGATAGTGGTAGAAACTTCTATTTGTTGCACAAATATGTATCTTTTGGAGGATTTGCACAAGTACAAATCCTATGATAACATTTTGGCGTCGTTTCCAGGGAGAATTGAGTCATTCTTCCTAAGACATCCTTTAGGTAAGCTTATCCCAAAGCTTTATTCCACAAGCTTACTTAGAAACTCTACTAAGGGTAGAACCCGTTGTTTACCTTTGATGATCCTTGTCTAAAGAGATCATCTAGAAACTCCACTGACATATTTTGAGGTGTCATGATATTCTCAACTTCGTAAAGTTGCAGATTCTTAAGTAACAAAATTATAGCACCACGGGAACTTCATGAAATGTTTCCTTCTCTTGACATTAAAAATGTTCCCGAATACCCAAATCACTTTTCTCCAGATTGGGGGGGTAATTGTCCAAAATTTGATGGGAGTCCATCCCTGGTTATTACTCGTGTTGTGAATTTCTTGAAGTATGTTTCAGAGACAAATGTGATCCATCAAGATGTGCTAATAATATTGTTTTTTTTTCTCTGGAAACAAGACAAAAGAATTGGGTTCAATGTACTCTCAATATGAAGAGTATATCTTCTCTTACAATATTAATTGAAGACTTTCTCAAAAGTTGGGCCCCAAAAACACAAAGATATGAAGATATTCTCCATGATCTCACAATGACGCTCCAAAGGGAAGGGTTATCTTCTAACCCTGTTGAAGAAGATAAAGAAGTTGAAGAGGAGACTCATGAGGAGGAGAAAGAATCACCTTATAATTTCATTGAAGACAACAAATTTTTGATGAAAGAAAAACAACTTGAAAAGGTGACTCATGAGGAAGGTCACCAAGTACACGAAATAGAACATCAACTTCCTTAAGAAGAACACTTTGATCAAGCACACCATCTTTAATACTTGATCCATGAAGACGCCCCTCATGGAGACAAGACGTCGGCATTTTCTCCTCTACCTGATGAAGATGAAGTCATCCAAGCTTTCATTCCTCCTCCATATGAAGAAGAGAATGTGGTAAGTTGTACGCCTTTCCAAGTTTTTAATGTTGCTTCATTTAATGATTTGGAAAATGAAGAAGTTATGGAGGAACCATTGGATGTATTAGACCCTTCTTGCGATAATAAAAGTAATGATGCAATTGAAAATATTGATGATTTTATACATGTTGGGAGACGTAAATGGGATATGAGTTGTCCTGGTTTTGATGGAGATCCCATTTATGACATTGAAGATTGTTTTCCAAAAACGAATATGGAATTGTTGCATTCGAAACAACCATATTAGATTTCTAATGATTCAAATGTTTGGCAACATGAAGATGATATGATCACAGATTTATTCCAACCACCTAGGAGTGAACTGTTGCACCATGCTCATGATGATGCCCAACCCTTTCCTGGAGGGTTTGATACATGTTTGTTTGAGCACTTAGATTTATTATATGAAGAGGATATATGTTATGTTCCAAATGCTTAAAATATCATAACATAATAAAAGTACAGACCTTGTATAGAATGTGAGTGTGGAGAAAAAGTCCAAGATAGATAAGTGTACAATAAATCCTTAAAGAATAGGAGAACCTCCTCCAAATACCCAATTACATTCATACATCAAAATTCGCATCCCTCAATAATGAATACATGATCTCTATATATACCTATTCATACCTACACATGAGCCCCCTTTACTATTAGGTTGACCCTATTACACACACACTGATACACACACACACACACACACACACACACATTACATGCAAATTTAATATATGCCCCCCCTTGGGGTCATATCATATACATTTAACTCTCTATATGCTCCCCTAGGGTCATAACACAATACCCTCTTTCGAAATGCTATGTCTTTAAAGCTTTGAAATTCAAGGTTTCACATGTGATGAAACCAAGTAATATGATTTTCTTATGTTCTTTCTTTCTTCTTTCCATTGAGGATGATCCATCCATCCAAAATAAATTATTTTTGGTTGTAATACTTGGTGTCTAGTTGTTGCATAATTTTATTTCCCTTAATTCCATGTATTGTTGTTGAAGCTTCTCCAATTTGTAGTAGATGTTGGTCTATGATAATATCTTGTTGAATAATGGTTTTGTAATGCCTTGTTTGATGAATATTGATAAGTATTCCATCTTCTTCCTTGACAATGTTGATATCGACCTTCTTGTCTTCCTTGAAATATTTCTTGGTAATGAGGGTGTCGATATGGTTTCACATTTGCCGGTTTTCCTTCACTTTGCACATGCATTTGATCTATCTTATTTTTAGAGACAATGTCATCCTATATCAACTTTGCTTGGTCTTTGATTACTCTATCCTCGGAGATGATTCCATCATATTTGGCATGTACATCGTCTAGATGAAATTGAATTTTCTTTAAGTCTCTTCTAGTGACCTTCTTGAATCTTGTCTTCTTTCTACTTTTGAAGTTGCAATGTCACCCCATGTATCAAATTGTAACGTCCTTCTTCAATTTTGGATTGCATTTCCAACTTTACCTCATCAGTATTTAGGGATTCCTCAACCTTCGTGCAAATTTTATCTTCAAGTCTTTTGGTAGATTCTTCATCCAATATCCTTGCTTTCTCTTGATTTTGATAATTCTTTTTTTCTTCTTTCAATCTCTTAAACTCATCAAATATTTTTTTATTATGGTTTTGTAATTTACACATTCCTTCATCTTTCTTTTTCAATTCTTCCCTTGCCTCGTCCTTTTCCCACTTCCATTTACTACTCATTCCCTGTTTTAATTTTCGAACTTCTTTAACAAGTACTTCATTAAGGTATCATATCTTAGATATATCATCACACATATTCTTGATCTCTTTTTCTTCTTCTTTTAACGCCTCTTTTAAATGAAATTGGTTTAACTAAATTTGGATCCTTGCTGAAGAAGATATGATTTTTTTACCCGAAACACCTATTTGAGACTAATTATAGGACTAGTAAAAAACCCTATCTTTTAGAGGGTATATATCTGAAAGTATAACAACTCAGAAGTTGATATTTATACCACAAGTACCTTGATATGTCTTATAAGTAACCTCCAAGTTTACATCACAATTCACATTCCTCAATAATGAATACATGATCTCTATATATACTTATTCACACTTACACATGAGGCCCCTTTACTATTAGACCGACCCTATTACATATATATTTACAAATTAAACGTACATTTATGTAATGTTCCCTTCCAATTGATCATGACGGAGGATGACTCAATAGCCTATGTGACTCACTTAGGCATAGTCAACAAGGGAAAGGGAGTCAAGGAGGTTTATTTGATTTCACTAGAATGATAAATCCTAAAGTGACATTAAATGAAATAAATAATTATATTTAAATGAAATTGGAGGGAAAATAAACTGAGGGTTTGAATTGGTCAAAAAGGGGAAAGATCTAGAAGGTATGGAAGAAGGATAAATATAGGGGTAACCCTTCTCTTTGGAATTATGATTTGATCTCTCATTTTGGATTGCTCTTGGAGCCATTCTTTCGTTAGGGTTTAGAAAAACCCTTCCACTATTGCAGTCTAGTTTTGGTGGTGCAATACCTACACTAGATGAACAAGAGGGGAATACATCAAGGAATACCATTAGAGCTGCAGTTGGGTTTTGTTTTTTAGTGGAGATATAATGTCTTGTGTAGGAGGTTGGTGAATATTTTAGAGGAGGTCGTACTAAAACTTAGTAGGTACGAGGAGGGTTTCTGAGTAAATCGTGGTACAGGGCAATCCCACAGGTTGAGTATAGGGTGTCCCGTGAGGCCCCCATGCGTTGTGAAGCTTCGTCCTGCGAGACCACAGTAGACGACCAACTGTGTCTCCCGAGAACCTCTACGATAAGGGGTTTCCAGTGGCCACTTGGATCTGGGCGGTGAGGGTTACATGAGGGTTTCTAGCAGAACAAACATTACTGGAGTAGAGCATTGCAAGAAGCATCATAGATTGGCATCATTCCAAGTTTCCTTGTATTGTTTATGTTAGTAGATTTGTGCAATTTCCTTGCATCCATTAGAATTGTGTGTTCAAGAGTATTCTACAACTATTGTTACAACCATTATATATCATTATATTGTTGTTTCCATCCACAATAATATTCCATGGTTATCTTCTCTATTTTATGTTTAATGGATGCATGCAATGTGTTTGTCAATATTTATGTATGAGAAAAATGTTTGTAAGGGGTTAAAAACATCATCAATACCAAGTGTTTGACATGTTTACACAAGGATAATTAACATTTTTTCGACATAAAACATAACAAATCCATATAACCTAGTTGGGGGCATTAAAATGGTATCGGATCTGGTGATCTTGCCAGCCTGTGATTTCTTGAGGCATTGATGCCAAGGAAGACCAAAGGACGAGGGAAAAAAACCACCCCAGGATTAGATTCAGAAGAAGTAGAAGTAGAGGGGGTTGTGGGGAATCATCTTGAACATAGTACAATACAACTGTTGGAAAGCATAGCTAATGGGCATCAACAATCAACACAAGTCCTAACACAATTCTTTTCCGGCAATCAAGAAAACCAAAACTAGGGAGGTGCCAATGGGAACCATGCAGAGGCTATCCATAGAAGTGGTAGGACTCATGAAGGGAGTAATACCTATGTGCTAACACAAAGTATCTTCCAGGCAGGTAGCAGAAAGGCACCCAAACCCTTATTGTCACCATTCCTTGAGGAACAACCTACAGGAGTATTGGAACAACAGGGGGAGAAATGAAATGAACTCCAACTTTAGGGAGTATCAGTTGTTGGAGGAAGTATATTAGGAAGCCATGTATTACAATGACTACTGCAACCTCGGGATGAGGAAAAATCCCAGGATGGGACAGAATCAATTTTTTTTTGATATTCTACGCAAATTGGGGAAGATGACTATCCCATCTTTCGACAGATCTGACAGGTGCACAACCTGAGCATGGGTACATAAGTTGGACACTTATTTCTTGCTTAACCCAGTGACACAGGCAGAGGTGATCAAATTTTCCACCCTACACTTGGATGGAGAGGTTCATGAGTGGTGGTACCATGGGATACTAACATTGGGACATTCTAACATCACATCATATGAGGATTTCACCCAAAGGTTGATGGACATGTTCGATAGGAAGGACCCTAAGGTCCACTTTAGGGAGTTAGCACAATTGAGGTAGATAGGTACACCAGAGGCCTATGTTACATAGTTCCATTGGATGGAAGTCATGGTGACTAATGTTTCTGATCCGAGACTAGTGATGCTATTCACGAAGGTCTTGGATGAATCTTTAAGAGGTTGGGTGAAGGATTTCAGGATAAAAACACTACATGAAGCTATCATGAAGACCCAAAATATGGTAGACACAGTCCCCATAAGACATCGACAAAAACATTCAATTCACAAAAGGGTTAGGTGTCAAAACCTCCCCATAAGACATGGATAGGGAAGGATAGGTTGGATGAGGAACTAGGCCATCGATGTATGGGTAAAGGTAAAGTCCATTATATTGAGGTAGTTTTCGATGAAGAGGATGACGATGATGACGAGGGCATTGGATAGGACAGTGGTGAGCCATCACATGCTACATAGCAAGCACCATTGTAGGATAGCCCCAAGGGAGTGACCATTACCACACTTTTAGGAGTCCCTAAATATTACACCTTTTGGGTCAGGGACATTGTGCAAGGGCAGAGGGATACAAAATTGGTTGATGTTGGGGCCAACCACAACTTCATTGATGATGCACTTGTCACCTTGAGATGAATCCTTGTGGAGGATTACAAGGGATTCATTGTGGTAGTAGCAGATGGGTACAAGATGATGTGTACTCATAGGATTAGGGGATTGGAAGTAACATTGGGAAACTACATGTTGACTGATGAATTTTATGTTGTGGATTTAGCAAAAACTCATGTGGTGCTATGAGTTTAGTGGTTGTACTCATTGAGAGATATCCGCATGAATTGTTGGGACATGAGGATGGAGTTCCAGGACAAGGGTGGACAATGAGTCATCCTAAGAGGTATGTTGATAGGTGCTCCTAGGATCATGTATAACCAACACATTTAGGCCATTTTTAGACATGGGGATGTGGCTTGCGCAACAAAGTTCTTGATCACCATGGAGAAGCCATCACATGATCACCAACAGTACCCTGCATATATACAGGCATTTCTTGGAAAGCATGAAAGAGTGTTTGAACCATTTGTAAATTTTAAACCTGTGAAGTAAAGCAATGCATATAGATTCTTAAGCAAAACAAAATTTAATCAATGGCTCAATCACATAGTACACAGAGATTTATACCGGAAACCCTCAACCGGGAAAACCTTTATTATATTCATTATATCAAATTTCACCATTCACAATACAATACATACAATGTTTTTAGGTATTTCATAGATACCAAAACCCTAATCCCTAAAACCGAGATTATTTTTAGTAAACCGCTAAAAATAGCAAAAATCGCCCAAAAAATAATTTCGGGGTGCTGCGCGTAACCAGGGGGGGCATACCTAACCCCCCCTGGGACCCCCTAGGAAAGTGCCCAGCGCACACAACACAAACAGAGCACTAGTACGAGGGATCGCCAGATGCAGTTGTCATATCTGATGCGCCCACACACACACATGCAACATTCTCCCACTTGTTGTTTTCTTTGCATCCAGGGGTCCAGGGGATTATATAGTCAACAATCCAGGGCAAAAATGCCCATTGTTACTCTACACCAGGAGAACTTTTATGTGCTCACTGAATTTGTCAATGAATCTGCAACATTCTTCAAAGTGTCAACCTTTTCCAGCAACACCTTCTTTTCCTCAACCATGCCTCTCACAAAGTGATACTGAACATCAATATGCTTTGTCTTCAAATGATAAGCTGGGTTCTTTGCCAGGAAGATTGCACTCTGACTGTCACAATCTAATCTCATTTCTTGCTGTACCAACCCAATACCTGAACAGAATCTTTGTAACCATACTGCTTCCTTGCTTGCATGAGTGGTTTCCATGTATTCAACTTCTGTAGTTGAGAGTGCCACTACAACTTGTATTTTGCTCATCCAACTGATTGCTCCTCCAAATAGGTTAAACACATACCCACTTATAGATCTTCTGCGATCCATATCTCTAGCCCAGTCTACATCAACAAAGCCATGTATGTCCACCACTCTGTCCAATCCTGGTCTTCCTTGGTAGCACAATCCATAACTGGTGGTGCCACGAAGATACATGAAGACCCTCTTTACTGCTGTCCAATTCTCCTTCCCTGGTTTTGAAATATACCTGCTCAAAATCCCCACTGCATGTGCAATGTCCGGTCTAGTATAGACCATTGCATACATCAAACTACCAACTGCACCGGCATACAGAACATGGGACATGTCCTCTTCTTCTTCCTGTGTCTTGGGACACTGATCTGCAGATAAATTTACACCTATAGGAATAGGAACCTTGACCGGTTTACTTCCATGCATA